>JAOTOM010005054.1:27500-217500 GCA_034440615.1 Ashinkailepas kermadecensis
GACGTGCGGTGCATTGCAACAGGCGGCGCACGACGGACGTCTGCGGCTCGAAGACGAGTGCTGCAGCTGTCATGAGATGCTGATGGGGCGGCTCTGCGTCGGATGTCTGCTGGTTAGCGATTCTTAGTCCGTGACTGTCTGTGCATCCGGGCTATTTGGCGTGTTGTCTCGTGTGCTTGCTCGCGCTGACGAATAGTGTTTGCTGCGGTCTACTGTGCGGCTTGTGCCAACAGACCGTGCCTCTCCGTGTACAGCGTTCGTTGCCCTGTCTCGTCTGCGATGCCCCTGTGCCTGTGTACCTGGCCGAGTGTGTGCTGCTGTTCATCTGATCCCATCCGTGTCCGTGTCGTGGTCACACCGTCCCGCTCCATCGACATGATGGTGGGGTCTCGCCAGTGGCACAGTATAGTAATATCCCCATTAACGGAGTAATGTAGTCGATCCATTGACTACACTTATCTACACTACATTTTATACGTAAAGGCAACGGAGTGGCTGTATATACTTGTTCAGATAACTGTCCAAAATCGTCAAGTAGGTTGTATTGCTACCACCCGCTTTCTGCTCCCCATCTATCACTGGCATCACTACCACCCGCTCTCTGCTCCTCACCTATCACTGGTAGCGCTACCATCCGCTCTCTGATCCCCACCCATCACTGGTATCGCTACCACCCGCTCTCCGCTCCCCACCTATCACTGGTAGCGCTACCATCCGCTCTCCGCTCCTCACCTATCACTGTGCACCATTCCATTCACGTCAACATACCGGCTGTGGTGCACCACTCCATGCACGTCAACATTTCGGCTGTGGTGCACCATTCCATGCACGTCAACATTCCGGCTGTGGTGCACCATTCCATTCACGTCAACATATCGGCTGTGATGAAGTATCGAACCTCCGCCTCCGAGTATTGAACCGTCTTACTTGACACGAGTTGCATTAGATCCAGCAGATCAAGCCTGGCCTGCCATAAGATACTTGGCAGTGCCCTAACGCTAGAAGTACTTGTACGTACTTCCCAACTTTAGTGACTTTCATAAATATGGGTGATGAAAGACTCCATAAAAGCCCATATGGGTACCTGAACAGCATGGTAAGAACGCATCCGCAGTTCAGATGTGGCCTGTCGAATGCAATTATGAATAATATCTGCTCAGGCAAGCAGCGATGTGATTAATGTCAACTGAATATAATAAATGTTAGATGACTAGGAATTGAGAGAACAGTGGAATGCATTAAGTTCCAAGTATGTATTGATGTGTTTGACTTTGTGGGTGTTGGCAAGCATGACTACAAAAAGGTAACTGTCTTGATTGATTAACGGTGTCACATTTTTTAAAAGAAATTTTGGTTTCCAGACCGTCAGCATCACCTATCCTGAATATGTTAGTGAGGGAAACTAGGCATTTAGAAAACACAAGGAAGGGAGCATTTGATAATTCAATTTCCACGACAAAACTTGGGAGTGCCAATCCATATCCAAGCCGTATCCGTGTGTTTTATCAAACGTGCATCCAATCCGCTCCCGTTATCCGCACCAAGCGGACATCCGTGCGGATATCCAGTCCGTGCAGTGCTCTGGTTTGACCTGCCCTGACGTGACACGTTAACGATGCACGTCACAAGGTCCAGTGAGATGTCCGTACATTTGCACCAGCCTATGGCATTCTATGATGATTTCTTCGCGGGTCCATGCTACATACATTGGGTGTACGACTTGGCTGGAGTTGCTGACATCAAGGAAGTATCGAGTGCCGCCTATCATGTAGGGCCGCTGCTCGAAAGGCAATTTTAAGAGGTGTGGGATTGGTGCGTCGTATGGCTTGTAGCAAACTATTGTTTCTCTGCAGTTATATCTCAGTCGGAGGTGAAATGAAGAGGGCCGTGAAAACCAGCCCCGCCTCCCCTGCTGCTCGGGTGCAGACGACGTTGGAGAAACAGGCTGGTTAGGACTGGTTGGAAGGGATGTTACTTAACTAGAATCCTAACGAACAGTTGGCAAAATTAGTTCACCGTGAAATGTAAATTGCAGAAAGATAAATCAGATTAACAACACATGTACTGTTTCGATTAACCGCTCAACGGTTTCTACTCATGGAGGTGCTTCTTGGAGAGCAATGAGCATCTTGCATGAATTGCAAGCGGTCGGAAGCTCTGAACCGGCCCCTGGCCCATCTACTCCCTGGTAGCGATATTGAATGTGTACCGCACTCCCAGCCAAGCATAAGGGAATCCTGTGTTATCGAGCGCAGCACAATGTCCACACTGTTAGTTTCGGCGTGGCGTCGCTCAGTTGGTCGGTTGCTGTGACATCCAGTATCGCTGTCGGTTGACCAGCGCAGGCCACTATCCAGCAGTACGTGGACACACACGTGGGTGGTATTCCAGTATCGCTGTCGGTTGACCAGCGCAGGCCACTATCCAGCAGTACGTGGACACACACATGGGTGGTATTCCAGTATCGCTGTCGGTTGACCAGCGCAGGCCACTATCCAGCAGTACGTGTACACACATGGGTGGTATTCCAGTATCGCTGTCGGTTGTCCGGCGCAGGCCACTATCTAGCAGTACGTGGACACACATGGGTGGTATTCCAGTATCGCTGTCGGTTGTCCGGCGCAGGCCACTATCTAGCAGTGCGTAGACAAACACATGGGTGGTATTCCAGTATCGCTGTCGGTTGACCAGCGCAGGCCACTATCCAGCAGTGCGTAGACAAACACATGGGTGGTATTCCAGTGTCACTGTCTGTTGACCTGCGCAGGCCACTATCCAGCAGTACGTGGACACACACATGGGTGGTATTCCAGTATCGCTGTCGGTTGTCCGGCGCAGGCCACTATCCAGCAGTACGTGGACACACACATGGGTGGTATTCCAGTGTCACTGTCGGTTGTCCTGCGCAGGCCACTATCCAGCAGTACGTGGACACACACATGGGTGGTATTCCAGTATCGCTGTCGGTTGACCTGCGCAGGCCACTATCCAGCAGTACGTGGACACACACATGGGTGGTATTCCAGTATCGCTGTCGGTTGACCTGCGCAGGCCACTATCCAGCAGTACGTGGACACACATGGGTGGTATTCCAGTGTCACTGTCTGTTGACCTGCGCAGGCCACTATCCAGCAGTACGTGGACACACACATGGGTGGTATTCCAGTATCGCTGTCGGTTGACCTGCGCAGGCCACTATCCAGCAGTACGTGGACACACACATGGGTGGTATTCCAGTATCGCTGTCTGTTGTCCTGCGCAGGACACTATCCAACAGTACGTGGACACACAGATGGGTGGTATTCCAGTATCGCTGTCGGTTGACCTGCGCAGGCCACTATCCAGCGGTACGTGGACACACACATGGGTGGTATTCCAGTATCGCTGTCGGTTGTCCGGCGCAGGCCACTATCCAGCAGTACGTGGACACACACATGGGTGGCATTCCAGTATCGCTGTCGGTTGACCAGCGCAGGCCACTATCCAGCGGTACGTGGACACACACATGGGTGGTATTCCAGTATCGCTGTCGGTTGACCGGCGCAGGCCACTATCTAGCAGTACGTGGACACACACATGGGTGGTATTCCAGTGTCGCTGTCGGTTGTCCGGCGCAGGCCACTATCCAGCAGTACGTGGACACACACATGGGTGGTATTCTAGCATCGCTGTCGGTTGACCTGCGCAGACCACTATCCAGCAATACGTGGACACACACATGGGTGGTATTCCAGTATCGCTGTCGGTTGTCCAGCGCAGGCCACTATCCAGCAGTACGTGGACACACACATGGGTGGTATTCCAGTATCGCTGTCGGTTGACCTGCGCAGGCCACTATCCAGCAGTACGTGGACACACACATGGGTGGTATTCCAGTATCGCTGTCTGTTGTCCTGCGCAGGCCACTATCCAGCAGTACGTGGACACACACATGGGTGGTATTCCAGTATCGCTGTCTGTTGACCTGCGCAGGCCACTATCCAGCAGTACGTAGACAAACACATGGGTGGTATTCCAGTATCGCTGTCTGTTGACCTGCGCAGGCCACTATCCAGCAGTACGTGGACACACACATGGGTGGTATTCCAGTATCGCTGTCTGTTGACCTGCGCAGGCCACTATCCAGCAGTACGTGGACACACACATGGGTGGTATTCCAGTATCGCTGTCAGTTGTCCTGCGCAGGCCACTATCCAGCAGTACGTGGACACACACATGGGTGGTATTCCAGTATCGCTGTCAGTTGACCAGCGCAGGCCACTATCCAGCGGTACGTGGACACACATGGCTGGTATTCCAGTATCGCTGTCGGTTGACCTGCGCAGTAGGCTGACCCCCGATGCACGCTTTTTTCCAGCAGGTTTGCTCCCCTGGTCTATTTTGATGTAACCGTGGACGCTGATTCCGAATCTGACAATTATTTTGCAAAAATAGCGATTTTTGAGGGTGCACGGGTCAGGTTAAGGGTCAAATTTACCTATTTTTGGTACCTTTGCGGGCAAATTCGCTTCTTGTGGGCATATGCCTTGGCTGCTATGGTAGTTTTATACAGTGACTATACATCATACACGACAGCGTCGATTGCCCCCATAACCATGTTTCTGCTCACTCTACATTACACGAAATCTTACTTTTTCTCCAACGCTTGATCCGTCTCTGCCGCCAATTGCTGTTCCCCTAACTAGTAATTCCACTTTCTGCCTATAAGTGGCTAGAGTTATACCGTTGTAAAAGCTTAGACATTGAGCGAAGACGGCGAGGTTTCGTATGAAAAGCAAAAGGAAGGTCGTTGATAGCACTGTGGTCGCGTTCGTGGCTGCATTTTAGACAAAAACGAAAAAAGGTCTGCCCGCACACAGGTGGCATACCCACTGGAAACACCTACACCGTCCCATCACCTCTACTCATTTCACCTCGCTCAGCGACTTCTATGAAACGCCTCTTCGTCACTTGCCCACTGTGCTTCCTTCTGAACGCCCTTTTGTTCAGTGACAGACCATCTTGGCGGTCGCCCCAGAGACAGCAGCTACCGCTTCTGTAGTCAGTTTGACAGCCCTCTCGGTTGATTGTGTGTGTGATGGTATGCCAGTGACCAGCTGTTGTTCCTTGATACTTTCCAGCTCTGCGTCTTGCATGCCCTTGACGAAAGGTGGCTCAACATCAGCGCCACATTCCACCAGGCTGCGGACGTCCACCAGATCCGTGTAGGAGTGAGCCGTGATATTCACAACAGGTGCACGGAACAGGCGCACTTGTCCGCTGGCATTTTTAACCGACCGTCTGAGTGTCCGGATGAGCTCGACACCCTCAGCTCGAATGGCAGCGTCCTGGTCGCCCAGCATGGCGAGCAGTACGTTTTCTGGGTGCGCCATGTATGTGTTCCGCCTCGTGTTTTTGATGACGACATCCAGAGCTTGTCCTTGGAAGTGTTCTTGTTGACGGCGGAGAGACTCGCAGATGTGGGCAGGTGCGTCTACCACGTCTGATTTGTGCTTGATGCTCATAACCGCTGGCACATAGACGCAGGCAATGTAGCGCGCTAGGGAAGCCAGTTCTGAGGACGGTTCGGCCTGTGCCATGTAGTAGCGCAGGAGGCTGCTCTGCGCTGTATACCACCGCGCCATGCACAGTTTTCCGTGGCGTGGGCCCGCCACATCTGTTGCGTTCCCACTGACCACAGCCCTGGCGCAGCGATAAAGCAGCTTCATGTCGCTACTCAGAGACTTCTCCGTCGTTGAAGGAATAACTGGAAAGTCACTGCACTTGATGGTGGGGAACTTCGCAACCACCAGGGAATGGACATCCCCGGAGATGCACTTGCCAATGGGACCGCTGAAGGTGGTTGGCCCAGTTGTCTTTCCGTCGATCCACTGGAAGAGCGCTCTGTATGGCAACTCTGCCTGATGGCAGAGGCACACAATCCGCCCCAGAGGTCGCCCGAGCGCTATTTCGAAGTGGGCCATCCACCCGTTTTTACAGCCGGTGACTTGAGCGGTGCCGTCGCCGACGACGAACTTGATGTTACTCAGGTTGATGCCTCGGGTGATGAGAGACTCTCTCAACTTAGCTGCTACCTGCCGACCAGTATGCCCATCTTCACAGGTAAAGTGTCCAATGTGGATATCACCTGGGTGCATGTTCACGCTAATGTTGTGCTGCTTGCCAGCACCGCTGGCTCGAGTTTTGTCATCACGGCCGTCACAGAACACGGCGGTGCATTCGGCCCCACTCTCTGCTACATTCTCCAGCTTCTGTCTCCTGCTCTTATCCAAGGCAGTCTGAATCCTCTTCTTGGTCACGACACTATCACTGGAACTACCCTGTACAGCAATGGAGAACTGCGTCAATATTTTCGATGCTTTCCGTGCGCCAACGTCTCCGCTATCAAGGGTTTCCGCCACACCAGTCAAATCCACCGACGCTGGACGAGCTGCGCGGACGCGCTGGCGGCGGGAAGGCACGTAGTCATCATCGCTACAAGGCACGTAGTCATCATCGCTTCGATCAGCTTCGTCGCCGTGGGTCTGCTGCACGGTAATCGACGCGCGTTGCTTTGCTGCTCGGGGTTGTAGTCCGGCACCGCTGGGACCGGCTACTGCGTCTCCATCATGATCCAGTCCTTGGGTGGTATCGCCGGACGCACCTGCGAAACAACCGCAGGGATTCATTAATTGAACAAATATGTGCCGTATTTGGAATACAAAACGGCGGATGTGTGCACTACAACGATAATAGCTTTACGATTGCACTAATTGTTCTGCTGTTATACGAATATCCTGACCATTTGAGACAAGGCACTGACAGTAAGCTGTATATTGGGCAACTCAAGCGAGAAAACGTAGGTCACACGTTCAATCTATCAGGAATGTCATGTTCTAGCTGAGACCCGAGGACTACGACTTGAGATTTACCAGAGGTTATGTGACCCCTTTTGGAGCCTATAGATGCTGCTTTCTCGGCGTATCTTTCGGAAGTCGTGACAAACTATGTCTCATATTATATCTATCTCATTATATCTATCATATCTCATGTCTCATTCTCATATCATATTTTGTGGGGTGATGCCCCTTTTAAAAATGACAGATTGCACGCCATACTTCAAACCCATAGAAAATGATATGGTGCTTACCTGAGGTTGAACGCTTTTCCCTGGCAGCGACAGCTGCTTTCCTGTCCGTTCTCCTCTGCCAGAGCTGAGTCGTCTTCCTGTCCAGGTCTGCAATCTTCTGGCGCCGCGGCCCTCTCTGGTCCTCGAGGAACTCTCGGTCCGCTGCAAGTTCAGGTGGTTGGCTGGGCTTGGAGATATCGAAAAGGGCAGATACTGGTAGTCAGTCTGGTGGTGTTCTGCGCAGGTACCCATTGTTTGTTTCTTTTTTGTCAGGTACACTTTCTGCTTCCACAACGCGGAGATGAGACTCACGACTTTGTCGCTCCGCTTAGCTGACACTGAGGCCTTTTCCCACAGCGCCATCACCTCCTCGGCCACTTTCGTTATGCAAGACTTAACTGACACGCAACACTCCTCCACCTTTCTCGCCTTCATTTCCTCCAGTCTCAGCTTCAAGATCCGTCCCATAACCTCTCCTACTCTTGGCAGCAGGTTAGGAGGAAGATCACACGGTAGTATCTCCAGGTGAGCATGTGGCTGCTTAAATTTCTTTCGAAACTGTGCCTCCCTCATTATCGATAGGTAGACTGGATACGGATAGGCTGCAGGATACAGGATCTGAAAAGTCAGCACGCTCACCTGATGATATTTGCAAGCATACAAGAACAGAAGTATCAAATCAGGATGTCAGGATGACAATATGTAATGAAACACTAAGGTTAAGAAATCAGAAGACTGCAAATTGAGGCCATTTGCAATTGTATGGTTTACATGGTTTTCAATTAGCATGTTTATTCAGCAATAAAGCATACATAAATCGCAAATATCATTTCGTTTGTGTATTTGTATTGCTCGAAGTCACACTACGCAGATGGACTATTCAGGAGCAACTTTAAAGCACTGGCAGACACCAGGTCTCCAATACACCATCTCTCCCCACCCCTCGCCAACAGCGCCGACGTAAACGCAGTGCCCCCCCCCTTGACCACCACATCGACAGTGAACAATCGACAACTCGGTATTTAGCAGAGTCAGGCTCTATATATTCCCACTGAATGAAGCGTTCATGCCTAAATGAATGTAAATTTCATTATTGCAGCAAACACCCCCTTACTATCCGTTTCCAGCGGGTTCTTGGACGGTCTCAGCTTGGAATAACCCTCTTGCTACCTATAGGCGTAAAACGAAACTACTAGTTTGCGCACCGGTGATTGGCGGCAGAGACGGATCAAGCGTTGAAGAGAAAGTATAATTTCGTGTGATGTACGGGGAGCAGAAACCTGGTTATGGGGGCAATTGACGCTGTCGTGTATGACGTAGAGTCACTGCATAAAACTACCATAGCAACCAAGGCACACGACCACAAGGAGCGAATTCGTCCACCAAGGTAATACAAAATTCGTAAATTTGACCCTTTACCTGGCCCGTGCACCCTCAAAAATCAAGATTTTTGCCAAATCGTTGCCAGATTCGGAATCAGCGTCCACGGTTACATCAAAATAGACCAGGGGAGCAAACGTGCTGGAAAAAAGCGTGCATCGGGGGTCAGCCTACTGCGCAGGCCACTATCCAGCAGTACGTGGACACACACATGGGTGGTATTCCAGTATCGCTGTCGGTTGACCTGCGCAGGCCACTATCCAGCAGTACGTGGACACACACATGGGTGGTATTCCAGTATCGCTGTCGGTTGACCAGCGCAGGCCACTATCCAGCAGTACGTGGACACACACATGGGTGGTATTCCAGTATCGCTGTCGGTTGACCAGCGCAGGCCACTATCCAGCAGTACGTGTACACACATGGGTGGTATTCCAGTATCGCTGTCGGATGACCAGCGCAGGCCACTATCCAGCAGTACGTGGACACACATGGGTGGTATTCCAGTATCGCTGTCGGTTGACCAGCGCAGGCCACTATCTAGCAGTACGTGGACACACACATGGGTGGTATTCCAGTGTCACTGTCGGTTGTCCGGCGCAGGCCACTATCCAGCAGTACGTGAACACACACATGGGTGGCATTCCGGACGTGAAGAGAAGGCGCCCACGTACTCTTCGTGTGGTGCACTTCGACAGCGAGTCCCCGTGTCCATGGTGATAATATTGGGGGGGGGGGCGGGTTTTCTAGGCCGAACGCAGGACCGACGTGCTCAGGCCATCCAGACACAGCTACTTTCCATTGTCAGCTGCGAACAAAGGAAAGAGAACACCATTTGATTCGCCCAATCTAGACGATACTGCGCATACCAGGGCGCGGTGGCCTGTGGGTTTTGCATCACACTTGCGTACACTCGCATCGTCAGAACGCACGTGTGACTGAATAGACTGAATAGCCGTTGATTACGAGGCCACACGATGCGCTGATTTGTAAGTGTTGCGGATCGCGTGTTGTGTAACTGGCCTGAACTTGAGGACAGTGCCGCCCCTGCCCGCCCGTGCCAGAAGAGTGGACCGAGTGGGTGGAGGATGGCCGGTGGGTGTGGCGAATCTCGCGTGTCGTGTAATTAGCTGGAACTTGAGGACAGTGCCGCCCTCTGCCCGCCCGTGCCAGAAGAGTGGACAAAGTGGTTGGAGGATGGCCGGTGGGTGTGGCAGATTGCCAGTTGGCCGGGCACGTGCCGTGTGTCGGACCGGGTCTCAGCTGTAATTAGATACGTGCCCGGCTGTTCATGTCAGCCGCCATGGACAGACAGCGCCACTTAGGGTCGGCCGGGTCAAACAAGCGGCAGCGGTGGCTCGGCCACTGAAGTCCCGGATGTCCCGGCCACGTGGTGGCGCGGCCACTGAAGTCCCGGAGGTCCCGGTCATACGGTGGCGCGGCCACTGAAGTCCCGGATGTTCAGGTCACGCGGTGACTTGGCCACTGAAGTATCGGAGGTCCCGGTCATGTGGTGGCGCGGCCACTGAAGTCCCGGGTGTTCAGGTCACGCGGTGACTTGGCCACTGAAGTCCCGGATGTCCCGGTCATACGGTGGCGCGGCCACTGAAGTCCCGGAGGTCCCGGTCATACGGTGGCGCGGCCACTGAAGTCCCGGATGTTCAGGTCACGCGGTGACTTGGTCACTGAAGTCCCGGAGGTCATGGCGACACGGTGGCACAATAACGTGCTGCAGTTATAGGTGCGTCATGATGCTCGTGGGCTGAAGAATGCCGAATGGACATGAGCTGGTACATTCTCACTTATTTGGCAAGTTCCCGATCCCTGGCTGGCTAATTGGTTTATGCACATCTTTTTCCATCTTCTTCGTGCATTCCACTTTACCAACACTACGTCACTTTAATTTTAGGACATTTATTTCAGATTACAGTAAAGATGTGAACAAATTGCCTTGTTGGTGCACCAATATACAAAATGCATGACAGTTATACAAAAAAAAAAACAGTTGAAAAGAGCCTACTGCAGCCAAGTTTCATTTGTATTTGCTTTGCTACGTTCACTTTCTTGAGCAAAAGGCAATCTGTACACCAGACATTGCAATTTCTCAGTGGACAAAGGTAATGGCTGGCTCAAAACAAGCCTAGGGTCGCCCGATGTGTGTCCATCAGTGGGTTGCAATCATGGGCCGAGAGTTTCACCACACACCAGCTTGCTGTGAGTAATTGTAAGCTACTAACATAACCGTGTTCTGAATGTATAACTGCTTCTAATGATATCACAGTGACCTCTGGGTAATATCTATCGATCTATGCCAGCTAATTATCGGCTGGAAATTACACGCAACGCGATAACAAAGCCATGAAAGGATACTTCATGTGGGGAAACGCAGTGATTAACTCTTTGGCCTTTCCGGTCAGATACTCACAACCGTTACGGGGTGGTTCTTAACACGCGCTCTGGAGGGCCTCTGAGAATTACGCGCACTGGAGGGGGGGGCGGATTCCGCCCCCCTGAGATCTCGGCTCCTAGTAAAGCTGGAGGAACGAAATTCGCAGGGTGGATGGGCACGGTAGTGAACTCTATTGTGTGCAATTTTCGTGACCTTAGGTCAATATCTGCAAGGTCAAATGAGGTCAGATTGGCAACATTTTCCGGTTTTGCGTGGCTTGGCTTATCATCGTTATGGATCGCTGTAATTGTGTTTAAATGCAACAAAATGGGCATCAATGATGTTTTGGACATTATTAATGATGCAATGCAGATGCTAGACCCAACATTTGACCTCAGGTCACCTATATAGCACCACTTTATCAGGTCAGTCACCTGTTCCAGTTACCGGAACCGGCCGCCCGTCCGACTGCTCCGTCGGGCAGCTCGGAGCAATCGGCTTCGTGAAGAAGGGAGTGAAGTACATGAATAAAGTATGGAAACGCAATGAGAAACAGTACAAATGACAACCAGTAGTGCATTTATGACAACATTCCAGTTGATCAAGTTTGGTTCCATTAACCTGTCATGAACTTGACCTGACTTGACCTCGGTGACCTAACATGACCTTGAAACTATACAGCATATATATATGCATCAAACAAGTTGCTAGTGTTGCCTAGAACACTTCCCTTTTGTCAGTATACTGGAAGCGCATCAGCGCCGATTTTTGTGGTCTGGCGCTATAACATTTTTTTACTTTAGCGGCCCGTAACTTGAAAATTTTCGGCAGATTTCCCTTTTTCTTCCTTTAAACGACGCGCCGTTCATTTCGAAGAAGGTACACCGAAAATGGCGTATATCGACCGGTCAAATCTGCAGTTATTTGCGAAAAACTGGAGGGGTGGGCGGATTTCGACCCCCCTCCAGTGCGCGTATTAAAGACCCCTGGTTAAGCCTCCAAACTAAGCGTTGAACCAAAATGGACGCGATACCATCGATAAATCATCGGCGAATAGGGGCCACACATGGGATTACTTTTTATGTTCAGGTAATTTCGAAAATATTCATGGCGATTTGTGAGAAAGAACCGATTTTCTAACACATTTTATATCTGCATATTAGGGTGATTTAGTCGTGCAATACACCATTGAAACTATTCAAGCTATACAAACTAGAAATATACCACAAAAACAGCAGTGTCTAAATAGGCTTATCACACATTACGCACTTTATGGTGACCTGACCTCAGACCGCTTGACGGAGGTCGAGCAACTTGGATAAGAAACTTCTCCTAATGCTTCTGCACGCATACCAATGTACAATGATGTCAGAAGAACATGAATATAGCAAAAATATGCAAATTGGCCCATAATGGAACAAGCTTGACCCTGGCCTCGGGTCAATGACATGACCTCAAACCAAAATTCGACCTATAAGTTTTGGAGGTACTGCCCAATTGCATTCACGGTTTCATTTCAATATATCTTCATGTGTGTGAGTTACCGATCCTCAAACATTTTTGGAGGTGTTCCTCTTTGACCAGAGCTGGGTCAATTACCTTACATGACCTGAGGTTGAATTTTGAACGTCAGACGTAAAAGTGATCAACGGAAATACGCGGACAATTTTACACCGCTGCACTCTGCCGTTTTTCCGCGGTCATGGAAAAGCCATACAGGGGTAAAATTTGCAAGCTTCGCTCTAATAAGTAAATATGTAAAAGCTATTCTTGTTATGGCCACCAATATGCCCACCAATCCCAGTCTGCCACGTGGCTTCGTTCTGAATTCTGTATGGATATTAAACGCTTGATTCGGAATTCTCTTGTATTTCGGTTGTCATGTGCTGTGATGACTCCCTGTTCCGAATTGTCTGTTCCATACAATAATACGCATAACCGTATACTTTGTGCGCTAATAATGATTATATGTACACAAATGAACATAAACACCCCCCCCACACACACATATATATATATATATATATATATATATATATATATATATATATATATATATATATATATACATATATATATATATATATATATATATATATATATATATATATATATATATATATATATATATATATATATATATATATATATATATGTATATATATATATACATATATATATATATATAAATATATATATATATATATATATATATATATATATATATATATATATATATATATATATATATATATATATATATATATATATATATATATATATATATATATATATATATATATATCTGAATGGATAGACATACCTACGTATATGATCTTATTGTATTTCCACAGTGATCGTTGATAACATTATTAAATGACTTGGAATGCACGCTATTCCTGTGGTTTCAAGTACCACAAGGTTTCGCTTGTGGTCTTGACTTCTCTAATAGTCGAATCAAAGCTGCAAGTCAAGTGAGAATTAAATTATGACACAATAATGCATGGAAGTAGTATTGCTTTGAGGTGCAGCGTGGAAGCACTACAATGAACAAACTTAAAAAAGCGGCGCTTTCTCAGAAGAGCATTCATCAATAGTTTGCTTAAAACGGTGCTGCCCAAAACCCATCTATCCCAAAACATACCCGGAACCACCGAACTCTATCCAACTACCATTGCTACCAGAAAATATTCATTATCTTATGTGTTTGGCATCGCCAATATCTGTTGACGCATTCGAATTGCATTCGCATTTGCTTGCAAGGACTATCCGAAGGACCATTGGAAGCGTTCAGAGCGAGCGCTATGCATCGCTGAAATTCGATCCGATCCAAGTTCTAATCGAGTTGATCTGCCCATGAAAGCTGGGTAATTGTCTTTACTGTCGCTCATCACCTCAAATGTCTTCAGAGGCCCACTAAAGAGGGCTCCGAATGAATGGACTACGCCTCGGGGAGAGTATATCAGTCAATATTCCCGCCAGGTCCTCATCTGTATATCAGTATATCAGTCAATATTCCCGCCAGGTCCTCATCTGTATATCAGTATATCAGTCAATATTCCCGGCAGGTCCTCATCTGTATATCAGTATATCAGTCAATATCCCCGCCAGGTCCTCATCTGTATATCAGTATATCAGTCAATATCCCCGGCAGGTCCTCATCGGTAGGCAGCTATGGTCTGGAACCAGTCCACAATACGACTGCATAAATTTTCTACTTTCCGTTTGAGTCTGATTATCCCAACCGAGCTTGCCAATCTAATAGCCTCTGTTTGACTGTTTCACTTAACCTGTTCCGACATGTCTGATGCACACTTGAGAGACGTGTTTTTGTGCCGACGCTCTTCAACTCGAGACCATTACGACTATAACTCTTTGGCGAAAAAGCTACATTAAAGCCGACTCTTTTCGTTCGTCGGTCCGGTGGTGCGATCTGTTAGTCCTATAACCGCATTCTTTGGCTGCGATCGGCCGATCACCTAGCCGCGGCGGCAGGTTGTGTTGCTACCCGCCCCGCTGCCACTGGGATTACGACAAGAAATATAGAGAAAAAGAAGAGATGGGCGGGCGGGGTGGCAACGTCACTCTGCTCCAGCTTTCGTCTTCTGCACTCGGCGATGCGTCATTGCTATCGGTCTGTCCCCTTATCAGTGGGGGATCAGTGCTATCGGTCTGTCCATCCCCTTATCAGCCTCCCCTCCTCTTCGTGGAAAGCAATCCTGGTGGTCTGGCCGTTCTGTGCTCTCTTCGTTCGCGTCTTTAACCTCATTTACTCGTTTCTGGTAAATCGAATTCAGCCTTCATCAAGGGACTTTGTGGTGAACGTAATGATGCTTTGTGGTGGAGGTAGTGGTGTTTTGTGGTGTGCATAGTGGTGTTTTGTGGTAGACGCAGTGGTGTTTTGTGGTGGACGTAGCGGCGTTTTGTGGTGGACGTAGCGGCGTTTTGTGGTGGACGTAGTTGGTGTTTTGTGGTGGACGTAAGGCGTTTTGTGGTGGACGTAGCGGCGTTTTGTGGTGGACTTGTGGTGTTTTGTGGTGGACGTAGTGTTGTTTTGTGGTGGACGTTGCGGCGTTTTATGGTGGACGTAGCGGCGTGTTGTGGTGGACGTAGTAGTGTTTTGTGTTGGACGTAATGACGTGTTTGTTCGTGTATGTGTGTCTGTGTGTGTGTGTGTGTGTGTGTGCGTGTTTGTATGACATTTCGTGGGTAGTGCGGCTTTGTCTGCAGAACCGGCAAATGGTTCTTTGCGTACATAACATACAAAACAAGTGCGCGGCTGCTGAACTATCTGGAATTCAACTAAGTAATGTGTAGAGATAGGGTTTGCACTTGCATTCTGCACAGGTATGCTTAGCGTCGTCTATTGCCGTATGAGTAATTAGTAGTGGAGAGTAACAGAACGAAGTGCGGAAAATATCACATTTGGTCGTGAATGGTGCCCAACTATTACAAAATCACACAAAGCGACATGCTATGACAAACACACCACTACCTTCAGGAAAAGGTGACATTACTTTGCACATTGTGAGCTAAGATAGTGAATAAGGATTGGTTTAAATTCACAATTCAGGGAAACAAGTTGTCGAGTTTTTCAGTGTAAGATCCCAGCCAGTTGATCTTTTTGGAAGTTCTTCAGTTCCCTAGCCAAACGTGAATTTCTCTATGTACAGTTTATTGCATTAAGCTGGCTGTTTTCACCTTAACAGAGCACTTAACAGGCTTGTTCACCTCTGCAATTGCAAACTACGTACTTATGGATAGTATCCGATGCAAGCGTAGTAGCCGATTGAGTAACCGCGTAAAACAACCGGTAGTACATGTACCGTATCTGACTGGTACGGTTAATTGTGACCAGATTGTATGTGGTTCGAGCCAGCTTAAAGACCTTCATTGTGATTGGGAGAGCCACACTATCCCTTCTATCACCACGTTTGAGAACACATTTGGTCATGTTCTCCAACTGGTCGGCGTATTGTCTGCTGATTCGGAGGCCGTATAACTTGCCAGAACAAACCACCTCTGACATCTTCGGGGTGGGGTGGAGGTGTGTAGGAGGAGGTAGCTTATTATGACCCCAGCTCCGCTCAGGCTACCATCCATTCCCAACTGAATGCATCGTATTATATCGCTGCGTAGTGAAACTCGCCATCGTAGTATCGCTGCGTGGTGAACTCAGCTGCGGAGACCACGCCTGCACTATTTGTTTTCCCATGTCATTTGACTCTACCCACAGCAGAAGGTGACCAATTGTCTTAGGTGGAAATATATCAGCATTCAGAGACACTATTTAGGCCTCATAGGGCAGTGTGGATGTGGGCTTCCCCGAAATGTAAATAGATATTAGTCGTGCATTTCATAGTTGCATAATGAGCCTTAACATATGAATAACGCAATATAACATTCGGGTTCTATAAAATATCAAGGAGTTCAACCAGAGGTTCAGCTAGACCAATCAGAGGGTCAACATTTTGAAAGCGCAGTATGTTTCTTGATTAGGGAAGCGTCCAGATAAAATCGAAACCTCACGGAAAAGTGTCATGAGCTTGGTAGCCATTCTGGTTCGGAGGAAGAGGACAGTGGAAGTGTCCGCTTTGTCCACGGACCCCAGAAGGGACCGACCAACGGGGCGACCAACGGACCGACCAACGGACCGACCAACGGACCGACCAACGGGGCAGCCCAACCGAAGGAGTTTGTACAATTGCGGATGCAGCTGTAGCTGTGGTAATGGGATTTGTGAAAGTTCTAAGTTATGGTGTCATGCTTTATCAGAATTGGAATGTAGTTGATAATTACTTGCTGCTCGAGAATATGCTAGCTTTCATGCTTTATCAGATTATAATGTAGTTTATACTTGCATGCTCCTCGGGAATATGCCAGCATGTAACCAAAGCATAAACATGCCTAAAAGCGGCTGGTATTCAAATGGTCACTTCAAAATTAATGAAGATTGAAGATCGAGACTGTATATGGCTGTGGCCGACGAGAAATGTTTGCTTCCCAATCAAAGCAAGAACTGACAAAAATTCCAAGAGGTGTAATCAAAATCATGTTAAAATGTGGTGCGCCCCATATGTATCCAGATATGTTTAGGTGCACAAACACCTGCGTGGTCTGTCTACGCGTTAGTGAGGAGTTGTCGACGCTTTGGGTGAAAGTATTCAGACTGCAGCAGTCCTCGTCAGTGCATTGGATGGAACACTACGACCTCTACGGCTGACCAATCGATCATGCAGCAGTCCTAGTCAGTTGTGTTGGATGGAGCACTACGGCCTCTACAGCTGACCAATCGATCATGCAGCAGTCCTAGTTAGTTGTGTTGGATGGAGCACTACGGCCTCTACAGCTGACCAATCGATCATGCAGCAGTCCTAGTTAGTTGTGTTGGATGGAGCACTACGGCCTCTACAGCTGACCAATCGATCATGCAGCAGTCCTAGTTAGTTGTGTTGGATGGAGCACTACGGCCTCTACAGCTGACCAATCGATCATGCAGCAGTCCTAGTTAGTTGTGTTGGATGGAGCACTACGGCCTCTACAGCTGACCAATCGATCATGCAGCAGTCCTAGTTAGTTGTGTTGGATGGAGCACTACGGCCTCTACAGCTGACGAATCGATCATGCAGCAGTCCTAGTTGGTTGTGTTGGATGGAGCACTACGGCCTCTACAGCTGACCAATCGATCATGCAGCAGTCCTAGTTAGTTGTGTTGGATGGAGCACTACGGCCTCTACAGCTGACCAATCGATCATGCAGCAGTCCTAGTTAGTTGTGTTGGATGGAGCACTACGGCCTCTACAGCTGACCAATCGATCATGCAGCAGTCCTAGTTAGTTGTGTTGGATGGAGCACTACGGCCTCTACAGCTGACCAATCGATCATGCAGCAGTCCTAGTCAGTTGTGTTGGATGGAGCACTACGGCCTCTACAGCTGACCAATCGATCATGCAGCAGTCCTAGTTAGTTGTGTTGGATGGAGCACTACGGCCTCTACAGCTGACCAATCGATCATGCAGCAGTCGTAGTTGGTTGTGTTGGATGGAGCACTACGTCTCTACAGCTGACCAATCGATCATGCAGCAGTCCTAGTTAGTTGTGCTGGATGGAGCACTACGGCCTCTACAGCTGACCAATCGATCATGCAGCAGTCCTAGTTAGTTGTGTTGGATGGAGCACTACGGCCTCTACAGCTGACCAATCGATCATGCAGCAGTCCTAGTTGGTTGTGTTGGATGGAGCACTACGGCCTCTACAGCTGACCAATCGATCATGCAGCAGTCCTAGTCAGTTGTGTTGGATGGAACACTACGGCCTCTACAGCTGACCAATCGATCATGCAGCAGTCCTAGTTAGTTGTGTTGGATGGAGCACTACGGCCTCTACAGCTGACCAATCGATCATGCAGCAGTCCTAGTCAGTTGTGTTGGATGGAACACCGGTGTAACACCGGTGTCTGATCATTACGAAGCTGACACGCGACTGGCTCGGGGTGGACTCTGAGGACTGTGATCGAGGCACTGAGGACTCCATCGAACAGATCCCGGCCACTTTTAACTCCAATATTACACTTTTGGGCGTTGCACGGTAAGGCTGAGCCTGAATGTTCTAATAGCCTCCGCGCTTGTGACCTGGAGTGTGTGGTGTGCAGTGTCCACGCTTGTGACCTGGAGTGTGTGGTGTGCAGTGTCCGCGCTTGTGACCTGGAGTGTGTGGTGTGCAGTGTCCGCGCTTGTGACCTGGAGTGTGTGGTGTGCAGTGTCCGCGCTTGTGACCTGGAGTGTGTGGTGTGCAGTGTCCGCGCTTGTGACCTGGAGTGTGTGGTGTGCAGTGTCCGCGCTTGTGACCTGGAGTGTGTGGTGTGCAGTGTCCACGCTTGTGACCTGGAGTGTGTGGTGTGCAGTGTTCGCGCTTGTGACCTGGAGTGTGTAGTGTGCAGTGTCCGCGCTTGTGACCTGGAGTGTGTGGTGTGCAGTGTCCGCGCTTGTGACCTGGAGTGTGTGGTGTGCAGTGTCCGCGCTTGTGACCTGGAGTGTGTGGTGTGCAGTGTCCGCGCTTGTGACCTGGAGTGTGTGGTGTGCAGTGTTCGCGCTTGTGACCTGGAGTGTGTGGTGTGCAGTGTCCGCGCTTGTGACCTGGAGTGTGTGGTGTGCAGTGTCCGCGCTTGTGACTTGGAGTGTGTGGTGTGCAGCTGATGACCACCAGGTCGGCGGCAGCACTGCTGCAGTTGCCGGCACCGTCTTGGGCCCGTGGCCTCTGTAGAGTGGGATGTCCGGTCGTCGGCAGGCAATCCTGGCATCTCCAAACCAAAACAGATGGCGGTACATCCGTATGGCGGCCACGGCGGCTGTTGTGCTCCGGACTGACAAGTGCGACCAGTGAGCCAGTGCAGGGGCGCACCCAGGGACAGGACCACGGTAGGCCCAGGGGCGCACCCTGGGACAGGACCATGGTAAGCCCAGGGGCTGGCCTGGGGACCGGACCATGATAGGCCCCGGGGCTCGCCTAGGGACAGGACCATGGTAGGCCCCGGGGCTCGCCTAGGGACAGGACCATGGTAGGCCCAGGGGCTCGTCCAGGGACAGGCATGGGACAGGACCATGGTAGGCCCCGGGGCTCGCCTAGGGACAGGACCATCGTAGGCCCCGGGGCTCGCCTAGGGACCGGGCTATGGTAGGTCCAGGGGCTGGCCTGGGGACAGGACAATGCTAGGCCCCGCGGCTCGCCTAGGGACAGGACCATGGTAGGCTCCGGGGCTCGCCTGGGGACAGGACCATGGTAGGCCCCGGGACTCGCCTGGGGACAGGACCATGGTAGGCCCCGGGGCTCGCCTAGGGACAGGACAATGGTAGGCCCCGGGGCTCGCCTAGGGACAGGACAATGGTAGGCCCCGGGGCTCGCCTAGGGACAGGACCATGGTAGGCTCCGGGGGCTCGCCTAGGGACAGGACCATGGTAAGCCCAGGGGCTGGCCTGGGGACCGGACCATGGCAGGACCATCGAATTGACACCACTCACTTCCTCGTTGCATTGGGTCGACCAATGACTTTGAAGCTTCCCCATCGATGCGGTCAGCTGATAATGGCTCAACAGCAATGATTTATCCTGTCCTGATAAGACAGAGTTTGTGGAGATCGCTACAACCTGCCACATTTGGTCTCCGACCGGAAGGGTCGGCTGACAACTGGCCTGATGAGGTCGTGGACGCGATAGTGGCGCGGCCGTGGAGAAGAATTTAAACAGACTAAGTTATTGGCTAAGATCCCGTCGTAGAATTGGAATCCTTCAATCGGATGGTGGCCCCAGGACCTTACCAGTTCCGTAGTCTGCTTCACTCGGACATTGATCTTGTAAATCTACGACAGTGAGCATGCGGATGGAAATTCTTCTGCTGAATTATAGGTGTGAACACTCACATCTCGCTCACTACGAGGAGAGAGACTGAGCTCTGAGGATATTCTGGGGAAACTAACGAAAGCATGTTCGATGTGAGAAAAGATGAAGGTAACAATGGAACATCGTACCCATTCGAAGGGACGCAGTCTCAGCATGTATGCACAGCAGGTCCAGGATGGAGCAGGCCATAATGCAACGAGAAGGACATAATGACCATTTATAGCGCAAGTTAAGAAAAACAAACTTTGAAGAAAAACAAACTGGAGTATATATTGTTAAAAATGTTTAAATATTTGCGTCGCTATGAGCAAAGTTGATATTTAGCGCTCATTAAATCCCCATTACAACGAGAAATGAGTGAAGGCAAAACATTGCTAAGGTTATACAACAACACTGGTGGAGAAGGATAAAGGACTGATTGGTACAATTTGGATACACGTGGATATACGAGCATGTAGGTGGCTGTAAACTACGAGAGTAAGAGCCGGATGCAGGTGGTGAGTCAGCTACGCAGGAGGGCGTGTCAGTGCTGTTCGCCATGTATGTACCACCATCATAGCAATAGATAGGAGTGAAATCCGTTACATTTATTGTTGGCACTCGAGGCGTAGCCGTTTGTCAAAGGGTCCGACTATTTAATAAGGAAGCCTGTGTGCCGACATGATTGCTGCTAATTACTGGATAAGGTGCTAATTGTCATGCACAACTGTATCTATTGCGCAGTGCACATAGCGTTTCAAGCTGTGCACCCTCCTCATCCCATGCCACATGCACAGCTTTTCTGGGACGGTCAGATCGTTGAAACGATGTGATTGGAGAGCACGCAGTGCTCTGTGAATGTAATACATGGTGTGATTGGAGAACACATAGTGTAAGGTTCTGTGGATGTCGTAAATGATATTATTGGAGAACACATAGTGTAGAGTTCTGTGGATGTAGTAAATTATGCGATTGGAGAACACGCAGTGTAAGGTTCTGTGCGTGGCCGTATTGTGAGTCGTACCTACAGCCTGTGTGTGGTCCACTGTGTGACGTACGGTTTGCGTGTGGTCCACTGTGTGCCGTACGGTCTGTGTGTGGTTCACTGTATGCCGTACATTATGTGTGTGGTCCACTGTGTGTCGTACGGTCTGTGTGTGGTCCACTGTGTGTCGTACGGTCTGTGTGTGGTCCACTGTGTACCGTACGGTCTGTGTGTAGTCCACTGTGTGTCATACGGTCTGTGTGTGGTCCACTGTGTACCGTACGGTCTGCGTGTGGTCCACTGTGTGTCGTACGGTCTGTGTGTGGTCCACCGTATGCCGTACATTATGTGTGTGGTCCAGTTGTGCTGTACGGTCTGTGTGTAGTCCACTGTATGCCGTATGGTCTGCATGTGGTCCACTGTGTGCCGTATGGTCTGCGTGTGGTCCACTGTGTGTGCCTACGGTCTGCGTGTGGTCCACTGTACGCTGTACGGTTTGCGTGTGGTCCACTGTACGCTGTGCGGTCTGCCTGTGGTCCACTGTACGCTGTGCGGTCTGCGTGTGGTCCACTGTGTGCCGTACGGTCTGCGTGTGGTCCACTGTACGCTGTACGGTCTGCGTGTGGTCCACTGTACGCTGTACGGTCTGCGTGTGGTCCACTGTGTGCCGTAGGGTCTGTGTGTGGTCCACTGTACGCTGTACGGTCTGTGTGTGGTCCACTGTACGCTGTGCGGTCTGCCTGTGGTCCACTGTACACTGTGCGGTCTGTGTGTGGTCCACTGTGTGCTGTACGGTCTGCGTGTGGTCCAGTGTGTGTGCTGTACGGTCTGCGTGTGGTCCACTGTACGCTGTGCGGTCTGCGTGTGGTCCACTGTACGCTGTACGGTCTGCGTGCGGTCCACTGTACGCTGTACGGTCTGCGTGTGGTCCACTACGCTGTACGGTCTGCGTGTGGTCCACTTTATGCTGTACGGTCTGCGTGGGGTCCACTGTGTGCTGTACGGTCTGCGTGTGGTCCACTGTACGCTGTACGGTCTGCGTGTGGTCCACTGTACGCTGTACGGTCTGCGTGTGGTCCACTGTGTGCTGTACGGTCTGCGTGTGGTCCACTGTACGCTGTACGGTCTGCGTGTGGTCCACTGTGTGCTGTACGGTCTGCGTGTGGTCCACTGCACGCTGTACGGTCTGCGTGTGGTCCACTGTGTGCTTTACGGTCTGCGTGTGGTCCACTGCACGCTGTACGGTCTGCGTGTGGTCCACTGTACGCTGTACGGTCTGCGTGTGGTCCACTGTACGCTGTACGGTCTGCCTGTGGTCCACTGTACGCTGTATGGTCTGCGTGTGGTCCACTGTACGCTGTACGGTCTGCGTGTGGTCCACTGTGTGCTGTACGGTCTGCGTGTGGTCCACTGTGTGCCGTACGGTCTGCGTGTGGTCCACTGTTTGCTGTACGGTCTGTCTGTGGTCCACTGTACGCTGTGCGGTCTGCGTGTGGTCCACTGTACGCTGTGCGGTCTGCGCGTAGTCCACTGTACGCTGTACGGTCTGCGTGTAGTCCACTGTGTGCTGTACGGTCTGCGTGTGGTCCACTGTACGCTGTACGGTCTGCGTGTGGTCCACTGTGTGCTGTACGGTCTGCGTGTGGTCCACTGTACGCTGTACGGTCTGCGTGTGATCCACTGTGTGCCGTACGGTCTGTGTGTGGTCCACTGTGTGTCGTACGGTATGTGTGTGGTCCACTGTGTGTCGTACGGTCTGCGTGTGGTCCACTGTGTGTCATACGGTCTGCGTGTGGTCTACTGTACGCTGTACGGTCTGCGTGTGGTCTACTGTACGCTGTACGGTCTGCGTGTGGTCCACTTTTGTGCCGTACGGTCTGTGTGTGGTCCACTGTGTGTCGTACGGTCTGCGTGTGGTCCACTGTGTCGTACGGTCTGCGTGTGGTCTACTGTACGCTGTACGGTCTGCGTGTGGTCCACTGTGTGTCGTACGGTCTGCTCGTGGTCCACTGTGTGCCGTACGGTCTGCGTGTGGTCCACTGTACGCTGTACGGTCTGCGTGTGGTCCACTGTGTGCCGTACGGTCTGCGTGTGGTCCACTGTACGCTGTACGGTCTGCGTGTGGTCCACTGTACGCTGTACGGTCTGCTCGTGGTCCACTGTGTGCCGTACGGTCTGCGTGTGGTCTACTGTACGCTGTACGGTCTGCGTGTGGTCCACTGTTTGCTGTACGGTCTGTCTGTGGTCCACTGTACGCTGTGCGGTCTGCGTGTGGTCTACTGTACGCTGTACGGTCTGCGTGTGGTCCACTGTGTGCCGTACGGTCTGCGTGTGGTCCACTGTGTGCCGTACGGTCTGCGTGTGGTCCACTGTATGTCGTACGGTCTGTGTGTGGTCCACTGTGTGTTGTACGGTCTGCGTGTGGTCCACTGTACGCTGTACGGTCTGCGTGTGGTCCACTGTGTGCCGTACGGTCTGCGTGTGGTCGGGGAGTTGCTGTCCGGCTCACCTGTGTCGGCTGAGCTGCTGCAGACGCGCCCGTTACCAGTGGCCTTTGATCGATGGCGTTCGTCTGGTGGGCGCAAGGCTTGACGGGCGTTCGGCGTGAAATTCCGCCGTGTGGCTGCAGGCTATTAACGACGTCAGCATAAACGTTAACGACGTCAGCATTAACGTTAACGGCGCTGACGCCAACGCCGATGATGGCTCCGTGGCGCCACTCCGACAGCGGTCTGTACTACGTGACGAGCTTCTGTGGCTGTTTTGCCGTCACTTGTGCTATTTCAAATAGCTTACTATTCTTTGATCCTTTGTGCTATTCCACCTGCCTTGCATGTAAACACTGTTCTTCTATACTATTTATGCGCATCTTGGTTCTTCTTCTGGTAGCCTTTTATGTTCTGATATAATTTGGTGAACGTACAGTACAGGCAATGCTTGAAATGGTATAATTTGACCAACACTGATAATGATAACGAAACAGCAACTGAAGCACCAGTTGTTGGTTTTCTTGCCTTTAACGCATAAGGTGTTGCTGTTGCCGTCGGGTGTCGCCATTTTTTTTTCGTTTCCATTCTGTTCGTATATTTCCACAAGACATTGGCTGGAAATGGAATTGTCCGAGGAGTTGGCTGAGAAGATGGATGGCGACGTCGACAGTCGTGATGACTTCCGTGATGATAAGACACCAAAAAGAGCCCGGGAAGCTCCTGTAAAGCTGGTCTAGGAAGGAATAAAGCACGCAGTCAGGTCACCTTTGGATCCCATGATGAATTTGATCATTGGCTTTAAATAGGTGAGATGTCGGACAGGGCCGTGACTTAGTAATTATTTTTTCTTAATCATCAGTACCTACATATGCGGTCTAGGTAGGCCTACCCAGGAGTGGATGCAGGGGAGTCTTGGGGAAATGTACCTCCCCTCGTGGAAGCCCCTCCGATCGGGAAAAGGTAGTCCTCCGGAAATTTTTGAATGCATTTTCCCCACACCCCCGTTGAACGTATTTTCAGCCGAAGGTGCACCTCCAGAGATACTTTCGCAGTGGCGCCCCTCCAGACAAGTGCCCCCATTATAATTCTGGATCTTCCCCTTGCCCTCCCTACCTGTATGTCACCATTCTCCAAGTAGGTAGGTGTGTGCGAAGTAGGAAAAATAGTCCACGTTGTGGTGTCCTGAAGCTTTTAGCCTCCGACGCTGCCTGCTGCTAGATACCTCTCTTGATCTGTTCCGCCAGCCGAAAGTTGTGGAACACACCACACCACACAACTGTCAAACTGATCACTCCCCCTGACCGCGTCATGTGAACAACGGTCAAGACAACAGCCGGACCGCCCCACCCGCACGTTGTGGGACACACCACACCACACAACTGTCAAACTGATCACTCCCCCTGACCGCGTCATGTGAACAACGGTCAAGACAACAGCAGGCGGGACATGGCGCCGTGGCCACCCGCTTCACGTGGGAGGGACAGCACCACAGCCAGGGACGGACTTTGGCCTGATCAGTGGCCACGTCCGCTTCAGTGGCCAGCAGCGGTCAGGACAACAGCGAGGGGCGGGACATGGCGTCAGTGGCCAGGTCCGCTTCAGTGGCCAGCAGCGGTCAGGACAACAGCGAGGGGCGGGACATGGCGTCAGTGGCCAGGTCCGCTTCGGTGGCCAGCAGCGGTCAGGACAACAGCGAGGGGCGGGACATGGCGTCAGTGGCCAGGTCCGCTTCAGTGGCCAGCAGCGGTCAGGACCACAGCGAGGGGCGGGACATGGCGTCAGTGGCCAGCAGCGGTCAGGACCACAGCGAGGGGCGGGACATGGCGTCAGTGGCCAGGTCCGCTTCGGTGGCCAGCAGCGGTCAGGACCACAGCGAGGGGCGGGACATGGCGTCAGTAGGCAGGTCCGCTTCGGTGTTGGCCCTTTTGGTATTTCCAGGACGATAGCCATACGTCATACCTCGATGAAGATATACTGTCATTGGATAACGGTATGCCGCCGCCGGATGCGTGGCGGTATTCCTCCCCACGCAGCTGGGGGGGGGGGGGGGTCGTGTCTGCTCTTCCCACCCCCACCCCACCTCCCACCCCCATCCACCACAGCTGCCGAGATGCTGCCAACAGTCCGTATTATGAATGTTCCTGTTCTCTCCGCTGCAATCTGGCTGCGACCAACTAATGATGACGTAACAGATGGTCTCCACACGGTCCACCAATCGCGGTCCGCTACGTCACACCTAAAAGAGCCTCCGAGAACTTCCTGGCAGACACCGCCTGCATTTGCTCCATTTGTCCTATATTGTATATGGCGAGCATCCTGCAAGATGCATGCTCGAAAATTGCGATTTAAGGATACTTCAGCGGCGCCAATTTGTGCTTTCAGTCTCCGTATAAGTGATGCATCAATCCAGTGCCGATTCCATTGACTACATTTTCTGTACAGCAGTAAATCCAGTAGCTACAACTCCTGGTGCACAGCATGCTGTGTATACCGATTACTGTATCCAATACCGCACCGTTTCCAGCTCAATCACCGGAATACTGTGTCCAATACTGCACTAAATACAGCACAATCACCAAAATACTGTATTCAATACCGCACTGCATACAGCTCTATCACCGGCATATGGTGTCCAACGTAGCACTATATACAGCTCAATCACCAGAATACTGTGTCCAATATCGCACTATATACAGCTCAATCACCAGCATATTGTGTCGAATATAGCACTATATACAGCTCAATCACCAGCATATTGTGTCGAATGTAGCACTATATACAGCTCAATCACCAGAATACTGTGTCCAATATCGCACTGTATACAGCTCAATCAGCAGAATACTGTGTCCAATATCGCACTGTATACAGCTCAATCAGCAGAATACTGTGTCCAACATCGCACTATATACAGCTCAATCAGCAGAATACTGTGTCCAATATCGCACTGTGTACAGCTCAATCACCAGAATACTGTGTCCAATATCGCACTGTATACAGCTCAATCACCAGAATACTGTGTTCAACATCGCACTGTATACAGCTCAATCAGCAGAATACTGTGTCCAATATCGCACTGTGTACAGCTCAATCACCAGAATAATGTGTCCAATATCGCACTGTATACAGCTCAATCACCAGAATACTGTGTCCAATATCGCACTGTATACAGCTCAATCACCAGAATAATGTGTCAAACATCGCACTATATACAGCTCAATCACCGGAATACTGTGTTCAACATCGCACTGTATACAGCTCAAGTACCAGAATAATGTGTCCAATATCGCACTATATACAGCTCAATCACCAGAATAATGTGTCCAATATCGCACTATATACAGCTCAATCACCAGAATACTGTGTCCAATATCGCACTGTATACAGCTCAATCACCAGAATACTGTGTCCAATATCGCACTGTATACAGCTCAATCAGCAGAATACTGTGTTCAACATCGCACTATATACAGCTCAATCAGCAGAATACTGTGTCCAATATCGCACTATATACAGCTCAATTACCAGAATAATGTGTCCAATATCGCACTATATATAGCTCAATTACCAGAATAATGTTTCCAATATCGCACTGTATACAGCTCAATCACCAGAATACTGTGTCCAATATCGCACTGTATACAGCTCAATCACCAGAATACTGTGTCCAATATCGCACTGTATACAGCTCAATCACCAGAATACTGTGTCCAATATCGCACTGTATACAGCTCAATCACCAGAATAATGTGTCAAACATCGCACTATATACAGCTCAATCAGCAGAATACTGTGCCCAATATCGCACTGTATACAGCTCAATCAACAGAATACTGTGTCCAATATCGCACTGTATACAGCTCAATCACCAGAATAATGTGTCCAATATCGCACAATATACAGCTCAATCACCAGAATACTGTGTTCAACATCGCACTATATATAGCTCAATTACCAGAATAATGTTTCCAATATCGCACTGTATACAGCTCAATCACCAGAATACTGTGTCCAATATCGCACTATATACAGCTCAATCAGCAGAATACTGTGTCCAATATCGCACTGTATACAGCTCAATCACCAGAATACTGTGTCCAATACCGCACTGCATACAGCTCTATCACCAGCATATTGTGTCCAACGTAGCACTGTATACAGCTCA
This sequence comes from Ashinkailepas kermadecensis, assembly GCA_034440615.1. NCBI lineage: Eukaryota > Metazoa > Arthropoda > Thecostraca > Neolepadidae > Ashinkailepas > Ashinkailepas kermadecensis. Next base: position 55,388 of record JAOTOM010005054.1, read on the forward strand.
ATCACCAGAATAATGTGTCCAACATCGCACTATATACAGCTCAATCACTATGTGCCATGGAAGTAAAACGAAAATTCCGGTGCACATTTTTCTTCTTGGAACTTTGGCAGCACCATGCTCTATAAATATGCCTTACAATGGATTTTGTTGATGGCGCATGATATTCGTCTGACCCAAAAATGTGACAAACTTGCGACTCGTGATCCCATTCCTGATAACATTGCAGTAATGCTATTGCGCCATAGGTGTTATTCAGTCGGAGCCAGTTGGCATAGGCAGATGCTTCGCATGGATTCCTACATGGAAACTTCGCTCAGATTAGCCGACACGAACCAGGCGTATTAATCCAACATGGGGTTTGTCTGGGGACAACCAAAATAGAACCAGTCAATAGCACGCTTCTCCTGCCGGTGCATTTCTGCAGCCAACATGCCAGATTCAAAGGACTACGCTCAGATATGTGACCGAAGGGTGAGGCAGATGCTACCAACACACAATGTGTCTTGTTGCACTTGGCGGCCCCTGCAGTCGGTTGGCGCGGTCTCCAATGCATGCGAGGCCCGCCGTCCTTTCGTTCCTCTGTGACGCGTCAATGACTTATTGGCGCTGGGCAGTCCAAGCCCTCTGATATCTGTCATATTGTAATTGATTGGCATTTGGCCTACAATAATGAATAGCTAATTGGCATTTGTATGGCGCCATTTGGCGTTGCTCGGCTATGGCAGTGCTTGACACGGCAGACAACGGTCCGCTAGCCTCCAGCAATTCATCTCCGACCGTCTCGCTGGGAGTGAGTCTGAACGGCGGACAAGAAAAAGCGCGCAGGACAAGCCATTAAGATTCCGTTTGGATTGGCTGGAACGGTGTGCGCGAGGCATGGCAAGCAAGCGGCGTTTTCGCGTGTCCGTGCGCGACTGTCTTCTGAGGTGGAGGTGGCCGTCGCGCAGGCGTCTCCAACATTTCTCCTGAGTGGAGGCACCGGCGCCGGCCCAGGTGCCGGCCGTGGCGGACCGGTAAGCCGAGATTGACATAGAAACGCAGTGCGTCGGCAGTGTCCACGCTGTCCGCTTCATCTACATTGGTCGGACAAAAAGCGAAACCGGTCTGACCCGGCGCAGCGGTCGGCCGTCGGCTTTTTGCACATGGCGCGAGGCGCAAAAAGCAGCCGTGGCCTGGTGGTTTTAATGACGGTTTTAACGCACACGGATCCAACGATGACGGGTATGGCGGAGCTGGAGCCAGGTGAGAATGAAATGTTGATGTTGCAGCCGACAATTCTTGATCAGCCACGAAATATATGCTCCATCAAATCAGCATTCCATCTTTAATATGGCTTAGAAGGAAGCTAATTCCCCGTTACCACATGCCCTACTTCGTGGGATATATTTCAAATGCCTCGGAATCGTCTCCGTTTTCACTACAGGTTGCAACATTGGCCACTGATGGTTGCCGGCTGTCCGTGTATTGAAAGCCACCAATTGGCCAAGCCAAGTCCATGCATCTCACCGATAATAACTTGAACCTGACGATAACCTGATTATTTTCCGTTGGTAAAGCGATTAACTGCATTTGTTGACCGACGCCGATAGAGTTTCCTTCGAGGCCCTCCCATCTATGTCGCTCTTTCGGGATCTATTTAGTGAGCGAATTTTCTCCGACTGGAGAATGCATACTTGGCATGGTGTGTCGGTTATGTCAGACGATGACGCAGTTGCATATTATTCTGAGTATGATCGTCAGAGGAGTGCGTGCGAGATACTTGCTTGGGTCAGTTATTTACATGCATTGGAATGCTCTGAGTACTTAGGTAGTGGTCATACTGACTGATCAGACCTCTGTATGGAACGGTCCGTTATATCCCACCACCACTATTTCGGAACAATGTCGTCTTGGGGGAAAGGAGATGCAGCAAGCTCACTCACCCCGCACTATGTGTGACCTAGGTCAGGCCTTGCAATGTCAAAAGAGCGCAGTCGATGACAGCCTAGCGCTTCTGCTATTTTACTCAGAAGACGTTTACATGGTGAACTACCATATACCGCAGCAGGGATCAGCAACGGCGGCTCGACAGTTGCAGCAGGGATCAGTTACGGCGGCCCGACAGTTGCAGCAGGGATCAGCAACGGCAGCTCGACAGTTGCAGGAGGGATCAGTTATGGCGGCCCGACAGTTGCAGCAGGGATCAGCAACGGCAGCTCGACAGTTGCAGGAGGGATCAGTTATGGCGGCCCGACAGTTGCAGGAGGGATCAGTTATGGCGGCCCGACAGTTGCAGCAGGGATCAGCAACGGCAGCTCGACAGTTGCAGGAGGGATCAGTTATGGCGGCCCGACAGTTGCAGGAGGGATCAGTTACGGCGGGCAAGTTCGCCGTTCCGGTAGTTCAGTTGGTTAGAGTGCTGGTCTCCCCTGTCCTGGCAAGACAGGGTTCAAGTCGCTTCGCGCGTTCGCATTTCGTCCCCGACTGGCAGGGTCAGTTGGCAACTGGCCCGATAGGGTCGGGGACGAACTACCGGGGTGGCCGTGACGGCGAATTGACGACAAGCTAAAATTTCGGTCATAATTCGTATGAACTTCGGTCAGCATTCTGCCTTTGAACTAGAATTCGTGGTTCGATTGGTGTGAGCAGGGCTCACGCAACAAGCTCTGCTTCGCAATATAATTTTGGTCCGTAAAGTCACCCCAGCAAGAATTCTGACTGAAATTTCGTTAAAAAGCAGCTACAGCAGGGATCAGTTACGGCGGACCGACAGCTACAGCAGGGATCAGTTACGGCGGACCGACAGCTACAGCAGGGATCAGTTACGGCGCACCGACAGCTACAGCAGGGATCAGTTACGGCGGACCGACAGTTACAACAGGGATCAGTTACGGCGGACCGACTCAGGTCAATCGATGTTATTTGTTGCAAAGAAGTCCAACACGTCCACTGTCAGATATGACCCAACAGGTTGTGAAGTGTCCGACACATGCGCCTGGCGTATCAGATACCGGTCAGTGATTCAGATACCATGGCTGGTTGACTGGCAAAGGCAAACCCAAATATAGTAAAATGGTCTGACCTCCAGACACATGACCTCCAGACCTCCAGACACTGACACGTGACGGGTGACTGGTGACACGCGACCTCCAGGCACGTGATAGGCGACACGTGACCTCCAGGCACGTGGCGGGTGACACGCGACCTCCAGACACATGACAGATAACATGTGACCTCCAGGCACGTGGCGGGTGACACGTGACCTCCAGACACATGACAGGTGACATGTGACCTCCAGACACGTGGCGGGTGACACGTGACCTCCAGGCACGTGACACGCGACCTCCAGGCACATGACACGCGACCTCCAGACACGTGATAGGTGGCAGGTGACATTTTACCTCCAGATACGCGGCGACACATGACCTCCAGACGCGTGACGCGTGACCTCCAGACACGCTACAGGTGACACGTGAACTACATGCACGTAACATGTGGCACGTGACCTCCAGGCACGTGGCACGCGACCTCCAGACACATGACAGGTGACATGTGACCTCCAGACACGTGGCGGATGACACGTGACCTCCAGACACGTGATAGCTGACACGTGACCTCCAGGCACGTGACACGTGACCTCCAGACACGCGACAAATCGTTCTCAGACGATCCGTCCGCTGTCCGGCTCGCCCGATTTTGATGAGTCGTCAAGTTCAAAACGATCAACCATTTTCACAACTGTCTAACCCTGCTAGATTCCGGTAGTTGTCACTGGATGGGCGAGGCCAGTAGGTGTTCGTTATTTTTGTGAGGTATTACAAAGACGACTCCTGTATTAGAAGAGCCCCATTGGTACTAGCCTTGGAGAGCACAGCTTGCGTGCTGTGAAAGGGACAGCGGCTCCGGCGCACCAGTGTGTGGGAAGCATTAGACGACTATCAGTGCTGATTCGGAAACAAGAAGGCAGCGGTCAGGTTCTGGACATTATGTGGATTGCGTTACAGCTATAGCAATTATCGTAAACAGTTTTTATCAAGGGATTTCATTTTATGTCATACAACAATCCATGTATACGCGCGCGCGTACAACCCCCCCCCACACACACATATATATATATATATATATATATATATATATATATATATATATATATATATATATAATGTACATAGTATATAGTATATACACATGACGTACCTTCCAGGAGTACGCTTGCAGCGAGGTTGTATAGGAGTCTTTCAGACTCTTTCCCTTCATCCAAATAATGTTGATTTGTTTGTTTTTGCTGCGTGTTTCAGGTAAGTTGAGGCATGTTTACAGGAGGTCGATAGCAGCCTAATTGGTGCCTAATCTCCTGCTGGCGGTCGTTTGCGTTTGTCAGTGCTGACACATGGGCTCGCTGCCGCTCGCCAGACCGGTGTTTAGAGGTGCTCTCGGTCAACTCTCGGCAGCCGTTCAACACAGCATGCTTGTCTTCCATCTCGGCCGCGCATGGACGCCAGGAAAAGTAGGATACACGAACAACAACGCCGGCTGTTATAAACTATTCTTTAAATGTTCCTAATTTTTGTCTTATTTTTTTGTAATTTTTGGATTCATCTGACCATATTGAGAACAGAAACCAACTCGTGTACAATTTCTCATATTAATTCCCAAATTAATCTTATTTAGTCGTGAATGTCCAAATTTTCCCATCCAGAACACATACGATGCGTGTGCTACCCGGGCCTCCAGGTCATACCTCAGTGTCCTGACCTGGTAATATAACTTGACCTGCTGGGAATACTGTGTAGTGACATAATTGTGCCGGCGGATATATTTCGGTTTCAATAATAATTCGTCGCAAAATTATGCCTCCAAAACGATTGTCCCCAGCTCGAATCACCGTTCCACCATGTAACGTGATAACAAAAGTATTTTTGTGTGTGATCTTACCTTTTCTTTATTTGTGTGCATGTTTATGCTCAGCTTTGAACTATGCCGCCTATAGTTTATAGGCCGCCCGTAAAACGTTTCAATGTACCTGCATGAAATTCCGCATTGTGACATGAAAACGTGTCGTGACCTAAAACGTGTCGTGACCTAATCTTGACATGTTCCAGCTCCATTCCATGTTCACATGGAATGGAGACATGTTGACATGTTCCATGTTGACATGTTGACCTTGACATGTTCCACTCCATGACATGTTCCAGGTTCATTTTTACCCCACGCAGTGCGCCGGATCAACTTGTCTCCCCCACCCCACCCCACCCACTAGCGTTTGTTATAAGCTAGAGATACGATCGTAGCTCTACGTCCTTGAACTTTTAAAGTTCATTGCAGTTCCCCTCTATCTTTTTTGGTTAACCTCCCAGATCACGCCAGCTGGCCAGTGTCATTGTGCAGTCAGTGACCCGTCTTCGCCGTAGTTTTCGGACCCTATTCGTAAAACAAATGCAATTTCGCAATTTCGAAACAGGTTGACCCTCTGACCTGGTTCGAATTGTATTTGATTTGTCGGAAGGCGTGTTCAATGTAAAACAAAGTATTGAATTGTTCAGGCATTATCTCAGACCTCTGACATCATCTGAGGTGTGGCAGCAGGTTTTCTTTAGCTCGGCGAGGGTGCTGAGTCAGCTCCCACCCAGGAAGTGGTGTTGCGGTGTTGGTGTGTCGACGGTGCTGAGTCATCTCCACCAGGAAGTGGTGTTGCAAGTGTTGCGTGTGTCGCAAACACGTCGGGCGGCTGTAACTGTTCTGGCCGGGGAAACTCAGAGTATCGAACGGTACATGCAATAGCCACTAACTTGGATTAGGAGGATACGTTGTCCTGAGCCTTGTCCAGTACAATCGTTCACTACGAACAATGCAACATCCAACGATCACACCACTCGTATGTGATGGACACGATCACATCACTCGTATGTGATGGACACGATCACACCACTCGTATGTGATGGACACGATCACGTCACTCGTATGTGATGGACACGATCACACCACTCGTATGTCATGGACACGATCACACCACTCGTATGTGATGGACACGATCACATCACTCGTATGTGATGGACACGATCACACCACTCGTATGTGATGGACACGATCACGTCACTCGTATGTGATGGACACGATCACGTCACTCGTATGTGATGGACACGATCACGTCACTCGTATGTGATGGACACGATCACACCACTCGTATGTGATGGACACGATCACACCACTCGTATGTGATGGACACGATCACGTCACTCGTATGTGATGGACACGATCACATCACTCGTATGTGATGGACACGATCACGTCACTCGTATGTGATGGACACGATCACATCACTTGTATGTGATGGACACGATCACACCACTCGTATGTGATGGACACGTTCACTTCACTCGTATGTGATGGACACGATCACGTCACTCGTATGTGATGGACACGATCACGTCACTCGTATGTGATGGACACGATCACGTCACTCGTATGTGATGGACACGATCACATCACTCGTATGTGATGGACACGATCACGTCACTCGTATGTGATGGACACGATCACGTCACTCGTATGTGATGGACACGATCACACCACTCGTATGTCATGGACACGATCACACCACTCGTATGTGATGGACACGTTCACACCACTCGTATGTGATGGACACGATCACATCACTCGTATGTGATGGACACGTTCACGCCACTCGTATGTGATGGACACGTTCACATCACTCGTATGTGATGGACACGATCACATCACTCGTATGTGATGGACACGTTCACGCCACTCGTATGTGATGGACACGATCACTTCACTCGTATGTGATGGACACGATCACGTCACTCGTATGTGATGGACACGATCACACCACTCGTATGTGATGGACACGATCACACCACTCGTATGTGATGGACACGATCACACCACTCGTATGTGATGGACACGATCACATCACTCGTATGTGATGGACACGATCACACCACTCGTATGTGATGGACACGATCACGTCACTCGTATGTGATGGACACGTTCACACCACTCGTATGTGATGGACACGATCACACCACTCGTATGTGATGGACACGATCACATCACTCGTATGTGATGGACACGATCACACCACTCGTATGTGATGGACACGATCACACCACTCGTATGTGATGGACACGATCACATCACTCGTATGTGATGGACACGATCACACCACTCGTATGTGATGGACACGATCACACCATTCGTATGTGATGGACACGTTCACATCACTCGTATGTGATGGACACGATCACATCACTCGTATGTGATGGACACGATCACATCACTCGTATGTGATGGACACGATCACACCACTCGTATGTGATGGACACGATCACACCACTCGTATGTGATGGACACGATCACATCACTCGTATGTGATGGACACGATCACACCACTCGTATGTGATGGACACGATCACGTCACTCGTATGTGATGGACACGTTCACACCACTCGTATGTGATGGACACGTTCACACCACTCGTATGTGATGGACACGTTCACACCACTCGTATGTGATGGATACGTTCACACCACTCGTATGTGATGGACACGATCACACCACTCGTATGTGATGGACACGATCACATCACTCGTATGTGATGGACACGATCACACCACTCGTATGTGATGGACACGTTCACATCACTCGTATGTGATGGACACGATCACACCACTCGTATGTGATGGACACGATCACATCACTCGTATGTGATGGACACGTTCACACCACTCGTATGTGATGGACACGATCACATCACTCGTATGTGATGGACACGTTCACACCACTCGTATGTGATGGACACGATCACACCACTCGTATGTGATGGACACGATCACACCACTCGTATGTGATGGACACGATCACACCACTCGTATGTGATGGACACGATCACATCACTCGTATGTGATGGACACGTTCACACCACTCGTATGTGATGGACACGATCACATCACTCGTATGTGATGGACACGATCACACCACTCGTATGTGATGGACACGATCACACCACTCGTATGTGATGGACACGATCACATCACTCGTATGTGATGGACACGTTCACACCACTCGTATGTGATGGACACGATCACATCACTCGTATGTGATGGACACGTTCACACCACTCGTATGTGATGGACACGATCACACCACTCGTATGTGATGGACACGATCACACCACTCGTATGTGATGGACACGATCACACCACTCGTATGTGATGGACACGATCACATCACTCGTATGTGATGGACACGTTCACACCACTCGTATGTGATGGACACGATCACATCACTCGTATGTGATGGACACGTTCACACCACTCGTATGTGATGGACACGATCACACCACTCGTATGTGATGGACACGATCACACCACTCGTATGTGATGGACACGATCACATCACTCGTATGTGATGGACACGTTCACACCACTCGTATGTGATGGACACGATCACATCACTCGTATGTGATGGACACGTTCACGTCACTCGTATGTGATGGACACGATCACATCACTCGTATGTGATGGACACGATCACACCACTCGTATGTGATGGACACGTTCACACCACTCGTATGTGATGGACACGTTCACACCACTCGTATGTGATGGACACGATCACATCACTCGTATGTGATGGACACGATCACACCACTCGTATGTGATGGACACGATCACATCACTCGTATGTGATGGACACGTTCACGTCACTCGTATGTGATGGACACGATCACATCACTGGTATGTGATGGACACGATCACACCACTCGTATGTGATGGACACGATCACATCACTCGTATGTGATGGACACGATCACACCACTCGTATGTGATGGACACGATCACATCACTCGTATGTGATGGACACGATCACATCACTCGTATGTGATGGACACGTTCACACCACTCGTATGTGATGGACACGTTCACATCACTCGTATGTGATGGACACGATCACATCACTCGTATGTGATGGACACGATCACACCACTCGTATGTGATGGACACGATCACATCACTCGTATGTGATGGACACGATCACATCACTCGTATGTGATGGACACGTTCACACCACTCGTATGTGATGGACACGTTCACACCACTCGTATGTGATGGACACGATCACATCACTCGTATGTGATGGACACGATCACACCACTCGTATGTGATGGACACGATCACACCACTCGTATGTGATGGACACGATCACATCACTCGTATGTGATGGACACGATCACATCACTCGTATGTGATGGACACGATCACATCACTCGTATGTGATGGACACGTTCACACCACTCGTATGTGATGGACACGATCACACCACTCGTATGTGATGGACACGATCACACCACTCGTATGTGATGGACACGATCACGTCACTCGTATGTGATGGACACGATCACGTCACTCGTATGTGATGGACACGATCACACCACTCGTATGTCATGGACACGATCACGTCACTCGTATGTGATGGACACGATCACATCACTCGTATGTGATGGACACGATCACGTCACTCGTATGTGATGGACACGATCACATCACTCGTATGTGATGGACACGATCACATCACTCGTATGTGATGGACACGATCACGTCACTCGTATGTGATGGACACGATCACATCACTCGTATGTGATGGACACGATCACGTCACTCGTATGTGATGGACACGATCACGTCACTCGTATGTGATGGACACGATCACGTCACTCGTATGTGATGGACACGATCACGTCACTCGTATGTGATGGACACGATCACGTCACTCGTATGTGATGGACACGATCACGTCACTCGTATGTGATGGACACGATCACATCACTCGTATGTGATGGACACGATCACATCACTCGTATGTGATGGACACGATCACACCACTCGTATGTCATGGACACGATCACACCACTCGTATGTGATGGACACGATCACGTCACTCGTATGTGATGGACACGATCACATCACTCGTATGTGATGGACACGATCACGTCACTCGTATGTGATGGACACGATCACATCACTCGTATGTGATGGACACGATCACGTCACTCGTATGTGATGGACACCCAGTGGCTCTTGGCCATCGCTTTCGGTACTCGAGCATGCATACGTTTTATTTGAACGAACATCCGTAGGTTTTACTCGATCGAACATCAGTAGGCTTTAAGCGATCGGACGTCCATAAGTTTTAGGCGATCGAGCATACAGTTGTGTTCTGTCGCAATACAATCAGACAATTTTTTTTTCGGCTGTAGCAGTAATGTTGCAGGGTAGTTCTTGTGTCGCAATTTTGTCTCGTGGCAGTAATATTGGGTCGCAGTATTTGTAATCGCAGTCATTCCGTATCGCAGGTCGGCCGAATTATTTGCCGAAACAGCATTGACGCACCATACGTCTTGCATCAGCAGTGTATCGTGTGGTAGCAGGTAGTATTTGCACGCAACCATAAGTCTTGTATCGCGTGTATCGTATGGTAGCAGGTAGTATTTGCACGCACCATAAGTCTTGTATCAGCAGTGTATCGTGTGGTAGCAGGTAGTATTTGCACGCACCATAAGTCTTGTATCAGCAGTGTATCGTGTGGTAGCAGGTAGTATTTGCACGCACCATAAGTCTTGTATCAGCAGTGTATCGTGTGGTAGCAGGTAGTATTTGCACGCACCATAAGTCTTGTATCAGCAGTGTATCGTGTGGTAGCAGGTAGTATTTGCACGCACCATAAGTCTTGTATCAGCAGTGTATCGTGTGGTAGCAGGTAGTATTTGCACGCACCATACGTCTTGCATCAGCAGTGTATCGTGTGGTAGCAGGTAGTATTTGCATTCGCAGTCGTGTCGTGTCGCAGTAAAGTTTTTTTAAGTTCTTGCTGTAGCGGTAATGGCGCGTCGCGGTTGTTCCCGTCACAGCTGTGTCGCTTCACGGTCGTGTCGTCACAGCTGTGTCGCTTCACGGTCGTGTCGTCACAGCTGTGTCGCTTCACGATCGTGTCGTCACAGCTGTGTCGCTTCACGGTCGTGTCGTCACAGCTGTGTCGCTTCACGGTCGTGTCGTCACAGCTGTGTCGCTTCACGATCGTGTCGCTTCACGGTCGTGTCGTGGCAGTGATGTCGCTTAACGATCGTGTCGTTGCAGACGTGTCGCTCGCAGTCGCTGCTCTATGCAGTCGCAGTCCTGTCGTCACATTATTTAACCAGATGGATTGTTGCGTTTGCACCGACATTGTGTCGTACGAGTTCTGATGATGGCACGCCCGCTGCGCGTTGCTACGTTGACGCTGACACTACTTAGCTACCTCAGTTTATTGGTGGGGCCGTTCGTTATTAGTGATAGCTATGAACGCAGTAACAGGGCAGCCTTGGCCCCAGCTCTCGGTCACCACAACCAATATGCCATATGAGCGTGGCATGGAAGGAAACAACTTACAAAGTGACTTACATCAAATATTCTGAAGCTGCCTGTGTACGTGATCGTGACAATGTGAAAATCCAATATCGCATCACAAAGTGTATTATTGGAGAATAAAAACAAATGGACCCCACCCAGTGGTTATGGTTTCCGTCGTCCAACTGTTAGCTATGTTTTCTTCAAGAAGTATATAGCTGCCTTTATGTTGTTATAACGGAATGCATGTATGTCCAACGTGTACATCAACGCTGGACTCTAAAATAGCGGAGATATCCATGTCAGCACCACGGCGGTACGCGGCTGGTGAGGCGGAGGGGAGGGGCGACACTGTCAGCGGTCCCGCTCCATTATCGTCACTTGTCGGCCTGGTTTCTATGACGGATCGGCTGTGCCGAGGCGGAAAAAGCACGCGGAAACTGTGTTTTACCACCTGGACGTGATGCAGTGGCTGTTCCCGCGCTTTGTTGTACGCTCCCGCCAAAAAGCTTTTTCCTCCCGCTCGACGCCAGCGCGCGGTTTTGCACGTGCGTGGCGATTATGAGAGACGACACGGATATGTGGTGCTCTCTGGTTTTGCGATGCTCCCTCGCCGACGCCGTGACATTCGCAAACACTTTTTACACAATCCGTCTTATGGACGTCATTTTTCCCCATGCGGCACACAGTTGGCGGAGAGACCCCAGCTGGCGACCTAGGCGCACGTGTCGCGCCGTGTCCTGTTACCTCACTTTGCTGGAGTATTTGCGGTGGGGTAGAGTGGCCCATGGCGCGGTTGGGTGCTGACTTTGGCGCCACCTCGGTGTCAGCTGCCCATCGTATGTCGAGAATGGAGTCAGGTGACTGGTGACGGCTGTTTTTCGATGACGAACATTAGGCTGTGATTCAGTCGGGCTCAGGCTCGACGACACTCTCTCGCCGGCGACTGCTGACGTTCACCAGTGGCGCAGTCGGGGAACAGTTAGGCACGATCCGTTCAGTTGGAAAGAACACAATATTGCCAGGGTTGTCCCACATCGCGGAGACCAATGCACGTTGCGTTCGCAGGTTCCCACCCGAACACAACTTGTTATTCGTGTGGTCACTCGCGAGACAAACGATATGATATGGGCTGACGATGTATCGATAACTAGTTCGCAATCGTCAGAGCCCATGGTGGAACATGCCTGCTGAATGAGACACCGTTTTCAGCAAGTCGTGCCAGTTCACGTGAGGACGCGCCCAATCGCTTTCATTATCATGGCTGTGTGTGACGCTGGCGCATTAACCACACTCTAAATCACTTCGTACTTGCCCTATTGCTTACTTCAGTTTAGATTCAACTCATGTGGCTGTCAGCTTTTGTCGCATCCGTTGAATGAATGGGTTGTAGCTGATTGTCCTCTGACTGAAAATGTCAAATCGGAAGAGATCAGCACTCATTTCGTGCTCACTAGTAGCATCTGGGCACCCGACAGAACCTCGCTTGTCGAGTTTCCTCGCTATTTCCCATGCAGACGTCGTTTGCATGCAGTGATGAGTACTGTGCTGCTCCATGTATTTGCCAGATCGTTTGCTATGAGACTCAATTTCAACAGCCGACCGTCTTAATGTGAGCGGAGCCGACGTATCCAGCAAATGAAGCTTGACGACATCTAGGGATCCTCTTTGGAACAGCTGCAAGCTTGCACAGCATTTGGCAGCCGTTTTATCCTGTGGCGCCGGTGTCAGGCGGCGTTAAGACGCCGGTGTCAGGCGGCGCTAAGACGCCGTGTCAGGCGGCGTTCAGGCGCCGGTGTCAGGCGGCGTTAAGGTGCCGGTGTCAGGCGGCGTTAAGACGCCGGTGTCAGGCGGCGTTAAGACGCCGGTGTCAGGCGGCGTTAAGGTGCCGGTGTCAGGCGGCGTTAAGGTGCCGGTGTCAGGCGGCGTTAAGGTGCCGGTGTCAGGCGGCGTTAAGGCGCCGGTGTCAGGCGGCGCTAAGACGCCGGTGTCAGGCGGCGTTAAGGTGCCGGTGTCAGGCGGCGTTAAGGTGCCGGTGTCAGGCGGCGTTAAGGTGCCGGTGTCAGGCGGCGTTAAGGTGCCGGTGTCAGGCGGCGTTAAGGCGCCGGTGTCAGGCTGCGTTAAGACGCCGGTGTCAGGCGCCGTTGAGGTGCCGGTGTCAGGCGGCGTTAAGGTGCCGGTGTCAGGCGGCGTTAAGGCGCCGGTGTCAGGCGGCGTTAAGGTGCCGGTGTCAGGCGGCGTTAAGGTGCCGGTGTCAGGCGGCGTTAAGGTGCCGGTGTCAGGCGGCGTTAAGACGCCGGTGTCAGGCGGCGTTAAGGTGCCGGTGTCAGGCGGCGTTAAGGTGCCGGTGTCAGGCGGCGTTAAGGCGCCGGTGTCAGGCTGCGTTAAGACGCCGGTGTCAGGCGGCGTTAAGGCGCCGGTGTCAGGCGGCGTTAAGGCGCCGGTGTCAGGCGGCGTTAAGGCGCCGGTGTCAGGCGGCGCTAAGACGCCGGTGTCAGGCGGCGTTAAGGTGCCGGTGTCAGGCGGGGTTAAGACGCCGGTGTCAGGCGGCGTTAAGGCGCCGGTGTCAGGCGGCGTTAAGGCGCCGGTGTCAGGCGGCGTTAAGGTGCCGGTGTCAGGCGGCGTTAAGGCGCCGGTGTCAGGCGGCGTTAAGACGCCGGTGTCAGGCGGCGTTAAGGTGCCGGTGTCAGGCGGGGTTAAGACGCCGGTGTCAGGCTGCGTTAAGGCGCCGGTGTCAGGCTGCGTTAAGGCGCCGGTGTCAGGCGGCGTTAAGGTGCCGGTGTCAGGCGGTGTTAAGGCGCCGGTGTCAGGCGGCGTTAAGGCGCCGGTGTCAGGCGGCGTTAAGGTGCCGGTGTCAGGCGGCGTTAAGACGCCGGTGTCAGGCGGCGTTAAGGCGCCGGTGTCAGGCTGCGTTAAGGCGCCGGTGTCAGGCGGCGTTAAGGTGCCGGTGTCAGGCGGTGTTAAGGCGCCGGTGTCAGGCGGCGTTAAGGCGCCGGTGTCAGGCGGCGTTAAGACGCCGGTGTCAGGCGGCGCTAATACGCCGGTGTCAAGCGGCGTTAAGGCGCCGGCCGGGCGGGGACCGTTTTGAAAACTCATCGTAGTGGAATGCCATCGACGTACGTCAGTCACGGTAGCATTGCTGTCAGTGTTTCGGTAGTGACGAGGTATGTGTGAAGAGCTGAAGTTGACTCAGGTTTAGCATATTGCCCAAGTTGCATCACCAAAGGGCATCGATAAAACTGGCGCCTGTCCGTGAACTTCAGCATAAGTTTCTGCATCAAATACCGACACACTGCCGACTGAACTAACTGGAGCCACCCGTATGAGCTCGGCTCAACTCGTAGTGTAGCCCAACTCGTAGTGTAGCCCGACTCGTAGTGTATCCCAACTCATATGGGCCCAATTCGTGGCAAGCTCCACGGTAAATGGAAGTACGTAACAAACCCTCGTTTTGAAGAAAACCATTTTTAACACACCTTGATAGTACGTGAGAGGAAGTTTAATGAAATCTAGTGAGGCTAATATACAGAAATTGAATGCTAACGTTGCAATGAAAACTAGTAGAAATACAAAGATACAGAGTAGGATTAGTTTTCATTTAAAAGCAAGAGGACTTGAACACCAACTAAAACAGGTTATTCAGATTTTGCAAAAGTATACATTATCAATTGTCGAAAAATTCGAGCAATGGTTGGTGATTTGCCTTACCTGAGTAAATTAAATATCCATACAATGGAGACCTAAATGCGGTAACCAGCCTGACCGGATCTCTGGACCCCGCCTATGTCCTGACGTCGCACTATCCGGATATCTGAGCCCCGCCTACTTTCTGACGTCACCATTACTGGATCTTTGGACCCCGCCTATCTCCTGACGTCGCTCCAACCAGATCTCCGGACCCCGCATACTTTCTGATGTCACAATCACTGCATCTCTGGACCCCGCCTAACCCCTGACGTCACCCCTGTCCGGATCTCCGGACCCCGACTACTTTCTGACGTCGCCCTCACTGGATCTCTGGACCCCGCCTATCTCCTGACGTCGTCCTCACTGGATCTCTGCACCCCGTCTATCTCTTGACGTCGCCCTCAGTTGGCAGCTGGCATCACGCCATTAGCTAAACTACCACCTAATCTCCCGTTTGCGTTCACTTGACGCAGCTGGACGCTGTCGCCCGGCAACAACGTCTGTTGGTTTTATCTGCCGGACCGCACGTCGTCTGATTAATGATCAGTTGTCGTGAGTGCCGACACGTGCCACGACCCCCGTCGGGTACAATGACTGGAACTGCGGTCGGCACAACACGCGCTGTTTGGTGATGCGTCGCCGACGCCCGGCCCAATCTGGCCGGTTCGTCTACGGCTCGCAGTCCTGCCGGCCGCCTCTGCAAATGACGCCGAGGTAGAAACAACGCCGGATCACTCGAGCACGACATCGCTCATTTACCCGCCCGGTGACCCGAGCACGACACTGCTCATTTACACGTATGGAGACCCGAGCACGGCATCGCTCATTTACCCGCTCGGTGACCCGAGCACGACATCGGTCATTTATGCAGCCGCCGAATATTGATGGACAGGTCCGGCAGGAGCTGATTGTGGGTGTGACTGGAGTGCACGCACCTGTGGGGTGTGGCCTGATAACTCTCGATGTGAGGTGTGTGTGTGTGTGTGTGTGTGTGTGCGGGTGGGAAGCGTGTCGGGCAGTGCACGTGCTCGTGACAGGCTACCGCTGAGTTGTGGAGCCGTGCCGGTCAGCAATGAAGGTAAATGATGGCTCTCGAGGTTTGAGAACGGAACGAGTGGTTTGCAGTGGTCTGCGCTGTCGCACACGTCATCATGAGGCGGTGGGCGGCGGGTGACATGTATTTGTCTGTGGTGTCGCACACGTCATCATGAGGCGGTGGGGCGGCGGGTGACATGTATTTGTCTGTGGTGTCGCACACGTCATCATGAGGCGGTGGGGCGGCGGGTGACATGTATTTGTCTGTGGTGTCGCAGACGTCACCATGAGGCGGTGGGGCGGCGGGTGACATGTATTTGTCTGTGGTGTCGCACACGTCATCATGAGGCGGTGGGGCGGCGGGTGATCTGCAGTGGTCTGGTGTCGCACACGTCATCATGAGGCGGTGGGGCGGCGGGTGACATGTATTTGTCTGTGGTGTCGCACACGTCATCATGAGGCGGTGGGGCGGCGGGTGACATGTATTTGTATGTGGTGTCGCACACGTCATCATGAGGCGGTGGGGCGGCGGGTGACATGTATTTGTCGTGGTGTCGCAGACGTCACCATGAGGCGGTGGGGCGGCGGGTGACATGTATTTGTCTGTGTTGTCGCACACGTCATCATGAGGCGGTGGGGCGGCGGGTGACATGTATTTGTCTGTGGTGTCGCACACGTCATCATGAGGCGGTGGGGCGGCGGGTGACATGTATTTGTCTGTGGTGTCGCACACGTCATCATGAGGCGGTGGGGCGGCGGGTGACATGTATTTGTCTGTGGTGTCGCACACGTCATCATGAGGCGGTGGGGCGGCGGGTGATCTGCAGTGGTCTGGTGTCGCACACGTCATCATGAGGCGGTGGGGCGGCGGGTGACATATATTTGTATGTGGTGTCGCACACGTCATCATGAGGCGGTGGGGCGGCGGGTGATCTGCAGTGGTCTGGTGTCGCACACGTCATCATGAGGCGGTGGGGCGGCGGGTGACATGTATTTGTCTGTGGTGTCGCACACGTCATCATGAGGCGGTGGGGCGGCGGGTGACATATATTTGTATGTGGTGTCGCACACGTCATCATGAGGCGGTGGGTGATGACCAGCCGTGAGGGTCACAGTCACGAATACGCTCGTGAAGGTGGCACTCGACCAGGGGCGTAGCCAGGGTCTTGCCAGTGTCAGACGATAGTACAGACGTATTTGTGGGATCTACAGCGCTCGGCATTCTGTGCACATCCACGTAGCGCAGGCTCCCGAGTGGTTTATATTTGAACATGTCTCATAACTCCCGAAGCATGGCAAGATATGGCCTCACGATATCCATCGGTGGGAAGAGATGGTCTCACGACATCCATCGGTGGGAAGAGATGGTCTCACGACATCTTTCGGTGGGATGAGATCGTCTCACGACACCCATCGGTTTATGGGGATTCCAATGAAGCGGCCATGTGGCCTATTGCAGTCTGAAGAGACCTCCATCGACAAGAAGACCTTCAGTAGTCAGTAGCAAGATTTGCAGTTGGTAGGGGTGCAGCCTGTCCTGTTGAATCATGGCTGTGCGCTCCTAATTCTAGCATAATCTTGGCAGTGCGTTCCAGATTCCAGCATAGTCTTAGCAGTACCTTCGTGATTCCAGCATACTATTGGCAGTACCTTCCTGATTCTAACATGACGGCGAGACTTCCCAAGAGTATCCTCACGTCGTGTGGAAACGACCTGGCATGGGAATTTGCAACGCGTAGTCGGTGACGTTACTCTAAATGATTCCGTGCCATTGTAATCCAGAATCTAGCGACTCCATATTTAATTCACAGATTGTCAGGTCGTCCACCGCACACCGCAGTAATATCGTCCATTGGATCCGGCATCGGATGAGGAGGGTCCTGCGTTCGTACCTTACGACCGGCAGCATTTCCGCGACCAATGTGTGTAAGGCGTTTTGATGTCATACAGTCGTATGCTATGTTGAATGTTGAGAAGGGTCCTGCATTCGTACCTCGCGAGCAGCAGAATTTTGTAAATTTATTTTATTTTTTACAAATCCGAGTTCTTACTGGGATGGCTTTATGAACCAGGGTCCTATTGCTAAGCAGAGCTTGTTGCGTGAACCCTGGCCCCACCACCTGACCCATGAATTCCAGTTCAACGGCAGAATTTTGGCCGAACGTTTAACGTGCCGTCAATGCACCGACACGGCCGCCCGATAGCTCGTCCCCGGCCTTATCGGACCAGCTGCCAACTGACCCTCCCAGCCGGGGGCTAGATGCGAGCGCGCGAAGCGACTCGAACCCTGTCTTGCCAGGACGGGGGAGACTAGTGCAGGCCGGCGCTCCAACCAACTGAGCCACCGGGCAGCTAAAGTAGCTATAATTTCCAGCCACATCCGCGACCAATTTATGTAAGGGTTTTGATGTTATAGAGTCGAAAGCAGTGTTGAATGTTAGGTGATAAAATGGCCTTAGAACTTCAATGGGACATACAAGAAGCCAGCATGTTTTTTTGTCCGAATGTGAATAAGTTGTGCTCTTGATGCACCATTTCGGTTTTGGCCTGTCATCGCTTGCTTCCGCACCTTGTGCATCTTCAAACATTGCATGTTCACTGATCAGTTTGCAGCCTGATGCTTTGTGTCACAAATCCTAGATATGGTCCACTTTCACACAGATGTATATGCCTCAAGACATGAATTGATTCTGGATAAGCTGAGTGTTCTTCATATTGTTATTAATTTCGTGCATTTTTCATGCTGGCTACGTTCGTGCTGTTTACTGTGGTTGTGTTCATATAATAATATTGAAGTCAATGTACTCTGTAGATGGAGATTGTGTCACGAGACGAACGTGTTGGACGGAAAGCGACGAAAGGTTGGTTTTCGAATGTTTTCGGGACCACGTTCTCTGCTGGTGTTCAGTTAATCGCAATGCTTCTTTCTTTTGATTCTCCTCACAGTGAAACAAAAGTGGCCAACGTAAGCAACGTGTCTCCATGCAATCTTCTTTGCATCATTGTGTATTAGAAAAGAAAACCTATGATTTCTAAGCTCCTGGTTAAGTGCGCCAACATCTTGACTTCTGGTTAGCTGTGCCGATTTCTTCAGTTTCCATCGAAAACTAGTATTCTGTGTAGTCGGGACGCCAACAAAACAACGGATTGAGTCTAGCTGATTATTCCACACAGGAAATAAGTCGTTTTGTCTAGTGCTGCCGATGGAAATTTGGCACCCAGGACAGACAATTCCCACGCGGCCATTTCACATCAGCACGGCGGCAGCCTTAGGCCGGAGCGGTCGCCCGAGGCATTCCCTCCCGCTAACGGCGCTGATTATTTTCGGCGGCTGCGATAAGGCGCTTGATATGAAGCCGCGCTGCCAAGTGTCGGGGCGGTCGCTCCAGTTTCTGCCCCATAACGCGCACGCACTGGCGCCTCCGTCCGTCTCTCCGTCGCCTCTGCGTCGCTCTCTCCGAGGGTATTCGCTCGGTATGGATGAATGGTGCAGAGTGTGAACCAACCTGGCAGGCTCTGCCCAGCAAAGCAGAGTCCAGGGTTAAGCAATTCCGGTCAAGTCCAGCACGGTATTTTGCATTACTTGATCCGATCCAGTCAAGTCCAGTGCAGTCACCTCTAGCCCAGTCCACCCTTGCCCCGCCCAGTTCAATATGATCAGGTAAGTGCAATGAAGTGCAGGTGAGGCAAATCAACCCTAGTCAAGTGTAGCTAGTAGAGCCCAGCCGAACCAGCTCAGCCCAGTCCAGACATTTCAACATATCCAGGCATTCCAGTCCAGGTTTCTTGAACTGGTCCAGTCCAGTCTCGTCCAGTCCAGCTCAGTTCAGTTCAGTTTTGCCCTTTACAGTCCAGCCCACCCAAGCCCAGACCAGCCTGGCCCTGTTCTTCCCTGCCCTGCCCTGCCCTGCCCTGCCCTGACCTGACCTGACCTGACCTGCCCGGCCCAGTCCAGTCCAGTCCAGTCCAGTCCAGTCCAGTCCAGTCCAGTCCAGTCCAGTCCAGTCCAGTCCAGTCCAGTCCAGCCCAGCCCAGCCCAGCCCAGCCCAGCCCAGCCCAGCCCAGCCCAGCCCAGTCCAGCCCAGCCCAGCCCAGTCCAGCTCAACCCCGCTGTATCCAGTTCAGCCGGTTCAGTTCGCTTCAGTCCAACTGGGTCCAGTCGACCTGTGGCCTCTCGACTGCCGACCCCTGCACCCAAGGCAGCCACATCCGGCGGTGGCGGGGCGGGCGGCTCGATCTGGGGCGCCGCAACTGACCTGACCCGTGAAATGCCGACGCGGAATCAAATCAACCGCGGTATCAGGCAAGTACCAGTTGTAACGCTGTTATCATATGTCGAGCACATGAGGTCTGGCTGGTATCAGAGGCTATGCTGACTCCAGAGACCAGCCTGGTACCGGAGGCCTGGTTGGTACTGGTACTGGCTGATTGGAGCGCAGGTCTGAACGGTATGGAGGAGGCAAGTCGGCACCAAGGGTCAAGCTGGTAGCAGAGGCCACGCTGGCACTTTGTGTCCAGTTGGCGTGTACTAGCGGTTAGGCTGCTTCAAGAGGCGAGGCCGGTACCAGACATCGGGCCCGGGTGTGAGAGTGGCCGGCGTGTCTGGAGTTCAGAGCAGCTCGGCCCGGGTGTGGGAGTGGCTGGCGTGTCTGGAGTTCAGAGCAGCTCGGCCCGGGTGTGGGAGTGGCTGGCGTGTCTGGAGTTCAGAGCAGCTCGGCCCGGGTGTGGGAGTGGCCGGCGTGTCTGGAGTTCAGAGCAGCTCGGCCCGGGTGTGAGAGTGGCCGGCGTGTCTGGAGTTCAGAGCAGCTCGGCCCGGGTGTGGGAGTGGCTGGCGTGTCTGGAGTTCAGAGCAGCTCGGCCCGGGTGTGGGAGTGGCCGGCGTGTCTGGAGTTCAGAGCAGCTCGGCCCGGGTGTGAGTGGCCGGCGTGTCTGGAGTTCAGAGCAGCTCGGCCCGGGTGTGGGAGTGGCTGGCGTGTCTGGAGTTCAGAGCAGCTCGGCCCGGGTGTGGGAGTGGCCGGCGTGTCTGGAGTTCAGAGCAGCTCGGCCCGGGTGTGGGAGTGGCTGGCGTGTCTGGAGTTCAGAGCAGCTCGGCCCGGGTGTGAGAGTGGCCGGCGTGTCTGGAGTTCAGAGCAGCTCGGCCCGGGTGTGGGAGTGGCTGGCGTGTCTGTAGTTCAGAACAGTTCGGAGTCAGTTTGGAGCAAGCGACAGGGCTGTTGACGCGATCGAACTGGCTCGCGACAGCGAAGTGGCCCGAAGGTGATGCAGCACAGAAGGTTGAAGGTGTGCGCGAAGCCATCAATTTGGTGTATTAGTACATCGTAGAGCGAATGTTTGCCTCGTGGCGAGAAGTTTATGCTGTATTTAATTGTCGTCGACCAACGGTATCACGAAAAAATATCAGCGGTGTCAACGGACTTTCACAACGCTTCATGGTAGCAGTGCCAAATCATTTCTGCGGGTCGATCCTTTACAAAACCATGGTCAGCACAGCCAAGCACTTGCATAGCACGACGTTTGCCAGGTGATGTGGGCCCTTCGGTATCAATGTCGCGGATACGCTGTGCGGGAAGACCACAAATGGAGTGCTGCAATGTACGAGCGAAGGACAGTCACTAGAAGAACTAACATGACAAAACACAAATATTGACTTCTGACGGGAGGGTGGAGATGGCTTCTCCCCATTTCTTCGGCTGGGCATGTCTCACGTGCCTTTGACTGTGATAGAAACATGCAATGTTTCTATAACTTGCTTCGCTTCTCGACAACTTGAATAGCGTGTAATGGCCGCATTTTTCCGGTTAAAGGACTGATCGTTATGTTGCCTAAAAGGACCACAACATCAGCAGGTAGATAATGTGCACAGGGGGAGGAGGGGAGAAGGAACTCATTGGAATTAACAGACAAATGAAGCAAAGTGAACGCCAGTTCCTGTCAGCCTACCGGTCATCCAAACAGATTGCGTCTGGAGTTATAACCGCTTCCCCAGTATTACCTGGATATGAAGTACCACCCTTGCTCTGTCCACATGTTTACAGCTGCCGTACATCAGAGCGGTAATAAGAGTTGGCCGCGATACGATCTGAAATCCGGAGGTTCCCCGCCGCGGCCAACAGGTGCAATGGGCAGGACTCTCCGGAAGCAGGGGTATCACAAGCGACCAGTGCACGTGATGCACCATTGTCCATCCTCTGACAAAGTATCCTGGCCACCATAATCACATCTGCTTAGCTTTATCCCAATTTATCCAACATTTCGTCTTCGGTATGCGTCAATAAAGCTGAGCTCTTGATGGATCGGCCGAAGATTAGCAAGTCAACTGTTCCCCTGGTAAAACTTTCACAATTTGTGATTGATAAAGGTTTGCCTGGATAATGGGGTATTTATTGCATAGAAAACAGCGATACAAGCGATGGACTGTGATGTAGCAGGGGTAGTAGGGCCGAGGTTCATTAACACAGGATGGCATGTGAGTCATTTTCAATGTGTCGTAGACAGCATCAATTAATGTTAATCCTATTACGTTATGGGGATGGGGGGGGGGCTGAATGAGCCCACTACAGTTTTCCACGTGCCATTTCTAAATCATTGGGAGCGGACTTTTGGAATTTTGTAGCATTTTTCGACCTATTGTGTGAAATTTCGTACTTTATTTTGATCAGGGGCGGATCTGGGGCAGGTTTGTGTGGGATACCTGGACCCGATTTTGAATATTTTGCGCACTTGAAAACTGTCTTCTGGCTATGCAAGAGTTGGCGAAATGGTCCCAGTTCTTCATACATCGTGACTCTGGAACACATAGTGAACCTTCAGTATGGTCTAAAAATTGTAAAATGTGTCAGATCCGTTCCCTGTTCAGATAAATACGAAGTGTTTTGAATTATTTCATACTGATAATCTAGCAATATAGTAATCTAGCAAATGTCTGACCTGGATGTGAGGGGTAGGCAATTGCGTTTTAGGAAGTCGGCAACAAGTTGTTGGTGCACTGCATGATGTGGAGTTAAGTCCAGAGGACCTCGATGTAAAGGGCCCATGGAAATGCATTCAATTGCCTTGAATTACGTGGTGACGAATATTGGAACATATCCATCATGACGATTCATGTTTTATTACGAAATGTGTAGCAACAGTACACTCTGTTCCTGGGGAACTATATCGGGGAACGTGAGGTAGTGACCGTTGTATATTGACGATATGTAGGTCGTTGGTAGACCTGAAGCTTTTCGAATTTTCGAATATTACTCATTCTCCTATCGTGCATAAACGTGTAGTGGACTGCCGTCGACATCGCCGATGTTTTCGGCGGAACGGAACGTCTTCGCCCGTTCCGTTTGTTGATATTCCCACCCGCTACGGGATGTCACAGCCCCGTCAAGTCCGCGGTCGTGACAGCGAACTAACCTAGCCAAGCAATCACCAACAAGAAGTAATAGTGGTGGTCGGTACCACACGATGGCTCCTACATAACGCATTGGTCAGAGTGAAACAAAATACAGATGTTGTTTTGTGTCATTTTCTGAATAATGCTGTATATAAAAATTGCTAAGCCACATTCCTCAGATGTACGCCTTAGTCCGATGTCACATAACACTACAATTGCTCAATGGAAGAAGGTCGGTCTTGGTTGACGTCACGCTATTAGCTGGCAGACCAGATCAGATTAACCTGTGCCAGTTCACTAAAGGTGTCATATAAAGTAGTCATTACTAGCATGTAAAGGTGTGATATAAAGCAGCCATCGCTTGCATGTAATGGTGTGGTATAAAGTAGCCATTATTGGAACGTATAGGTGTGATATAAAATAGCCATTACTGGAATGTAAGGGTGCGATATAAAATAGCCATTGCTAACATATAAAGATGTGATACAAAGTAGCCATTACTGTTATGCGAGGGTGTGATATACAGTAGCCATTGCTGACATGTAAAGGTGTGGTATAAAGTAGCCACTGCTGGCATGTAAAGGTGTGATATACGTAGCCATTGCTGGTATTTAAATGAGTTATAAAATGCAGCCATTACTGACATGTAGATGCATGATATAACATAGCTACTACTGGTATGAAAAGGTGTGGTAGTCACCTCGTAGTGCAAAAATAGCCATTGCTGGCATGCAAATGTGTGATACGAAGTAGCCCTTACTGACATATGAAGGTGTGATATAAAGTAGCCATCATCGGCATGTAAAGGTGTGATATAACATAGCCATTTCTGGCATGTAAATGGTCACTGAAGACACTGTCAGGAATATAATTGTCCCATGATCTGACACAAGGACTAGGTAGAATTCATGTCGTAAAAAGTAGCTCGTGGTACAGTGCGAGGGAAGAGATCATCCGAGCTCAATCGAAGTCACTGGCATTCTGTGACCTTCGAATGTCACTGATGAAATGTCATGGTAATGAGACCTAAAAGCGCAGAAACGGCACACCCGGGATGTATTTAGAATCGGCACACCTCTCATGTATTCAGAATCGGCACACCTGGCATGCATTAAAAGATGGCACGACAGACGTGGGTGAGCCCCGACGATGTCCGTCACGCACAACCCACTTCTCAGCAAATCGTAACGTCAAGACTCATATATCAGCAGTATATCAGCAGCTTCCAGTCAAGTTCAGTGTAGTCAAACTCAGTAATACATTTTTGAACGGTTGTGTGTGCTCCCATGAGATCTCCGCATCTACTTTTGTCACAACTTAGTGGACTGTCATGATCTCACCTTGTTCTTTGTTGCAAAACAAACAAACCCGTGCACGATGTGTCACCAGCCAGCTGTCCCGGACGGCGCTGGTCACGATGTGTCACCAGCCAGCTGTCCCGGACGGCGCTGGTCACGATGTGTCACCAGCCAGCTGTCCCGGACGGCGCTGGTCACGATGTGTCACCAGCCAGCTGTCCCGGACGGCGCTGGTCATGATGTGTCACCAGCCAGCTGTCCCGGACGGCGCTGGTCACGATATGTCACCAGCCAGCTGTCCCGGACGGCGCTGGTCATGATGTGTCACCAGCCAGCTGTCCCGGACGGCGCTGGTCACGATGTGTCACCAGCCAGCTGTCCCGGACGGCGCTGGTCATGATGTGTCCCCAGCCAGCTGTCCCGGACGGCGCTGGTCATGATGTGTCACCAGCCAGCTGTCCCGGACGGCGCTCGTCACGATGTGTCACCAGCCAGCTGTCCCGGACGGCGCTAGTCATGTGTCACCAGCCAGCTGTCCCGGACGGCGCTGGTCATGTGTCACCAGCCAGCTGTCCCGGACGTCGCCAAATGTCACGTTGGTGGTTTCGGTAAAGCTGCTCATGTTCCCGCAATTGCCGATCTCGTTAGAGGGCCGACGACCGCTCGACACATGAAACAGTCACGTGATGCCGCTGTGTCAGCCAATCACAGACCAACACATCAGGCAACGCTATGCCAGATAATTTGCTGACAAGACTGCCCACATCATAACATACACAAATATTTGGTTACAGTGTGTGAAATAATTACATTTCCGTTACCGTTTACACAAATAACTCGATTTGACTTTTTGATCGCGATATTCATGTCGCACGAAATGCTGCACGTGACAACAATGTCGCAGCGCCCCGTGTGCAGCTCACAGCGACTAAGCCCACGCTGTTTTGCACTACATTTTTTTCCTGACCTCACAGCCAGTCATTGACTCTGTGTCTAAGATATCACGTCTGGCTCCATTTATTTTCGAGTCAAGTATAAATGGAGCGTAATCGCGATCGGTTACGCTGGTGATTAATGAGCAAACCTGATTACACTCCCTCGGCAGTGTGTGCTGTTATAGGTCTGGTGAGACGGCAGAACATGTGCTGTTATAGGTCTAGTGAGACAGCTGAACGTGTGCTGTTGTAGGTCGGGTGAGACAGCGGAACATATGCTGTTATAGGTCTGGTGAGACAGCTGAACGTGTGCTGTTGTAGGTCGGGTGAGACAGCGGAACATATGCTGTTATAGGTCTGGTGAGACAGCGGAACATATGCTGTTGTACGTCGGGTGAGACAGCTGAACATGTGCTGTTGTACGTCGGGTGGGACAGCTGAACATGTGCTGTTATAGGTCGGGTGAGACAGCGGAACATGTGCTGTTGTAGGTCGGGTGAGACAGCGGAACATGTGCTGTTATAGATCTGGTGAGACAGCAGAACATGTGCTGGTATAGGTCTCGTGGCTTGTATAGGCATCTGGCATGTACTGTAATTATCTGACGTCTTTCTGGTCACCGACTGTGTCAATAATGCAAGTTGATGAAGGCTTCACTCCTAGTAGCGATGCCAGCATCGTTTTCCAAGTAGCGAGGCACTGGGTTTGGGTGGGGGTGGTGGTGTCGGCGAGCAGGTCAATTTGAACAGAAGGTTCAAGTCCTTGATTAAACAGCAGACAAACCAGCGGCGTGCCGAAGGGGCATTGGAGGCAGCTACCCCCCCCACCCACCCCCTGAGAGGTTGAATAATAATCAGAAATGTTTAATTGAATTGTATGATCTAAAGAAACAGATTGATTGTCCCAAGGGAGAAAGATGGGAGTGGATTACCTGCGTTTGCGACACCTATGGCATTCAAACCAACTACATAAATACCGGACCATCCTAGTTCGGCGTGGGATCGGGTGACCATCACCCGGCCTCTCGATACCCTGATAACTCTACCGGGCCATGTAAGTTCGGTGTGTGGTCGGGTGACCACCGCCCGGCTTCTCGATGCCTTGATAACTCTACCGGACCATTTCAGTTCAGTGTGGGGTCGAGTGACCACCACCCGGCTTCTCGATGTCCTGATAACTCTACCGGACCATTTCAGTTCAGTGTGGGGTCGGGTGACCATCACTGTAATGAACGTTGGGCAGGAAAGCGCAACCAGAGTCAATCCTCATTGGCTATTCGCAGCGACGTTAACACAGTCGTGTGATGACCTCGTGGAGTTGCGATGACCTCCCCGGAAGTTGTCGCCTCGAGCTCGAGCATCACTCGAGCTACAGACGCAGTGTTCTCCAACTGCTCGCCAGTGTTGGTTATCGACTGTTGCACACGGCCTTCCAGCTGCCGGGCGAGCTACAGACGCAGTGTTGTCCAACTGCTCGCCAGTGTTGGTTATCGACTGTTGCACACGGCCCTCGAGCTGCCGCGCGAGCTACAGACGCAGTGTTCTCCAACTGCTCGCCAGTGTTGGTTATCAACTGTTGCACACGGCCCTCGAGTTGCCGGGCGAGCTACAGACGCAGTGTTGTCCAACTGCTCGCCAGTGTTGGTTATCGACTGTTGCACACGGTCGGATGTGGGGATATTGGGGCAGTGCTCCCTTCTTCCCCAAAGCGACTTTTGAAGGTGGGATTGTTATGGAATCGATGTCGTTATATGTTGAGATAGCGGTTTTGTCAATACAAGTAGATGGGAGCCCAGTGTAATTATAATCTGAAGTGCATGCTGAAGGACAGCTAAATTATTTTTGGGCGACCAAGATTGGTGGTCCATTCCCTTTCTAAAATGAGTTCTAGCCTGACCATGTACTGTTCGGCTGATCCCGACATTGTTCGTGCATGTTATCTCCAAGTTCCCGCCCGTGTTAGATCATCATCTCAGTTTCACCCACGCATTCCGGAGATACTCCGGGATTACTCGGGAAGTACTCCAGAAATACTCCGAAAGTACTCGGGAATTACCCCGGAAGTACGGACGGACTGGACGAACCAAGTTCGGAGCAGGGCGCCGGTGCGCTGAGTCCGACGTCGAGAGCCAGCGGCCCTTCTGCTGCCGTTCGGAGCATCCTCAGCAAGTCGGGCACCATGCCACAGTATGTCAAAGTATGGGGCTTCTGTCGTGCCCTGACCAGTCAGGCACGCTTTCGATGATCGCTTTTGCGAATTGTTCAGCTCTCGTCACGAGGTGCCGCACGAGGTCGTCACGAGATCGTCACGAGGTGCCGCACGAGGTCGTCACGAGGTCGTCACGAGGTGCCGCACGAGGTCGTCACGAGGTCGCGCAAGCTGACATTTGGTCAACATATTGGAACATCTTGTCCCCTGTCTTCAAAACTGTGTGAGGCCTCCAGGGCGACCGTGAATAACAACGGTGGCGGGAGCCGCACCTCTTGCGACCAACACCTCTGACACCTCTAAGGACCTCGAAAACATTCTCCCGCGAGGTCTCCAGGAGTCTCAGAAGTCAGAAATCACCAGGAGACATAAGTCACCTGGTGACCTATTCATCGCTCTGATCTGCCACATCGTCACTGGGTGCCTCCCAGGACCTATCGTGTCAGCCGAGCGTCCCTCGGGGCACGCTCCGACGCCGTCGACGAACGTCGTCAATCACGTGGTCGTCGGCGCCGGATCGGTAGCGTCGGGCGCGCACAAGGCCAGCGTCGATGACGGATGGCTTCTCACACGGCGGTGATTCATGTTTGTGGCGTGTGGCAATGCTGGCGACGCTTTGTGTGTCACCGCAGGACATCTGTAGTCGGCCACTGCGTCCTGTGTCGCAGGACGTCTGTAGTGGGCCACTGGGTCCTGTGTCGCAGGACGTCTGTAGTCGGCCACTGCGTCCTGTGTCGCAGGACGTCTGTAGTGGGCTACTGCGTCCTGTGTCGCAGGACGTCTGTAGTGGGTCACTGCGTACTGTGTCGCAGGGCGTCTGTAGTGGGCCACTACGTCCTGTGTCGCAGGACGTCTGTAGTAGGTCAATGCGTCTTGTGTCGCAGGACGTCTGCAGTGGGCCACTACGTCCTGTGTCGCAGGACGTATGCAGTGGGATACTGCGTCCTATGTCGCAGGATGTCTGCAGCGGGCCACTGTGTCGCAGGACGTCTGCAGTGGGCCACTGCGTCCTGTGTCGCAGGACATCTGTAGTGGGCCCCTGCGTCATGTGTCGCAGGACGTCTATAGTGGGCCACTGCGTCCTGTGTCGCAGGACGTCTGTAGTGGGATACAGCGTCCTGTGTCGCAGGACGTCTGTAGTGGGTCACTGCGTACTGTGTCGCAGGGCGTCTGTAGTGGGCTACTGCGTCCTGTGTCGTAGGACGTCTGTAGTAGGTCACTGCGTCTTGTGTCGCAGGATGTCTGCAGTGGGCTACTGCGTCCTGTGTCGCAGGACGTCTGTAGTGGGTCACTGCGTCCTGTGTCGCAGGACGTCTGTAGTGGGACACTGCGTCCTGTGTCGCAGGGCGTCTGCAGTGCGTCACTGCGTCCTGTGTCGCAGGACGTCTGTAGTGGGACACTGCGTCCTGTGTCGCAGGGCGTCTGTAGTGCGTCACTGCGTCCTGTGTCGCAGGACGTCTGTAGTGGGTCACTGCGTCCTGTGTCGCAGGACGTCTGCAGCGGGCCACATTGCGCCCCGTGACCGCCGGATGTCGCTGTTTGGCTGTTTATTTGTGACGCAGATGGTCGGAAGCGTTCGGCTTGGTAACTGCCGTTAGCGTTGTCCATAGTGATGCCTGTCTTGGCACCATTGATTGTCATTGGAGGTCGTGGCGGCTTTCCACTGAGTCAGTGGGTCTTTTGTTCTTTGAAGTTCGGGTGAGGACAGACAGTTATAGACCTCTCGATCGAAGCAAATTTAGCATAAGATCTAAGAATAATAATAAACTAACAATCTTGAACCGAAACGTTGGAGTTGGAAAGATGTAAGAGACCGCGCTCGCACTCCTTTCCGAACCATTCAAACTTTAGCTGCAGTGTTGACTCAATTATTTTGGTTTTTCGTCTCTGGGCGGACGCATACTTCAAGGGTTTGTGGAACTACATTAGTACCACCATCCTGATGTCCGTAAATTGGTAAAATTTTACCTGCATGACGTTTTATCATCTGTCATAAAACAATTAAGTTTGATGTCTTATCGTAATCCACATTTCTGTACCAGATTTGGTCACGCTCGTCCCAGGCCATTCATCTAATAAAAACAACTCCAATGCACTTGGTGTTTCAAGACATCAAACAAAGCCCATGATGTTAGCCGGAGGCCCGTTAGAATTCACAGGGGGTTCAAGAGCTCACGATAGGGTTCCAACACATAGGTGGCTGAACGCCCGAATAGACAAGTTTCATGTCGAGACAGACTGTATTTTTTGGAAGTTGCACTAGTGATTTTTAATTAGATGATGGTGACATTCATTTTTTTTAATCCCTAGGTTACTTAAATAATTCAAAGACGCGCCTCAGAATGCCTTGCTTTGTGATTGGTCAAACTATCTGTGACGTCACATATGTAGAGTTCAGCGATGCTTGGCTGCCGCCTATTATATCTTCCATTTGGGACGCTGCCATTTCGTAATAATCGCAACAGTTTTAGCTTAGATCACATCCAATCGTCAGGGGCAAATGGATCGTAGAAAACGGCGCTAATATTCTTGTTTGTACCGAGGTATACAAATGCAACTGCAAGTGAGCCAGAATCAATGTTCATCGGCCTCCCGACGGCCGAGAAGATGAGGACGTTGTCGAGCGATTCTGCATGCTGAGACAGTCCGCTGATCTCTGCCAGTGGCCCCGCTTGCTGCGACGCACATTTCTATGTGTATGTACCACTGGTAGACAGGGGTACGAGTATTTTGATAGGCGTGAGCACGCCTAAAGATGAGGGGGGAGGCTGGCACCAGAGTACTTTCCTCAGAAGTTTCAACACTGAGGTTTTTCACATCAAAGTTTAGTTTGAAAATCGTGATTTTATCTTCCATTTTTGTGAAAACTCCCACAAAATAGAAGTATGCTTTTTACAAAGATGGGAACTGGGACTTGTCAGAATCTATCTTGTTGGAAACATGGATGTCCACAACCCTTTCATATTAGCATTAAGTTAAGATAATTGACATTTTCTAGCTGACTGCAGCATGCTGAAGGCGGCAAGACATTTGGCAAATTTGTGCTATAAGGTGATTTTTGAATTCTTGGAATTTTTTTCCAGCACAATGTTCATGGGTCAAGGAGGCACCGTGTCCCGGTACCCCTTTTCCAGTTCCGCCGCCTATAGTCCAACATCCGACAGGAGGCCGATCAGTCTCGGCAGGATGCCCCGAAAGGCCACGGAAAGACTCCAGTACCCGACCCTTTCATAGCGGCAGGGCGTTTTCACCGGATTTCGAACTTCTGGACACCTGAAATAGGCACCACCTCAAACCTTTTTGATCCGTTAAAGTGCACGCCTTCATGAGCGGTGCCAAAGTGCGGGGTCGCCTTCCAAACGTTGTAAAGGTTATCTTTACGCCCATGAGTGCTGCGTGGAAAGAATGAACCACAAAGGGACCAGCTCGGGCTGCTGCGGATGTACGCCTTGGTCTGTACCTATCATGCGTTGAGCGGACATGGTGGGGGAATAATTCGAAGGGTTGCTGCGCACCACCACAAGTTGATTACGCGTATTTCTGTACCTCTAATTGCAAGGCGACCGTGGTGGTGTGTTTCATGACCGTGTGTTTCTCTGTTGTTGCAGGCTGGGTGGGCGCGTTCTCGACCGTGGTGGTGTGTTTCATGACCGTGTGTTTCTCTGTTGTTGCAGGCTGGGTGGGCGCGTTCTCCATGGCGGTGTCGCTGGTCGTTTCGCCCATCACTATTGCCATCTGTCGGAGAAAATCGACACGATTAACTGCCGTTCTCGGCGGACTGGTGACAGCGCTCGGCTGCCTCTTCACCTCGTTCGCCTCACAGTTTCATCAGCTGTTCTTTTCTTACTGTGCTGTGATAGGTAAGTGAGAATCTTGTAACTGACGAACGTATCACGTGTAGCTACTATTGCGTTCGGCGCTACTCCCCTGGTTTGAGACATACTTTTTAACTATAAATATAAATATATATATATATATATATATATATATATATATATAACGAAATGGCCTGAGCAGGCCGAAGTGCCCAACCCAACAAAACTGAAATATACTCGTATATATATATATATACAACATTAATATTCTAGACAATTTACACTGGTTTAAGCTCTTACTATCATTTTTACTTCATATAGCAAAATAATTTCAGGCAAGTATCCAAACATCATGTGTAAATCATCCTTTGTCGTGTCGGAGAGTCACACGGTACTATTCACTACCTGTCGGTTGCTGGTAACACGATCCGAGCGAATGTCGCGACGCGTACCCCTCACCCCCCGAGGCACGGCCCGACATTTCCGTTACGGACGTAAATACCTTCCCTCTGATCACCTGGTCGCCGGGGAGGATACTACGCGCTGTCGGTCTGGGAGGGTCGCATTTCTGTCGTCATCGATTTCGCTAATCTCTACCGAGGCTCCCTGACTGCTGTCGGAACTCGGCCATCGGGATTTGACCCAAATGCTATTTGGTTCATCATGTGATTAAAGTCACGCCGCGGAGCACAAAGCTGAAGGGCATCCCTTGAGTTCACTTACAGTTTTGATTTTGAAAATAATTTGCACCACGGCAGGTAGGTTAGCTATAATTGTAATGTTTTAGTCCTGTTAGTGTAAGGGCCGAGTGCCTTAGACGGAGAGGGGAAGACAGAAGTTGTTGCACGCATAGTTTCGCTGTACTCCATGTTTACTTTATCCAGTTCTTCGCCAATGTTCCTGCTGTCCGTCACTGCTCAACAGCTGCCACCTGTCCCTGTTAATACCACCACATAATTCCTATGCGTTATCTAATATACTTACATTTATGTACACTGCATCACATTACTACCTATATACACGCACTACTAGCCATCTCACACATCTGTATCCTAGCACGCGACATACTGCTCTCCCCCCGGAATTTATCATATTTGTTCCCCCCCCCCTCCCCATAAGACGGGTCAGTCCTTTCAGCCGAGTAAAATGAGGTCGAGGAGTCAATAGCTGTCGTAGAAATGATGTCCGTCCGGTATGATCTGGAAGAAGGAAGAAGGCATGACAGACAGACGGCACTCACATGACAGGTGTTGGTCGCCCTCCGGCCATCCGTCACTTCAACACCGTCCGTCGAGTCGCTGCTCCCAGTGTCGGTCCTTCTTCTCTGAGTCCTCCATGGCAGACAGACGGCACTCACATGACAGGTGTTGGTCGCCCTCCGGCCGTCACTTCAACACCGTCCGTCGAGTCGCTGCTCCCAGTGTCGGTCCTTCTTCTCTGAGTCCTCCCTGACAGACAGACGGCACTCACATGACAGGTGTTGGTCGCCCTCCGGCCGTCACTCCAACACCGTCCGTCGAGTCGCTGCTCCCAGTGTCGGTCCTTCTTCTCTGAGTCCTCCATGGCAGACAGACGGCACTCACATGACAGGTGTTGGTCGCCCTCCGGCCGTCACTTCAGCACCGTCCGGCGAGCCGCTGCTCCCAGTGTCGGTCCTTCTTCTCCCTGAGTCCTCCATGACAGACAGACGGCACTCACATGACAGGTGTTGGTCGCCCTCCGGCCGTCACTTCAGCACCGTCCGGCGAGTCGCTGCTCCCAGTGTCGGTCCCCTTCTTCTCCCTGAGTCCTCCCTGACAGACAGACGGCACTCACATGACAGGTGTTGGTCGCCCTCCGGCCGTCACTCCAACACCGTCCGGCGAGCCGCTGCTCCCAGTGTCGGTCCTGTCCTTCTTCTCTGAGTCATCCCTGAGTGTGTCCTCAGTTCCCGTCCCATTCTCGTCCCCTTCCCGCCTGTGATTTTCACTCTTCCTCTCGCTCCGCCCCCTCTGGCTTCTAGCCACTCCCAGGGCTCCGGATTGAAAGCTTTGGATGTTCATTTGCGGAGTGCACCATTTTCATTTTCTTTTTTCGTTACAATACCAACGAAACCATTGGGATATTTGCTAACATTTGCAAAACTTGCGATTTCATATGTACTTTAGGCCAAATAGATACATACAAATACACATCCGATATAATCCTTCATCTAATAAATGTGACCTGCATCGTTATCAAACAATTGGTATCAGTCGCATGCCGATATCTGTCATAGTTCTTCGTTTATCCACAATTTGCATGCTGGTGCCTGCAACGCTGCAGTAGTATCTAACACCAAGTAGCATCAAAATCATGAAAAGGTCAGCGGGAATCATAATTATGGTTAGAGTATTCTAAAAATTGGCGAGATTCCTTAAAGTGGCCACACGAACGGGAAAGCAATGTAAATTGATGTTTGAAAACTTTTTTTTTAAAGTGGGAAACCCTACTCTTGATAGCAGTTCCATCCAAGGTGTGACCCAGGGGAGACCGTTCTATCAAATAGTGTCTTACATCTCAGTGCAAACAAAATGCTACGATGCGTTTGCATTATAATTCGGTGCAAAAATTGTCCGCCTTGGGACAGAATGCATCATTGTTAGATCGCATACACATGCTTTATCTGTCTAGATCTTCAGTTTTCATTGCATACCCTGGTAACTCCGGAATCATTTCTCATGCATCCTTTGCAACCTCGGCCCCCTCCGAATCAATTCCTGGGTGTACGTCTGATCGACGATATAGGTTAGTGAGATGTAAGCCCATTCGCAGGTATGTGGTCCCGCTTGGCATGTCATCATATCAGCTAATTTATTCGTGCCATTTGTATTGGGAAATGCTCCGATGCAATGTCATCACTGTTACCATTACGTTAGTTCATTACTCTACCATCCCGTTTCTTGCCCTGCTTACACCCTTCTTCCTGTTGTAGTATGTTGGGTCGGCGCTGACCGGTTGCAATGCTGTGGACTGCAACTTCCCAACTCCACGGCGCCCCGCTTCTTCTGTTGTTTGACAACTGATACCCTCACTTCCGTCCTGTACAATAGCTACCACCAGCTGCGCGGGTCTACTTGCGCGTACTTTCAAGTATAAATACATGTGCAAATACGTACACCGTCCGACGACAACGCTGATGCTACTACGGCAGTATGTACCACATATCGAGGCGGAGTGGGTGCATGAACGACTCTGAATGCGACTGGCTCAAAGGTGGCCATTAAAATCGGCATCCGCTGAGGAGTGTGTAACAACTCACCTACAGAGCAATCAGCCCTGCACATGAAGGGCACTAAGGCGTCCCACCGGTACTCGACCACCGTCCACAGGTCATCTATTGCCTGATCTGACGCCACCACGAGTAGGGCGGCGCAGCGGTCAGCTTTGAAGTCCAGCCGGAGCCGGCGTTGGTGCAGCCATCTTGGTGGTCGTAGCAGATGCGGATACACGCGTGTTCTGCTGTCCGGCAGGTTTGGGTGTGAGCATGACGCGTGACAGATGCGGATACACGCGTGTTCTGCTGTCCGGCAGGTTGGATACACGCGTGTTCTGCTGTCCGGCAGGTTGGATACACGCGTGTTCTGCTGTCCGGCAGGTTGGATACACGCGTGTTCTGCTGTCCGGCAGGTTGGATACACGCGTGTTCTGCTGTCCGGCAGGTTGGATACACGCGTGTTCTGCTGTCCGGCAGGTTGGATACACGCGTGTTCTGCTGTCCCGCAGGTTGGATACACGCGTGTCCTGCTGTCCGGCAGGTTGGATACACGCGTGTTCTGCTGTCCCGCAGGTTGGATACACGCGTGTCCTGCTGTCCGGCAGGTTGGATACACGCGTGTCCTGCTGTCCGGCAGGTTGGATACACGCGTGTTCTGCTGTCCGGCAGGTTGGATACACGCGTGTTCTGCTGTCCCGCAGGTTGGATACACGCGTGTCCTGCTGTCCGGCAGGTTTGGGTGTGAGCATGACACGTGACAGCTCGGCTTTGATGGTCGGCCAGTACTTCAAGCGGCGCCGGGAGCTGGTGGAGATATTCGTCGTGTCCGGCAGTGGCCTTGGCATCACGGTCATGTCCGTCTTCGTCAACGGCACAATCGAGTAAGTCAGGTAACACGGCAGACTATGTGCCATACATAGCAAACTCATTATGATCAGTGTTAACTTCAGTGTTGGAACTGGATCTATTCGTACTGTCATACCCGACTGCTGTCACAGTACTCTCTGTAACTTGTTTTACATCGTCGTCGTCTCATAGTCCGACAATGGTCATCCTCGGTCGCAGGAACTTCCTCTAATAGCCGACTAGCCATCGGTGAAGTTTCACGCTTCTGCGATGACGGATAGCTTGATACCTATAATGTTCCCCTGAGCCCCTCCAATAATTACACATTATTACATGCATCTTTATTGGCAAGTCCCTCCATGGCACTTTTAATTCACCATCATACCTTGTTGAACGCTCCCAATAATGTATTTGAAGCCCCGCCTCCGAAACCAATTATGTGTACTAGTATAAGGTGTTAGGTGGTGAGACGCTATATGAGCGATGGAGCGATGGCAAAGGACAGGCTGTGAGGCTCCCCTATTGCAGGCACATGATCGGTCACCATCTCCCGACAGGACAACTGTGGACCGACCGACCGACCGACCGATCGCAGACGCGCTCGCTTGGCAGCCCGTAAAGACACGAACCTAATTGCTTCACATTTTTGCGGATGTACAGGAGTTCAGAATCAAGTAGAGCTTCCACGAAAATTTGGTATAATTTAATATATACCGCGCGTTCAATCTAAAATTGCATTGTACTCCGCCGTCAGCAGTCTGCGTGCAACTGACCACAAGGCTTGGTACATGTGCGTATTCTTGTATTCACTGGTGCTCATATGACAATGCTTTCTTGCAGACCATGCCGATGCATAAAGGCCCAACTCAGCCTGCCGATTAGCACAACTTTCAGAAAGGAATGTGCTATTTACGGTACATCAAAATCACCCTTTCGATCACGCTTCTACAAGGCCCGATGGAAGTTTATCTCCCCGCAACCTTCCCCTGCCCCACCAGCTTCCACTAATTGGTAAGCGTCATGTTGAAGGCGATGGCGGAGCCTCTGACATTGCGCCGCTCGACAGGGCCGTGGGCTGGCGACTGGGGCTGCAGGCCGTCACGGGAGCCTCTGACACTGTGCCGCTCGACAGGGCCGTGGGCTTCAGGCCGTCACGGGAGCCTCTGACACTGCGCCGCTCGGCAGGGCCGTGGGCTGGAGACTGGGGCTGCAGACCGTCACGGGAGTCTCTGACACTGCACCGCTCGACAGGGCCGTGGGCTGGCGACTGGGGCTGCAGGCCGTCACGGGAGCCGTGTTCACCACCTTCCTCTTGGGTACCTGCTACCGCTCGGCATCTCTCTACCATCCACAACGCAGAGCCATTCTCCACTTGAAGAATCAGAAGCGGAAAGTGAAGGATAAAAAGACGGCGAGCAAACTGAAAAAGCCGATTAATAAGGTGAATACTTGATATTTTGGCTGGGCACAGCGCGTGCAGATGTGTACAAATTCCTGCTCGTTATGCTCGGAGAACCAGATAACATTCCTGAACGCGATTTTTCGAAGCAGAAATGTGAAGCAATTGCAAATAATCGCAGAATATCGTGAAATACTTTGTCTTTTTGTTGGTTAGTAAATGGTATGTTTTCAACTTCCAGGGCCTTAGTTATGCTGGCATCATCGGTGCCTTCGTTCTTGCACCTCTTGGTAATAACCACATTCACGGTATGCCATCAAGGAGAGGCGTGCAGGTGGATGAGTGCTGATTTGCCAGCAGGGATTGCTTATCTTCACAGCCGGAATATTTCACAAACGGCCAGTTGGAGATATAACCAACAGATTGCGCGACACTGTTCACCCTGTGCCTGCAGATGGAGGAGAAGCAACCGTTCTTCGACCTCACGACTCTGAAGTCGAGGACGGTGCAGATTCTTCTGCTCAGCACGTCACTGTCCGCCGTAGGTCTTAGCACGCCGCTCGTGTACATCGTAAGTCGAAACGTGTCCACCTCACTCTGTCTGCGCCCTGGCTCTGCTTATTCCTGTCATTTGTCCTACCGCACAATCGCATGTGGAAGAAGAAATGTGGCCATTGACGATGTGCGTCAAATTCGTATTCGCATTCGGATTCGAGAGCGAACTATCACGCTATCGCTTCACCATGGTCTCGGCGGTAGTTCTAGGTGCGCCGAACACAGATATGCATGTTGCAAGGAGCCACATTCAAATACGTGACATACATGGGGCATTCGAGTTAAATGTTGACAGAGCGGACGATGACGATGCCGTCAGAAATGTTCTCAGTGGTGCTTCTTGATGCGCTGAACACAGCTATGCATGTTGCGCGGAGTCACACTCAAATCGGTGACCTACCGGAATCATCTTCGTTGGAAGTCAATAGAGTGGACTATCACGATTTCCCTGAAAAAATTGTCACACATGTAGTACTTGATGCGCCGAACACACATATGCGTGTTGCATGGACCCACATTCAAATATGTGAACTACCAGTTTCATTCAAGCCAAATGCGAACAGGGCGAACTGTCCCGATCACGATTGTCAACACTAATCCTATTGTTGGCCCAAGACCCCTAACCCCATGGTTGACGCTGGACTATTGGCAGGTCCACGAGGCGCAAAGGGACGGTGTAGTTCACATCTCTGTACTCTCATGGTACCTGCTCCCTCCCCCATTAGCCCTGGTCGGGGACGGTGTAGACCACGTCTCTCTAACCTCATGTTATCGGCGCCCTCTCCTATTAGTTCCGGTCGCATTGCCGGTCTCTTGCCCTATTTGGGTTCATGAGGCCCAGCTGGGTGGCATAGGATGCTACCTCTTTGAGTTCATGAGGCCTAGCTGGGCGGTATGGGCGGTACCATAACTTTGGGTTCATGAGGCACATTTGGGTGGCATGGGACGCTACCTGTCTGCTCCTATCGTGCTAGCGTTTAACCCCTAGCCTCATCGTTGAACCCGGCTTTGTCGGCAGGCGCACGAGACGTAGAGGTACAGTGTGGACGCCGTTCTTGCTCCTACTGTGGTGACACCTGACTCCTGACCCTGACCGTCCCTGCTCCTACTGTGGTGACACCTGACTCCTGACCCTGACCGTCCCTGCTCCTACTGTGGTGACCGCTGGCCCTGACCCGATGGCTGACCCAGGCCCTGTTGGCAGGCTCACGAGGCCCAGCGGGACGGCGTGTGGCCCTGACCCGATGGCTGACCCAGGCCCTGTTGGCAGGCTCACGAGGCCCAGCGGGACGGCGTGTGGCCCTGACCCGATGGCTGACCCAGGCCCTGTTGGCAGGCTCACGAGGCCCAGCGGGACGGCGTGTGGCCCTGACCCGATGGCTGACCCAGGCCCTGTTGGCAGGCTCACGAGGCCCAGCGGGACGGCGTGTGGCCCTGACCCGATGGCTGACCCAGGCCCTGTTGGCAGGCTCACGAGGCCCAGCGGGACGGAGTGTGGCCCTGACCCAGGCCCTGTTGGCAGGCTCACGAGGCCCAGCGGGACGGTGTGTGGCCCTGACCCGATGGCTGACCCAGGCCCTGTTGGCAGGCTCACGAGGCCCAGCGGGACGGCGTGGACGCCGTGTCGCTTCTCCTTCTTCAGACCTACCTGGGCCTGGCCTGGGTGTTGGGCTGTGCCGTGTTCGGGTCCGTGATGATCCAGAACAGCACCGAGTGCCGCATCGGTCGCCAGTACCTGTGTCAGGTACGGCCAAACGCAAACGTGGTGTGCAGCAGGGAGGTAATGAAGCAGCTGTTGGGGCCTGGTGGTTTGTTGGAGACTGCCCCAGTCGGGTTGATTGGTTGAGACCTGTGAGCACTAGCGGAGCTACGGGGCACGGGATCATCCCCTCCACGCCCCCAACCCCCAAAAGAAAACGGCTTGAAGGAGAGTCGAACTATATTATCTTCCCCCAAGGGAACCGCACAATGACCTTAATATGTCAGTTTGATGACACTTAGCAGGGTATATTTAACTCTTTTTTTGCAGAGGGGACGATGACGACAAAGTATGTACGAAAAGGAATAATTTGGTCTGGATCGGCGAATTTCTCCTAAAAATGGGGAAATCGCAGATCACTAAGGCGCTCCGAGATTGCATGGTAAAATAAATAGTTACACATACGGCAACTTGAGTTCATCTAAACACAAGTGGCTGAATATGGAGTGCTTTTTTGCATTAGATGCAAGCTTATTATATTTACATATCCAGAACACTGTCAATCCCCCCCCCCACACAAAAAAACATGCTTCACCTCTACTCTATGAGTTCGATGTAACGTCAGCAGAGGCGATCTTGCAATTAGTCTACACGTAGCTGTATTTTTCTAGTTGTTGAAAATAGCGCAGAGGAGAAAATGTTAATCGTTAGCAACAATTACAGCAAAACAAGACACATCGGCTGCTTGGGAAGTGTGCGGAGAGCAGAACCAGTTGTGGTGCAGGTATGTGTTGCAGACACAGCCAACCATAGGCATCAGGCAATTACTTGCAAAAATGTACATGCATATGCTTGGTCGTTGCCATGTGGCTTTGATTTGGAGAAATTGCTCCGGGGCCTGAAAAATTACGCTGGTGCCCCAAAATCCAACCGGAACTCGAAACAAATCACGCCTGGACATCGACAAATTCAGCAGTCCTCATCACCGCAAAAATAACTCGAGCCCAGATAACGCTCGAGTACCAAATATCACGCCACATGCTCACAAAATCGTATAGGGCCCCGAAAAGACTGGGGCCAGCAAGAACTGTGCCGGTTTTCCAAAAATTGCGCAGGGACCACAAGTCGCGCTGTAATAAAAAAAGCGTTCCGGGCTCAAGCAAATTCGGAAGAGGTACCGAAAAAATCGCGTCCAATCGAAAAACTCGACTGGAAAAAATCGAGAAAACTCCCGTTGGGATATTGACAGCTGGCGTCATGGCCCCGACATCAGGCGCCTGGGTTCGCAAAATTTCGCCTGGACCCCGACAAATCGCACCGGAGCCCCCCCCCCCTCCCCACAAAAAAAAGTAACACCGAGGCCTTGCCCGAAAACTTCCGTCGGGGGCTCGAAATAAATACAGTGGTGCTTCAAAACCATCGCGTGCCCGGAAACGCGCCGGGCTCTTCAAAGCTTACCGTGTATCGCATAGAAACGACAGGGCTTTCAAGTATGCGCTCTAGCCCTGAATACGCTCACTGGGAACTAATGTAAAAAAATTGCATTGAAGTTCTTAAAAATGCGCCGGGAATCTCAAAGTGTACCAGAGATGCTAAGACGGCATGAGGCCCTCATAAGCAGGCCTTGACCCGCAAAAAGCGACATGGTAATGCACTATTCGTCGGGGCAGTAAATAAACACATCGGGCCCCCGAAAACACGCCGGTCCCTTGAAAAGCGCCTGAATCCCCCCAAAAATGAATCCGTAAATAAATACGTCGATGTGTCAAAAAGGTGCTAGGGGACTACAAAATACGTTGGTGGCATAAACACGTCGGTGGACAATAAAACGTGCTCAACTCGTCCTAAATCTAAACCGAACCTGTCTCGATTCGGTCGCCAATCTGAGATCATATTTAAACGGAAAGGTGAGGTACATCAAAGCCCAGAAGTGTCCGGGTTCCTTTTTCACATAAAGTGTGGAAAGATAATAAATAATTTCATATTGAATGCATCTAATTTTCCTTTCGGTCCCCTATGCGAGGCATGTCATCACATCAAATACACGATCATCACATGGCAGCAAATATAGAAATCTGAGGGGCCTGACAGAAACCACAGAAACGTGCGAATTGTAGCGAATGCGAGGAATGCACAAGGCGGGTGTGCACATGCACCAACATTCGCGTGTTGGCGACGGGTCATATTTGACTGAAATATGTTAAATTTGAAAATTATACATTTTAAAGTAATTTATACCAGTGTAATTTTCGCAGCTTGAGCCAACTGATCAAGAGATACCAGAAAAATATCCTTTGAACAGGGGAGCGGGTTTTAAATCAGGTGACTTAGAAACGACGGTGGTTGGTTGTGCCTCGTACACGGGAAAAATTTGTTATTAAGTTAGGAAACAGAGCCGCCTTTCGACAAAAATTATTGGTTAAATGCGGTTACTTAGAAATAGGCGCAGGTTGGGCACCCAAATATGTTTTACCCCTCACAAGAACTCCTTGGTGCGCCACTGGGGAGAGGGCGAAGTCTAAGGTTGCCCCTCACCCACACCCTAACCCAAGCAGGTAGGCTAGATCCGCCAGTATATGTGGGTATGTTGTATACCGTATCAGCCGGCCCCTCCAAAGTGCGAAGTAACATCTGGCAGGTACAAACTTGTCTTTGAATACGGCATTGTGTAAGCGAGCCTGATCTTTCCATTATAATTCTGGAAGCAAATTCCCATTTGCGTATCTCTGGATATAACATTCTCCAACTCTACAAGAGATCTGTTCAATGTGCCGTATTCTGCAGGAACCAAATGCGGTTCGAGTGTGACCTCTTTCGCTTCTTATGGTCACAATAACAATGTCTTCTACATAATGTGCATGACTGTGGAAATGCATTCAGCCTGTTTTTAAAGCGAGATGAAGTGAGTAGTGATAATCCGATACTCATCCTATCTCAACAGTTGTCAGCACATCTTCTCCAGCTTAAAAAAAAATATGATAGACATCACATACACCCCAGAACGGGCCGAGTGGTGGTTACACATTGCAGCACGCGCCGACCGCTGATAGTTGCGCCGTCTGTCGCTAGGTGTCAGGACTGCTGTGCGGAGTCAGCATTCTGGGCCTGACTGCAGTGCGCGGCTACGGCGGATACGTGCTGTTCGTTTGGGTGTACGGCCTCTTCTACGGCGGATACAGCTACAGCCTCAAGATGTTCACCTACGAAAAGGTGAGCCACTGATACAGGCCGCTCACAAAATGGCCTTTGACCCATCATATTATTCCTGTTCGCTAGTCTTCTGTGTGGAACACTCGCGAGTTGCGAAACGGCATTTAATTATTTTAGTATGAATTTGGTTTGTCGTATTCATAGTGTCAACACCCTTCCACGCCGGATGGCTTCCGCGCTGGCGGAAGCCATCGCGGGGAGCGAGTTTCGAACCCGCAACTTTTCAGTTACGAGACAGACACTCCACCAGCAGGCCCCCGTATCACCAGCTGTGATGTGACAGCGACAAGATAAAAATAATAAACTACCACATTACTAACTTAAAAGATCATAGCAAAGCGTTGAAGATAGCACATTCCGCTGCTAGACCAACGCCCCAGAACCGCAATGATTATGAGATCATGTGGGTTCGTGGTGCAATGGCCGCCATGTGTATGCTAATAAATTTAAGTTTACAGAAGAACTCTTTCATCATGTACTTCCAACATCGAGTGAGATTCGTACATTGGCGCGTGTCACAATCAAGAGAGGAACCTGCGGATGCCTACTCCATTTTCCTCGCTTGTGTAAACTGTATAGTGCACCATGAAGCATCCATAAGTCAACCGAAAAATCGACATCATTTAGAGCACCGCTATTTGGTTTGTGGCCGGCATAGTATGCGTGTTGTATTTTATAGCAACCGGATTTTGTGTCTACAAGTGCATATTGTTGCATGCATGTGCATACAGTTTTGTGGTACTCGATGTTGCTCAAAGGAAATATCCCATTGAAGCTATGTACCAGATCCAAAGTTTGCCGGAATTTTACTATGACCAGCCTGCGGCAGAGAAGGGTGCCGCCCAGTCAGGCCCGGTCCTAACAGCCTGCGGTAGAGAAGTGCTGCCACCTGGCGGGGTCCGGTCCTAACCAGCTTGCGGTGGAGAAGTGTTGCCGCCTAGTCAGGCCCGGTCCTAACAGCCTGCGGTAGAGAAGTGCTGCCACCTGGCCGGGCCCGGTCCTAACCAGCCTGCGGTAGAGAAGTGCTGCCGCCTAGTCAGACCTGGTCCTAACTAGCCTACGGTAGAGAACTTCCGCCACCCTGCTGAGTCCGGTCCTAATCAGCCTACGGTAGAGAAGTGGTGCCGCCCAGTCAGGCCCGGTCCTAACCCGGGCTGTCACGGAATTCCTCACATACGCACGTCTGTTGCTTCTCGCTTATGTGCATTATGATGTTCACAGGTTCGAGCGAGGAACTTTGCCAGCACGTGGGGATTCATACAGTGTTCACAGGCCATCCCCATAGCGTTGGGGGTGCCGATTGCAGGTGAGAGTCGCACCATGTTCAAGTCGGCTACGTGTCTCGTTTGTGTCGCAACGTCTGAGTTGTTCTGCAGGTGCAGTACGGGCGGTTTTCCAGTGTCGGCAATGCAAGGATTTTTTACGCAGGTTTGGATGCAATGACATATTCAAGGAACTTTTTCGTAATTAAATAAATATAAATATACGCGACCTATGCACAATCGTGGTGCAAATTTTCTCCGCTTTTGGCCTGGTGTACAGCAATTTCACATAAATCAAGTTAAATTGGTGAAAGGCCGTGGTTACCTCATTGACTAGAAAAACAACCAGATCGCCAGTTTTGTTCCGGATTTAATATATTGAGACAACGGAGGACGCAAATTTTGGATGCAAATTGTTGCAGCATACTAAAATTTGAGGTGATTTGAATGACACTGAAAAATATTTATGAAAATGTCTTCCAATGTTTCATGTTTCGTCGTTTTTTAGTCATAGAATAACCATTATATCAGGTATTGTTGTTTTATTTCACTAATCAGAAGTTCAAACTAGAACACGACGCCAGAAGCTAGGATATTCAACGACGAAGACAGACTGGCCTGTCCAACCAAACTGGAAGCCGTTTGATCTCTCCGTG
This sequence comes from Ashinkailepas kermadecensis, assembly GCA_034440615.1. Taxonomy (NCBI): domain Eukaryota; kingdom Metazoa; phylum Arthropoda; class Thecostraca; family Neolepadidae; genus Ashinkailepas; species Ashinkailepas kermadecensis. The sequence continues at coordinate 99,993 of JAOTOM010005054.1, forward strand.
CATATGAAAATTTCGGCAATTGCCACCATTGATGCCTGGAATTTATCTCATCAAATGTAAGTATTTCACTGATAATTTTACTGAAGTGCGAAGATGATATTTGCGTCGAATGATTGTGTATTCTATCCGCCCCTCATTCTAATTATTATCTTGAAGTTGTAACGCTGACCTGGTATGTACCTCTGTTTTGAAATACCTGGTAGGGAAGGGGTGCCAAGCCACTTGTGACCTGGTTTAGCCAGAATAACCATATAGGTGAGAGGTGGGTGGGGCACATGAGCATTTGCAGATTCTGGACCATGGTATTGACGTTAAATTTGGGCCGATAAATACCAACCAAGTTTTGGGCCAACAACGTATTTAGCTCAAGAACAAAGGCAAATGTGAGTTATGTTCGCAAAGGCGAATGTGTCTGTAGTTGCGAGGGCTGTAACTGCGTGCTTCTGGTATTTTAGTGATAACTTTATCATATACAAATAGTTGTCTTTTTAATATCGGGGAAGTTGCAAGGCAATGCTTGGCGCTAGCTTATTGTTCTGCAATCAAATGCCCAGACCTGATTCGAAAGTACAAAAGGGAGTTTCTGATGTTACAGATGGGAACAATTTTCCCATCAGATTGAATGACCAGAACATTTTATCTCCACTTCCATGACCCCAGCATATAAATGCAATCCTGGTAGGTATAGGCCGAGAGAGCCCCAGCCAAGGGATGGCGCTGGGGCCTTTCCTCCTCTCCCCACTCATAGAAATGATAAATACACTAGACCAAACAGGAAATTTTGAGATTTTCACCAAGCAAAGCCATGAATTTTCGCTGCGCTGCGCGCGCTGAGACCGTTTTCTATTTCGTGCCAATTTTGTGCGTCGCCCCCTTGCAAACATCCTGGCTGCGCCCCTCGACACAGATCCAATATGTGTAGGTATAGGCCAGCATCATCCTACATCCATTAGTGTAGGTAGCAATAGTCGTATGTAAGCATGGATGGGTCTAGGTTAGGTTACTGTACTTGCTACTTTGCAGCCACTTGAATTTGAAGGTGTGGTATAACTGAACGGAGATATAACTGATAGCCATCAACAGGGTTCAGCACGTGCATGTTTTTTGGTGTTTTTTTAGGAATCTCAAGCTTTGTATGTTTCGACTATGCAGATATGAAATAAGCCATGACAGTCTAATACAGTATGGCGTGAATCGTGATCCAAGATACGTTTCTGATGTATCCATATCATTATGTTCAATTATTCCATGCGATGTGAACATCGATGTAATGCAGGGTTGGATTTGTACTATGTAATATTCATGGAGGAATAGAGAGGAATATTATTGGATATCATGGATATAGATAAGAATATTACTGGCTAATCGAATACAGATAATATTTCTTTGAACCTGTGACATCAAAATCTCAGTTTCCACTTTTCACTGCATATTGTGCATTTGGTCACCAAGCAGTGCATTGTCAAACAGCAGCATTCAACCTCCAATTGAGAACACAAAACTGCGAAGATGGTTTCCAGGAGAGGAATGCACCGAGAAAACGGAAGTCACTTATTTGGAATGCAACATGTCACATACTATGATTTAACATGAATGCAATTAGAGCAATGCTAATGAATATGAAAATGCACTGAGTTATCTTTGTTGTGGACTTACGTAGCTAATGTAACCACTGGAACATGCAAGTACTTTTCCTTATATCAATATCGTTTTCTCAGCCCTAATTTAGCTTTATAAATAGCATAGTACTACCAAAAGCCAGCTGAAGCATGTTTGATTTGGTGCCAAGTCAACCAAAAATGTGTACCTGCTTTCGTCTGTAGTAAAAAATAAGAATAGCTATAGCAAATTGGACTGCGCGGATGGGGCCCTCCACCTCCGACAGGCATGGCACTCTTTGGGACCGATTGTGTGCGTGCGTGCGTGCGTGCGTGCGTGCGTGTGTGTGTGTGTGTGCGTGTGCGTATATAGGTATTGTACACCCACCGTTATGCACCCAGCGACACTCCCGAGATATGGTAGTGAATGCAGCGGCTGATGTGATGATATGCCAGTAGCTGCCACAACATTAAGATGAGAAGATGCAATCTCATTACAACGGGACGAGAAGGGGGATTGATAATTAATCTGTGTTCGGTGTTCCGGGGTTGCACTGATGGGAGAGGTGCATGCTCACAGCTGCACCGGGATTCGCCTCATGCCCGTCATCTCGCGCCAGAAACGAAAACAAGCAGCTCTCATTGTCGCCGCCAGGGTACATCAACATCAGCGTCGGGGACAAGGCCGGCTTCTACTTCTCCAGCACGTTCGTTGTCATCGGCAGCCTTACCGTCTCTCTCATCGACATCCATCGGCGGCGACGACGGCAGCGGCACGCGCGGAAACACCACAAAACGGCACGCGAGTGCAGCGCCGACTGTCGAAAACAAGAGCGCCGCTCCAGTCTGCCCGAGGAGGACATGCCGCTGCCTATCGGAATTACCCTCCAACCGAGCTTCTTCCTCGAGCTCCTAGAGGGCGCGCAGAAGCCCGAGCTGACCTGCATCAGCGAGGAGGGCATCGCCGACATGGACATCCCCGACCACATTCTGGAGGAGCTCGAGCTGTACGGCGATATCACCACCTGCAACCAGGTGGAGAATTATCTGATGCTCAGTGAGTACGAGAACAACCTGATTGGGCACGCGGCAGATCTGGCCGACAAGCGGCGCCGCCGCTCGATCCTGGCCGCCAGCGGGCAGACCGACGAGCGGCCAGGCGTGCGTGACTCCTGGCGCTTCTTCCTGCACCGTCACCGCAGCATCACCACCATCGACGAGGCGTCTGTGTGACACGCGTCGGCCTCCGCCGACCACGTGCCTCACTGTCGGAGGTGATGTCAGCCGACCGGACGCCGTCCACGTGTCCCGCACTGTCGGAGGTGACGTCAGCCGACTGGACGCGGCAGCTGCACCAGCTGTACCGTCCGCCGTCCGCCTGCTAGTGGCTGGCCGATGTTGAGCTCAGTGTGTGTTTGTGTAGCGCAGGTGGTCGCTGGCCGATGTTGAGCTCAGTGTGTGTTTGTGTAGCGCAGGTGGTCGCTGGCCGATGTTGAGCTCAGTGTGTGTTTGTGTAGCGCAGGTGGTCGCTGGCCGATGTTGAGCTCAGTGTGTGTTTGTGTAGCGCAGGTGGTCGCTGGCCGATGTTGAGCTCAGTGTGTGTTTGTGTAGTGCAGGTGGTCGCTGGTCGCTTGTGGTCAGATCGTCGTCTACCGACTGCGTGCCGCGTGTGGTGATACAGCTGCTGAAGGTGTCGTCTCGGTGATAGAGTCACGTGCCAAGCATATGACTATCGCCGCACTACGTTGATCCCGATATATGTACGTCAGCTAGGGTGGAGATTGGCAGAAAACGAAAGAGCTTCATTACATGGGTTCAGTGTCAGAGGACCACTAGCTGTATCATCGGTGCGAACAAACGCCTCGTTTTGTATCTGCATCCCTGATGATACAAATTCGAGGGTGAGCATTGGTAGCTGTTACCATTTGTCTATGGGCAGATGCACTTGGTGCAGCCGAACTCTGGGTCAGATTACTTCGTTCGTCTCAAACACCTCATTATCAGTTTAAATTCATGCTGGTATATTCGCATAGCGAATGTATAATGTTGATTTGTAGACGATTCGTACTATTCTTGCAGGTAACATAGATGAACTCTCAACGCAAGTATAATCATTATCGGTTAAAACGTCATTTGACTTTTAAATGGGACAGCGAAAGCATGACCATATCGTCTGGAATTGTCATTGTTTATGGTAACTTCATACAACCGTATCTCCACCCTACTATTGAGCATGCTGTGTTTCCCATGTGCGACTGCATGGTCAGTCTCGAACGGTGATTGGTCCTGCACACATAATCGATGCGTGACGTCGCATGTCCGGGAGACGAGTGATGTCACATTCATGATGTCACCCAGTGACGCCAGTCTCGCCGTTGGGTCTCCCCGGCCTCAACGTGCTTTGCTAGTCATCTCGAATACTCAGCGCCATTGTGACAGCCGCACGGTGTGTTGGTCGGACATGTACTCTGTGTCAGTGCTGTTGTGACACCGGCACGGTGTGCTGGTTAGATAATGGGATTAGGGAATGCCACACACACACACACACACACATATATATATATATATATATATATATATATATATATATATATGTGTGTGTGTGTATATATTAATGACTTGCTTCAGTTTCCGGACGAGCCACCTCACAATGCGAAGCTTATACATTTACAAAGAAAGCAGCGAATCTTTGAACCGTAGCATCTCCAAGCGGACGAATGGCCACGTCCCTGCTGGTATCTGGTATATCTGGTATATCTGGTACGTCAGGTATATCTGGTATATCTGGTACGTAGGGGTATATCTGGTATATCCGGTATATCTGGTATATCTGGTACGTCAGGTATATCTGGTATATCTGGTACGCCAGGTATATCTGGTATATCCGGTATATCTGGTATAGCTGGTATATCCGGTATATCTGGTATATCCGGTATATCTGGTACGTCAGGTATATCCGGTATATCTGGTACGCCAGGTATATCCGGCAGTATCTGGTGCCTCCTCTGGTGTCCATCTTCAGCGTGCATCACCAACCATATCCGGTATATCTGGTATATCTGGTACGTCAGGTATATCTGGTATATCTGGTACGTCAGGTATATCTGGTATATCTGGTACGTCAGGTATATCTGGTATATCTGGTATATCTGGTACGTCAGGTATATCCGGCAGTATCCGGTGCCTCCTCTGGTGTCCATCTTCAGCGTGCATCACCAACCACATGCCCTGCGCCAACGCCGTTTCCTCGACGAAGTGACTGCTGCGTGACGTGACGTGGCATGACGTGACGTGGCATGACGTGACGTGACGTGACGTGGCGTGACGTGACGCCTGTGATGCCGGTGGACAGCGCGGCACACGGCGGAAGTTCGTGTGGGCCGTCGGCCGACCGCGGCGGTGCACACGAAGTGTCCGCCCGTCTCCGGACGCCTGTTTCCGCCGACACACCCGACCGGTATCGGTCGGGTGTTGCATGTCGTCGCTCATTTCTCAACCATTATTCGGTGTCGCCGGCGGCCCGTCGTCGTCGGGAATACAGAGTTTCCATTGAGGAGCGGAGTGTGCGGTGCGTAGGATGGTCGTCGTGTCATCAGGTCGCCGTTGAGGAGCGGTGTGTGCCGTGCGTAGGATGGTCGTCGTGTCATCAGGTCGCCGTTGAGGAGCGGTGTGTGCCGTGTGAAGGATGGTCGTCGTGTCATCAGGTCGCCGCTTGAACAACCGGCACCAACGCAAATTCCTATCAGAGATGATAATTAGTCCCACCAACACTTCCATAACCAGCGCAATTAATTGACGTGCTGTGCAAACATTAGGAGTATGAGATGTTTCTTCTTTAAGGCATGCGGCAAATAATCGATATCACGCGATAAGATAAATAGCATGTTGCGTGCAAATAATGGCGTAGGTTTTCATACACGATTTGTGTGAGGCTTGGCAGTATTTTGATAGCCGTGGGCTTGGGCCGTTGCAGGCTGTTGTGCGTCGGGTATTGCTGCGACAATCTGCTCAATGCTTGAGTCTATGACGCTGTGCTTCAGCTGTGTCGGCTCACCTCAATTTAATTGCTATGTTTATGGCATGTTCCACGAGGACGAAGGAAGACAGAAAAAGCATAGCTGGACTGCAGAAAGCACTGGAATCCATCGTAAATATTATATTCGTCATGCGATAGCACTTATTTCTAGCCGGTATCGTAGCCAGAATTTCGTTCAGTGGCGGTCATCTCAAGAGATCCCCCTCTACTTGGTTCCCCTACCCCACTTTTCCAAAACTCCTTGGATATTGGGCACTGTTTTTAAAATGGTCAGTATATATAACAGAGGCATTGCCAAGAGACCGCCGGGAGCGGTCTCTCTCCCGCTCACCCACCTTGGGCTCCCAGGAGCCCATACATAATCGTTTACACAATCGGCATGGCGGGGATCGAAACGCAAACAATACGTTTTGCGGCCACCGAGGCTCTTGTCGAGCTCCTGAGAAAGTCGACGAGCCCTTATGAACGCGTACGGGCCGATGTGAAGGTCTGCAGGCCCTTAGAGGTCCACCGGGCCTCAGGGCCGGGTGCGAAACATTGCGAAAGTTTGCGGGCCCCCACGAATGCATACGGCTTCTTCTGAACGTTCACGGCCTCTTACAAGCTTCTACGGACCCTTACGGACGTCCACGGATCCTGCAGAACTTCTGCAATCCCGTGACATTCTTGGCGAACCCCACCACCTCTGGACAATTCCTCTGGACGCTCCGTCCTACGCTCGGTCCTGCCTATATTCCAAACTTCGCCATAGCCGTCCAATGGGCAACAAGAGCTCTGAGAAGGGCACAGTGAGCTGTCGAATGGGCATTCGGTGACTTCACAATGACACAATGACCTCCCAATTTAGGGCAGCATGTCCTGTCAGATGGGCAGTTTCACTTGCAATATGTGCATCGAAGGCCACGTGAAAGAGGAGGCTGGGCTCTGATTTTTGCTCTTTGTCAAGGGCACCTTGATTCAGTGGCACCTTCGGTACCCCAGTGAAGCAAAATCATAGGGTCCTGGGGGATGGCGATTGGGAGGGACTGGGGACACTTGGCCCCTCAGTGGGGGCACTGGGGGCATATGAGCTGTGAGCTCGTGAGCTCTGTTCCATTGCATTTTGTTCCGTCTGCCCCCCCTCCCCTTAGGGAAATCCTGGCTGCGCCACTGGTCGCAAAGCCCAATTAACTAACAAGCTAACCTGCATGGCGTAGCGTTGAAAGTGATATAAGTTGGATAAGTTTGCTTGCGTCTCTAAAATATATTCCCAACCCATTGGGAGTAATCATCCGCAAACATTGAAAACGTGAAATATTCCATGTGTCAAGTATGACATCATCAACATGAGTGGAGAAGTTCGGAAATTATTTGTGGGTGTGCAGTGCATGAATGCAATGTGTGTTCATTTGGTTGGTGGTGGTGCCAACTTTTAGGGTCCCATACTAAGAGAGCAAGAAATTGGTGGGGCCCAGGCCGAGCTAAAAGTATTGGAAGCTCCACCCCATGATCATAGGCACGGTATGACACGAAGTCATCAAAATTATATCATTGGCATACAGTGGGGCTATCATGATAAAACATGTATTGAGGAGTAAAATGTATACCACCTCACTGATATATGGGATCACTAGGTGCATCGCAATTCCACCAGATGCACTCCTGGAGGCTGGGAATGTGATGTCATTGTAGCGCCGATATCACCGAATATGGTCACCTAATATTGGAGTTGTTTTGTGCTAAAATACGACAAAGTGGCAATGAGTGGTGCGAGAATCAAAATCCTGCGCTGTTAGGCGTTGAGAGCACACCTGTATTATAAAAGACATCGGGTCTGACGTGTCCGGTCTGTGATAGAAGCCCAGCTGATGTGACGCCATAGAACAGACTGATCTGTGATTCCCGATACGGGGCACCATGTGTTCATCACCGTTGAACTGTAGCGATTCATCTGGCAGTGTTTGTGATCGAATGGCAATGTTCAGACAGTTTCACTGGACATAATTGAAGGACTTAAAATAGACTTACGTAACCCGATCCAGTTCCACAATGCAACACCCTGTCCCGCCCCCCATCCCGTTCCGTATCCCGTTTCCTATCTCGCTCTCCGGTCCCGTTCCCCGGTCCCGTTCCCCGGTCCCGTTCCCCGGTCCCGTTCCCCGGTCCCGTTCCCTGGTCCCGTTCCCCGGTCCCGTTCCCCGGTCCCATTCCCCGGCCCCGTTCCCCGGTCCCATTCCCCGGCCCCGTTCCCCGGTCCCGTTCCCCGGCCCTGTTCCCCGGTCCCGTTCCCCGATCTCTTTCCCCGGTCACGTTTCTCTGTCCCGTTTGAAATATGTTGGTTGTACGTATCCCTATATCTTGTAGTACCAACTAATTTGAGGTCCTTAAGCACCAGCAGCATGCTAGGTGATGTATGTTGTCAAAGAACAATCCTCACCGCGAGCATCTATATCAACATCGGTTAAATACTCTTGGCTCAAATCAGGGAGGGGAGGGGGGATGAGCCCCACCCTGTCCGCGCAAGCGGGGGTGGTGGCTTAGAGCTCCATAGGTTCCGCCGCCAACGCTCTCTACCAGGCTGTCTTCCACCTCCATTTCACTCGGCCTCTGCTCTTCTCCACCATAAGGTAAGGGTCAACCTTCCATACGTGAGATGATCTCTATGTCTCCTGGCTCTCTCACCGCTGCCAGCAGCACCACGCTTCCAGGGTAGGGGTCAACCTTCCATACGTGAGATGATCTCTATGTCTCCTGGCTCTCTCACCGCTGCCAGCAGCACCACGCTTCCAGGGTAGGGGTCAACCTTCCATACGTGAGATGATCTCTATGTCTCCTGGCTCTCCCACTGCTGCCAGCAGCACCACGCTTCCAGCAGCGTGCTGATCAAATCATGTCGTTGACTCGTTCCCAGTATCGTGGGTGTCAGTGCCGCTCTACTAGGCTTTACCTGAATAGTGCAAATGTCGAGTTAAGGAGTGCATGCCAACTGGGGCTGGCACCAGCCGACTGCACGGCTCTCATCAAAATTGGCTGCCATCGAGGCATTGCCGCGCCAGTTCTCAGCCATCCGCGATGGGATTCGGATTCAAAGGTGCTTAGTTTCGGATGCGTGGATACGTCTGGAGCGAGGCAGGTTAGGACTGGATGGCATCGGTAGGGCGCCGCTTCAACGGAAGGGGTAAGGGTCAGCGAGCAAGTGAGCAATCGTCGCCCATAACGTGTGTATGCACGACCCGAATTCCTGTGGTAAAGTCACCCTTGGAATGAACATTGGCAACTATGAATAGGAATTCCTAATGGTTTCAAAGCCGACGCAACAATTGTACGCCAAGTCACTCTGAAATAATACTCTAATGCTATCAATACTATGATCGAGCAATTGTGATATCCCGGACGGCAGCCCAAGAATGATGTCAAGCCACTGATATCGCTGGGGGAGACTTTCGGATATGTCCCTTCATCCTTCCATTGGCTGCATTTCTGGGCACATCTATTTCCTATGCAACTATTTCCTACATATATATTTCCTATGTATGTTTCCTATATATCTATTTCCTATACATCTATTTCCTATATATCTAATTCCTATATATCTAATTCCTATATATCTATTTCCTATATGTATATTTCCTATACATCTATTTCCTATATATCTAATTCCTATATATCTAATTCCTATATATATATTTCCTATATATCTATATCCTATACATCTATTTCCTATATATCTATCCGAATGCCTGAAGCTGTAATCCGATGGATATCTCGCCAACATCGACACCCAGGCAAACGTAGCAAATCCACCTAGCAAAATCCGTGGATTCACACGTGGCTCGCGGACATACCCGATCGGTGGAGGTGGTCACTGGTCGGTGGTGGCGGCCACTGCTCACTGAGAAGGTGGTCACTGGTCGGTGGTCCGTGGAGGTGGTCACCGGTCGGTGGTGGCGGCCACTGCTGACTGAGAAGGTGGTCACTGGTCGGTGGTGGCGGCCACTGCTGACTGAGAAGGTGGTCACTGGTCGGTGGTCCGTGGAGGTGGTCACTGGTCGGTGGTGGCGGCCACTGCTGACTGAGAAGGTGGTCACTGGTCGGTGGTGGCGGCCACTGCTGACTGAGAAGGAAGTCACTGGTCGGTGGTGGCGGCCACTGCTGACTGAGAAGGAAGTCACTGGTCGGTGGTGGCGGCCACTGCTGACTGAGAAGGAAGTCACTGGTCGGTGGTGGCGGCCACTGCTCACTGAGAAGGTGGTCACTGGTCGGTGGTCCGTGGAGGTGGTCACTGGTCGGTGGTGGCGGCCACTGCTGACTGAGAAGGAAGTCACTGGTCGGTGGTGGCGGCCACTGCTGACTGAGAAGGAAGTCACTGGTCGGTGGTGGCGGCCACTGCTGACTGAGAAGGTGGTCACTGGTCGGTGGTGGCGGCCACTGCTGACTGAGAAGGAAGTCACTGGTCGGTGGTGGCGCCCGTCCCATCACACCCTAACCCGGCCGACCTGCCGGCGACATCAAGGGACGCCCATCACACCCTAACCCGACCGACCTGCCGGCGACATCAAGGGACGCCCATCACACCCTAACCCGACCGACCTGCCGGCGACATCAAGGGACGCCCATCACACCCTAACCCGGCCGACCTGCCAGCGACATCAAGGGACGCCCATCACACCCTAACCCGACCGACCTGCCGGCGACATCAAGGGACGCCCATCACACCCTAACCCGACCGACCTGCCGGCGACATCAAGGGACGCCCATCACACCCTAACCCGGCCGACCTGCCAGCGACATCAAGGGACGCCCATCACACCCTAACCCGGCCGACCTGTCGGCGACATCAAGGGACGCCCATCACACCCTAACCCGGCCGACCTGTCGGCGACATCAAGGGACGCCCATCACACCCGAACCCGGCCGACCTGTCGGCGACATCAAGGGACGCCCATCACACCTCTAACCCGGCCGACCTGTCGGCGACATCAAGGGACGCCCATCACACTCTAACCCGGCCGACCTGTCGGCGACATCAAGGGACGCCCATCACACCCTAACCCGGCCGACCTGTCGGCGACATCAAGGTGCGCCCATCACACCCTAACCCGGCCGACCTGTCGGCGACATCAAGGTGCGCCCATCACACCCTAACCCGGCCGACCTGTCGGCGACATCAAGGTGCGCCCATCACACCCTAACCCGGCCGACCTGTCGGCGACATCAAGGTGCGCCCATCACACCCTAACCCGGCCGACCTGTCGGCGACATCAAGGGACGCCCATCACACCCGAACCCGGCCGACCTGTCGGCGACATCAAGGGACGCCCATCACACCCGAACCCGGCCGACCTGTCGGCGACATCAAGGACGCCCATCACACCCGAACCCGGCCGACCTGTCGGCGACATCAAGGGACGCCCATCACACCCGAACCCGGCCGACCTGTCGGCGACATCAAGGGACGCCCATCACACCCGAACCCGGCCGACCTGTCGGCGACATCAAGGGACGCCCATCACACCCTAACCCGGCCGACCTGTCGGCGACATCAAGGTGCGCCCATCACACCCTAACCCGGCCGACCTGTCGGCGACATCAAGGGACGCCCATCACACCCTAACCCGGCCGACCTGTCGGCTACATCAAGGTGCGCCCATCACACCCTAACCCGGCCGACCTGTCGGCGACATCAAGGTGCGCCCATCACACCCTAACCCGGCCGACCTGTCGGCGACATCAAGGTGCGCCCATCACACCCTAACCCGGCCGACCTGTCGGCGACATCAAGGACGCCCATCACACCCGAACCCGGCCGACCTGTCGGCGACATCAAGGTGCGCCCATCACACCCGAACCCGGCCGACCTGTCGGCGACATCAAGGGACGCCCATCACACCCGAACCCGGCCGACCTGTCGGCGACATCAAGGGACGCCCATCACACCCGAACCCGGCCGACCTGTCGGCGACATCAATGGACGCCCATCACACCCTAACCCGGCCGACCTGTCGGCGACATCAAGGTGCGCCCATCACACCCTAACCCGGCCGACCTGTCGGCGACATCAAGGACGCCCATCACACCCTAACCCGGCCGACCTGTCGGCTACATCAAGGTGCGCCCATCACACCCTAACCCGGCCGACCTGTCGGCGACATCAAGGTGCGCCCATCACACCCTAACCCGGCCGACCTGTCGGCGACATCAAGGTGCGCCCATCACACCCTAACCCGGCCGACCTGTCGGCGACATCAAGGGACGCCCATCACACCCGAACCCGGCCGACCTGTCGGCGACATCAAGGTGCGCCCATCACACCCGAACCCGGCCGACCTGTCGGCGACATCAAGGGACGCCCATCACACCCGAACCCGGCCGACCTGTCGGCGACATCAAGGGACGCCCATCACACCCTAACCCGGCCGACCTGTCGCCGACATCAAGGGACGCCCATCACACCCGAACCCGGCCGACCTGTCGGCTACATCAAGGTGCGCCCATCACACCCTAACCCGGCCGACCTGACGGCTACATCAAGGACGCCCATCACACCCTAACCCGGCCGACCTGTCGGCTACATCAAGGTGCGCCCATCACACCCTAACCCGGCCGACCTGACGGCTACATCAAGGGACGCCCATCACACCTAATCCGGCCGACCTGTCGCCGACATCAAGGGACGCCCATCACACCCTAACCCGGCCGACCTGTCGGCGACATCAAAGGACGCCCATCACACCCTAACCCGGCCGACCTGTCGGCTACATCAAGGTGCGCCCATCACACCCTAACCCGGCCGACCTGTCGGCGACATCAAGGGACGCCCATCACACCCGAACCCGGCCGACCTGTCGGCGACATCAAGGGACGCCCATCACACCCTAACCCGGCCGACCTGTCGGCGACATCAAGGTGCGCCCATCACACCCTAACCCGGCCGACCTGTCGGCGACATCAAGGGACGCCCATCACACCCGAACCCGGCCGACCTGTCGGCGACATCAAGGTGCGCCCATCACACCCGAACCCGGCCGACCTGTCGGCGACATCAAGGGACGCCCATCACACCCGAACCCGGCCGACCTGTCGGCGACATCAAGGGACGCCCATCACACCCTAACCCGGCCGACCTGTCGCCGACATCAAGGGACGCCCATCACACCCGAACCCGGCCGACCTGTCGGCTACATCAAGGTGCGCCCATCACACCCTAACCCGGCCGACCTGACGGCTACATCAAGGGACTCCCATCACACCCTAACCCGGCCGACCTGTCGGCTACATCAAGGTGCGCCCATCACACCCTAACCCGGCCGACCTGACGGCTACATCAAGGGACGCCCATCACACCCTAATCCGGCCGACCTGTCGCCGACATCAAGGGACGCCCATCACACCCTAACCCGGCCGACCTGTCGGCGACATCAAAGGACTCCCATCACACCCTAACCCGGCCGACCTGTCGGCTACATCAAGGTGCGCCCATCACACCCTAACCCGGCCGACCTGACGGCTACATCAAGGGACGCCCATCACACCCTAATCCGGCCGACCTGTCGCCGACATCAAGGGACGCCCATCACACCCGAACCCGGCCGACCTGTCGGCGACATCAAGGGACGCCCATCACACCCGAACCCGGCCGACCTGTCGGCGACATCAAGGGACGCCCATCACACCCTAACCCGGCCGACCTGTCGGCGACATCAAGGTGCGCCCATCACACCCTAACCCGGCCGACCTGTCGGCGACATCAAGGGACGCCCATCACACCCTAACCCGGCCGACCTGTCGGCTACATCAAGGTGCGCCCATCACACCCTAACCCGGCCGACCTGTCGGCGACATCAAGGTGCGCCCATCACACCCTAACCCGGCCGACCTGTCGGCGACATCAAGGTGCGCCCATCACACCCTAACCCGGCCGACCTGTCGGCGACATCAAGGGACGCCCATCACACCCGAACCCGGCCGACCTGTCGGCGACATCAAGGTGCGCCCATCACACCCGAACCCGGCCGACCTGTCGGCGACATCAAGGGACGCCCATCACACCCGAACCCGGCCGACCTGTCGGCGACATCAAGGGACGCCCATCACACCCTAACCCGGCCGACCTGTCGCCGACATCAAGGGACGCCCATCACACCCTAACCCGGCCGACCTGTCGGCTACATCAAGGTGCGCCCATCACACCCTAACCCGGCCGACCTGACGGCTACATCAAGGGACTCCCATCACACCCTAACCCGGCCGACCTGTCGGCTACATCAAGGTGCGCCCATCACACCCTAACCCGGCCGACCTGACGGCTACATCAAGGGACGCCCATCACACCCTAATCCGGCCGACCTGTCGCCGACATCAAGGGACGCCCATCACACCCTAACCCGGCCGACCTGTCGGCGACATCAAAGGACTTCCCATCACACCCTAACCCGGCCGACCTGTCGGCTACATCAAGGTGCGCCCATCACACCCTAACCCGGCCGACCTGACGGCTACATCAAGGGACGCCCATCACACCCTAATCCGGCCGACCTGTCGCCGACATCAAGGGACGCCCATCACACCCTAACCCGGCCGACCTGTCGGCGACATCAAAGGACGCCCATCACACCCTAACCCGGCCGACCTGCCGGCGACATCAAGGGACGCCCATCACACCCTAACCCGGCCGACCTGCCGGCGACATCAAGGGACGCCCATCACACCCTAACCCGGCCGACCTGTCGGCTACATCAAGGTGCGCCCATCACACCCTAACCCGGCCGACCTGCCGGCGACATCAAGGGACGCCCATCACACCCTAACCCGGCCGACCTGTCGGCTACATCAAGGTGCGCCCATCACACCCGAACCCGGCCGACCTGCCGGCGACATCAAGGGACGCCCATCACACCCTAAGCCGGCCGACCTGTCGGCTACATCAAGGGACGCCCATCGCACCCGAATACGTCAGGGCTCCGTCAGCACTACATCAGGGCTCCGTCAGCACTACATTAGGGCCCCGTCAGCATGGCATCAGGGCTCCGTCAGCATGGCATCAGGGCCCCGTCAGCACTACATCATGGCCCCGTCAGCATGGCATCAGGGCCCCGTCAGCATGGCATCAGGGCTCCGTCAGCACTACATCATGGCCCCGTCAGCATGGCATCAGGGCCCCGTCAGCATGGCATCAGGGCTCCGTCAGCACTGCATCAGGGCTCCGTCAGCACTGCATCAGGGCTCCGTCAGCACTGTATCAGGGCTCCGTCAGCACTACATCAGGGCTCCGTCAGCACTGCATCAGGGCTCCGTCAGCACTGCATCAGGGCTCCGTCAGCACTGCATCAGGGCTCCGTCAGCACTACATCAGGGCTCCGCTGAGTGTGTCTTATCACTGGGACTGGAGATGGTCGCACATGTGGTAAAGGATGGAAGACGAAGTAATTTTGACCTGCGTGGCACCCGGAGTACTTAATGCGCTTTTCGTTGTCGTTTTCTAAAACGAATAGTTAACTCGTTTCAGCTGAGCAGGGACGAAATCTAGATATGTGGCTGGTTGGACGCCGCGCTGCAGGTATGTAGCGCTGTGTGCTGGTGCAATTAGGCAGCAGAACCATTGGACTCACCGCCAAATGATGGAGCCGGTCCACTTACGACAGCAACATCGGAGCAACAGCACGGAGATGCCAATTCCTTTCTCCGAAAACATATCGTCCCCCTCCCTCCCCCGCCCAACACTTGCACAATAAGCCGCTTACGGCACGCATTGCATCTTATTTGTTTACTATCGTATTCCTTTGTCTCCCACGAAACTTTCGAATTACGCAGGGTCAGTGGGAACCGGTGGCTTGGATAATAATAGTGTACGGCACGCCCAGGGGATGTGCAGGAGTACGCTAATTATTGGGGTTTTAGGGTCTCATCAACTGCAGTAATCATGCAGCAAACATCAGCACATATATCAATCTATTGTGTCCATAGCTTTTTGGTGATGGCATGGTATGATTTTGCAATTCCATGATATGCAATTTCAAGTTCATCCTTTCGCTATAAACCGGCGCCGTCTCGGGGTGTTGATATGCGCCCCGCCCCCCTAAGGTTTTCCACGGCTAGTGAAAGAACGGCTCGCGGCAGCGCGCCGAAATTTGGTGTATCTTTTCCCACGTCAATTGTGCATGTTGTGTCAAAATTTTGAGATCAGATCATCTAGGGTCAACGAGTTATTCAAGGTCAAGTGAGGTCACCTCCAGAAAAGTTCAACCAGTCGTCACGCTTTAACGGATGAAGACATTTTAATGAAACTTTCAGCGTTTGCTGATCTTTAGGGACGAAACAAAACGCACCAGAGGAATTTTTCCCGTTTTTGATTACTTATTAGTTTTTCATATTTGCCCATTGGGGCTAAAATCGAAGATTCTGGCTAAAGTAAGCATTTTTATGAGAGCAAGCTGACCTCGAACAATGTGTTTTGGTCCGCCCTACCAATTAGACAAATAAAAATTATAGAAAATTGTAAACTCAAAATTGTGAAATAAAAAAAAATACAAGTTTGATTTTTGGGTGGGCTAAAATTGTAGGGCCATGTTCGATTTTGCCTTCCTTTTCTGATTCCAAATATTTTTTGACATTTCAAATCTCCCCCAAAATGAACTCCCCAGAGCCAAAAACATGATGTAAGTCGTGAAAACCTAGGCCCCCTAGTGACGTCCCTTTTTTAGGGGGGATATAATTTTTGGAGTGGTTTCTGGCCCCACTCGTCGAGTGCTTTACGATGACACCTCTTCGTTTTTGTGTGACGCTTAGTTTGGAAATTAAAAGGGTTTAACACCCCCCCCCCCCCTCCCCCGAGACTGGGTGTGAGGAAATGACCGGAAAGACGGAGAGGGTTAAAATCAATCTGTCTTTCCTGCAGTACAATATTACCTCCAGTATTTCTATTACTACACGTTTTCGAGCATGTATGAAGAGCTAAGGCAACACCAGATAAAGCAAATTTATCAAATTGCATTGGTAAGGATGCTGGCAAAGCACATCTCCATGCGTCCGTGCGTCCGTGCTGTGTAAACAAGGGGGAAGTGCTAGCATAAAGTATTTCTTCGTATACTGACGGTGGAGGGAGCATATCTGCGCAGATCGGCCTGGCACTGCGGTAGGGTGGAGGGAGTTGGGTTGGGGCAGATCGGCCCGGCACTGCGGTAGGGTGGAGGGAGTAGGGTCGGGGCAGATCGGTCCGGCACTGCGGTAGGGTGGAGGGAGTTGGGTCGGGGCAGATCGGCCCGGCACTGCGGTAGGGTGGAGGGAGTTGGGTCGGGGCAGATCGGTTCGGCACTGCGGTAGGGTGGAGGGAGTAGGGTCGGGGCAGATCGGTCCGGCACTGCGGTAGGGTGGAGGGAGTTGGGTCGGGGCAGATCGGCCCGGCACTGCGGTAGGGTGGAGGGAGTTGGGTCGGGGCAGATCGGTTCGGCACTGCGGTAGGGTGGAGGGAGTTGGGTCGGGGCAGATCGGCCCGGCACTGCGGTAGGGTGGAGGGAGTTGGGTTGGGGCAGATCGGCCCGGCACTGCGGTAGGGTGGAGGGAGTTGGGTCGGGGCAGATCGGCCCGGCACTGCGGTAGGGTGGAGGGAGTTGGGTTGGGGCAGATCGGCCCGGCACTGCGGTAGGGTGGAGGGAGTTGGGTTGGGGAAGATCGGCCCGGCACTGCGGTAGGGTGGAGGGAGTAGGGTTGGAGCAGATCGGCCCGGCACTGCGATAGGGTGGAGGGAGATGGGTCGGGGCAGATCGGCCTGGCACTGCGGTAGGGTGGAGGGAGTTGGGTCGGGGCAGATCGGCCCGGCACTGCGGTAGGGTGGAGGGAGTTGGGTTGGGCCAGATCGGCCCGGCACTGCGGTAGGGTGGAGGGAGCAGGATTGGAGCAGATCGGCCTACGGATGTGTTCTAGGGCTCCAGTCCATTTTTGTTAGGGGTCCAGCACATTTTTGAGACTACGGGTCATTTTAGGGTTTGGCTGCTTTTTATGTGCACCGATGATTTGCTTAGGTACCGGGGTGTTCTCGAAGACCCCGATGTGTTTATTTAGTGCCCGGTCAATTTGTTCATGTTTCGGACCATGTTGCTATTTGCGAGCCCCAGCCTGTTTCTGAGGACCTTATGCAGTCTCATGGCCCCGGTGTTCTTTGGGGGCCTCCGGTGTAATTTTTTTAGAGCTCCCGGTGTGTTTATTTAGGGCTGTTGCAATTCATGTTTTAAGGCCCTACCACTTTTTGGGATACTCGGTGTGTTTTGAAGGGCCCGGTACATTTTCGGCCTCACGTTGTGCTCTTAGGGTCCCGCTGTGTTTATTTTGGGATACTCGGTGTGTTTTGAAGGGCCCGGTACATTTTCGGCCTACGTTGTGTCTTAGGGTCCCGCTGTGTTTATTTTGGGATACTGGTGTGTTTTGAAGGGCCCGGTACATTTTCGGCCTCACGTTGTGCTCTTAGGTCCCGCTGTGTTTATTTTGGGATACTCGGTGTGTTTTGAAGGGCCCGGACATTTTCGGCCTCAGTTGTGCTCTTAGGTCCCGCTGTGTTTATTTTGGGATACTGGTGTGTTTTGAAGGGCCCGGTACATTTTCGGCCTCGTTGTGCTCTTAGGGTCCCGCTGTGTTTATTTTGGGATACTCTGTGTTTTGAAGGGCCCGGTACATTTCGGCCTCACGTTGTGCTCTTAGGGTCCCGCTGTGTTTATTTTGGGATACTCGGTGTGTTTTGAAGGGCCCGTACATTTTCGGCCTCACGTTGTGCTCTTAGGGTCCCGCTGTGTTTATTTTGGGATACTGGTGTGTTTTGAAGGGCCCGGTACATTTTCGGCCTCACGTTGTGCTCTTAGGGTCCCGCTTGTTTATTTTGGGATACTCGGTGTGTTTTGAAGGGCCCGGTACATTTTCGGCCTACGTTGTGCTCTTAGGGTCCCGCTGTGTTTATTTTGGGATACTCGGTGTGTTTTGAAGGGCCCGGTACATTTCGGCCTCACGTTGTGCTCTTAGGTCCCGGTGTTTATTTTGGGATACTCGGTGTGTTTGAAGGGCCCGGTACATTTTCGGCCTCACGTTGTGCTCTTAGGGTCCCGTGTGTTTATTTTGGGATACTCGGTGTGTTTTGAAGGGCCCGGTACATTTTCGGCCTCACGTTGTGCTCTTAGGGTCCCGCTGTGTTTATTTTGGATACTCGTGTGTTTAAGGCCCGGTAATTTTCGGCCTCACGTTGTGCTCTTAGGGTCCCGCTTTTTATTTGGATACTCGGTTTTAAGGCCCGGACATCGGCCTCCGTTTGGTCCCGCTGTGTTTATTTTGGGATACTGTGTGTTTTAGGGCCCGGTACATTTGGCCTACGTTGTGCTCTTAGGGTCCCGCTGTGTTTATTTTGATACTGTGTGTTTGGGCCCGGTACATTTTCGGCCTACGTTGTGTCTTAGGGTCCCGTTGTTTATTTTGGGATACTGGTGTGTTTTGAAGGGCCCGGTACATTTTCGGCCTCACGTTGTGCTCTTAGGGTCCCGCTGTGTTTATTTTGGGATACTCGGTGTGTTTTGAAGGGCCCGGTACATTTTCGGCCTCACGTTGTGCTCTTAGGGTCCCGCTGTGTTTATTTTGGGATACTCGGTGTGTTTTGAAGGGCCCGGTACATTTTCGGCCTCACGTTGTGCTCTTAGGGTCCCGCTGTGTTTATTTTGGGATACTCGGTGTGTTTTGAAGGGCCCGGTACATTTTCGGCCTCACGTTGTGCTCTTAGGGTCCCGCTGTGTTTATTTTAGGGCTTCGGACGCACATTTATGAAGCCCGACACGATTTTGGGAGCGCCGGTGCGATTTCTCGGGGTCCTGGTGCGACTTGTCGGGCCTAGACGAGTGGTTCCGGGGACCCAACGCCAGCTTTCTAGGCTTGAAGTTAGTTTTGTGGGTCTCTTCTGAATTTTAAAGTCCGAATCCCAGTCTGATTTATCGGGCCCCCAGCGCCATGTTTTTGTGTCCCACTTCAATTTTTTCGAGCTCCGGTACACTTTTTTTTCGGGGCCGTGCGCATTTTCTGGAGGCTATGTTTATGTTAGTACTATGTTCGGGGCTCCAGAGCGATTTTCTTGGCACGGACATATATTTTTCGGAATCCCTCCATATTTTGGAGGGCTCTGGCTTTATTTTTTGTTCGGGTCCCTATGCAATTTGTGGTCACACTATGCTTACGTGGGGACCTCGACACAAATGTTTGGGAGCCCACGACAATTTTTGACGCCTCCCCAAATGTGTGGGGCTACCGATGGGAATTGTGGGTCCGGAACGCGATAATGGGAGGGGGCGGCTCGAGATTGTGGGGCGCCTTGTACTTAACTGGGCCCCAACTTAGCCGGGCGATTTTTGCGGGTCCTAGTGCAAATTTTAGGGCGACGGCGCGAATTTTATCGGGCCCGCTAAGTATATTTCGAGCCCCCTACGCGAATTCTTGGGACCCGATGCGAATTTTTGGTGCCCCAGGGCGATGTATGGGGCACGATTCTTGGGAGCCTACCTCTCTCAGAAGGGAGGAGGGCATTCGCCCCTTTGGTATGCCACTGCGGCTGCTCAAGCAATTTGCGTTAGCTGATGGCACCCTTCAGAGTAGAAGCGCCCTTCGGATAGTTTGTCTTCCGGACCTGTTGTGAAATTTCCGGTGCTGTGGTCGATTCGATTGAGCCTCGGTGTGATATTTGTGGTGATCGAATTCTATTTTTTAATCCCCTTGTGCGATATTTTTGGGCACCGGCGCGATTTTTCGGTGCCCGACACGTTCATTTTCCGGGGCCCAACGGATTTGTGAGGCCGCAGAGTAACATTCCAGGTAATATTTTTTGTTTTTGGTGGTGGGGGGGGGGGGGGGGGCAGCTTCGAATTTCAGCGCCACGGCGTGCGTGGCCTTTCCGGCCCCTAGTGTGATTTTGTCGAGCCCCTAGCATGACTTTCAAGGTCCGGGCGCGACTTTTTTGGGACCCCCATGCTCAGTGTTATTTTCATGGGCCCGGCCCGACAGTTTGGAGCCCATATCGTGTTTTTCAAGGGCCCTGTCGAACATTTTGGGCCCCGGCGTGATTAGGAGGGGCCAGGCGCGAACGTTTGTAGCCCCAAATTAATATTTGGGGCCCGGCCCGTCTTTTTAGGGCCGTAGCGTGATTTTCAAGGGCTCCGACATTTACTTTTTTTGTGCCCCCAGGGTGATTTTCAGGTGCCAGCCCCGTCTTTTTGGGCCCTCGCGACATTTCCAGGGGCCCAGCGTGACTTCTTGACCACAAGCGTGATTAACAGGGGCCCTGGCCCGACCTTTTGGGACCCACAGCGTGATTTTCAGGGGCCCTGGCCTGACATTTTGGGTCCTTAGCATGATGTTCATGAGCGCCGGCCTGACCTCTTGGGGCCCTGTGTAATTTTAAGGGGTCTGGTGCCACTTTTGGGTACCCCTGAGGTATTTCCAAGGGTTCGGTCACACTTTTGGAGCCCCCAGCGTCACTTGTAGAGGCCCGGAGCGAGTTTGGGGGCCAAATGTGATATTTAGAGGCTTCGGTGCCATTTTGGGGGCCCAATGTGATATTCAGAGGTTTCGGTGCGATCTTGGGGGCCACCGGGATATCTTGAAGGCCGACTTATGTACGACTTTTTTGGGCCCACGATGTGATTTTATGTGGCCCGTTGCGATTATTGGGGTCCAGCATGATTTTTTGGGGGCCCAGTGCAATGTTTCTGAACCCAGGTGCGATTCTTGGGGGCCCCACAATATCTCAAGGGGGAAACGGCCCCCATTTCCCCACCCCCTTCGGCACGCCACTGGCTGCAAGTTAGGCAACGTGATAAGAAGAAGAAGCGACTAGATTCCGTCCAAAAGCAGTCGTCAATTTGCCAGCCACCATCAATAGCTTTTCAATGCAACGTAATATGTGGTGCAGCTTTGTATGCTTCTGGGAGGGCACTTGCCCCTCCCCAATGTCGGCTGTGCCCTCCGAATAATTTTAGCTTTCAACATGGTGTCCTATGTGGAGTGCCCCCTGCCCCTCCATTCTGTTTGGGCCCGCCCATTCCCTTCATGCACTGTGCTCTCCCAGTACTTTTCAGAAACCTACACCGATGCACGTAATTATTTATATTCAATAGATATAGCGTTCACTTCTCCCGACAAAAGCGACCCAAGAATATTTGTGTCCGCGGGCTTCATTCGGTGGGCCCGCTGCGGCCGGCCAGAAAGGCAGCTGGAGCAACACGACTCGAAGTGAGGACTGGAGCAACACGACTCGAAGTGAGAACTGGAGCAACACGACTCGAAGTGAGGACTGGAGCAACACGACTCGAAGTGAGGACTGGAGCAACACGACTCGAAGTGAGAACTGGAGCAACACGACTCGAAGTGAGGACTGGAGCAACACGACTCGAAGTGAGGACTGGAGCAACACGACTCGAAGTGAGGACTGGAGCAACACGACTCGAAGTGAGAACTGGAGCAACACGACTCGAAGTCAGGACTGGAGCAACACGACTCGAAGTGAGGACTGGAGCAACACGACTCGAAGTCAGGACTGGAGCAACACGACTCGAAGTGAGGACTGGAGCAACACGACTCGAAGTGAGGACTGGAGCAACACGACTCGAAGTGAGGACTGGAGCAACACTACTCGAAGTGAGGACTGGAGCAACACGACTCGAAGTGAGGACTGGAGCAACACGACTCGAAGTGAGAACTGGAGCAACACGACTCGAAGTCAGGACTGGAGCAACACGACTCGAAGTGAGAACTGGAGCAACACGACTCGAAGTGAGGACTGGAGCAACACGACTCGAAGTGAGGACTGGAGCAACACGACTCGAAGTGAGGACTGGAGCAACACGACTCGAAGTGAGGACTGGAGCAACACGACTCGAAGTGATAACTGGAGCAACACGACTCGAAGTCAGGACTGGAGCAACACGACTCGAAGTGATAACTGGAGCAACACGACTCGAAGTGAGGACTGGAGCAACACGACTCGAAGTGAGGACTGGAGCAACACGACTCGAAGTGAGGACTGGAGCAACACGACTCGAAGTGAGGACTGGAGCAACACGACTCGAAGTGAGGACTGGAGCAACACGACTCGAAGTGAGAACTGGAGCAACACGACTCGAAGTGAGGACTGGAGCAACACGACTCGAAGTGAGGACTGGAGCAACACGACTCGAAGTGAGGACTGGAGCAACACGACTCGAAGTGAGGACGGCCGCCAACGCAGCTCGGCGGCATTCTTTGTTCGCTGAGCTGCCATCCAAGCATCGTCTGCACCATCCACATCAGCAGGTACACGAATATTGCGCGCGGTGGGAGCAAGTACACTAACGGTCTGCGGTGGACGCTCGCGCATATTCAAGCGAGCCCGACTGCCGCACCGGTTATACAAACTGAGCATATTCACCGGTTATGAATACTGTGCATATACACGAGTTATGCATACTGAGCATATGCACCGGTTATACATACCGAGTTTGTACCCCGGTCATGCATAATAATTACATAAATAACGATTTTACATACTGAGCATATACCCTGGATATGCATACTACTCACACACACACACACACACACACACACAAACACATATATATATATGTATATATATATATATATATATATATATATATATATATATATATATATATATATATATATATATATATATATATATATATATATATATATATATATATATATATATATATATATACATATGTATATATATATATATATATATATATATATATATATATATATATATATACATATGTATATATATATATATATATATATATATATATATATATATATATATATATATATATATATATATATATATATATATATATCTATATATATATATATACACCGGTTGTGAATATTGGACATATGCACCGGGTGTGCATACTGACCATATGAATATTCATAGTATGCATGCACCGGCCATGCATACCACTGGCATATACAAACCATATAAACCGCTGCATATCAACCACTTGCCTGCGGTAATTATCTGGTTCATTGGCACTATTTTTTTCACAGCATTTAGTTTTATTTGTACCAGTAGCAAACTCCGTATGCCTCTTAATCACTAGGTATATTTATTTCTTCTATGAACACGAACCATTTTCAGAAGATTATCAGTCGGATGTTCAACATGAAATCAATTGGGACTATTCATAATATAGAGAGTTTTGTTTTGCTTTTTGTTCTTCGTTCTTCCGTATTATATATGCTGGCCGAATCCCTATTGAGTCTGTTCCCTAACGTTTTATGTCGATACTGCAATATTTACTTCTTCGACATTCCACCATTTTCCTGATGACAACGTGAGGTGTGAGAAGTAGTCGTATTGCGTATAGCAATGCTATGAAATTTATTTTCACGATTCGGTAGTCACTAAGAGAACAATACAATCAGCTACCAGAAAACACGGCTTGCAACCCGCAAACATATTTCGCCTGATTTAAGAACCATGCTTGTTAACGACCACGCATAGACCTGCTTGGGGCGGAGACGGCCGAGTGGTTAAAGTGTTGAGCTCTTGTTACCAAATATCCCGAGTTCAACACTCGCACCGCTCGGGACATTTCCCAATCCCACGGCCCACAGGCAAAACAGTGTGGGCGTCGCCATTAGCCGTGAATGTGCATAAAGAGCGTCGTGGGCCACCCAATAAACAAACAAGCATACATCTGCTAACTGCAATCCCAAGAATAACGACTTCTAAGCTTATCACTCCCATGTAGATATCGGTTGGGTACATATGTTGGCGAACTGTGCACAGGGTTTTCTTGATTCCGAGGATAATTCCCCCGCATTATTCTCAATAAGCCAGCACTGTAATGGGTGTCATGTTCGTTGTAAATACAAATTAAGGGAATTGCAACTGGTCGTCGTTCCGCTATACCAGGAAAAACAGCTCTGCCATTACCGAGAGGAACAGCATAGCCCTTATCGAGAAGAACAACACACCCCTTACCGAGAGGAACAGCACGGCCCTTACCGAGAGGTGCAGCACGGCCCTTATGGAGAGGAACAGCACGGCCTTTACGGAGAGAAACAGCACGGCCCTTACTGAGATGAACAGCACGGCCATTACCGCGAGGAACAGCACGGCCTTTATGGAGAGGAACAGCACGGCCCTTACCGAGAGGAACAGCACAGTCCTTATGGAGAGGAACAGCACGGTCCTTATCGAGAGAAACAGCACGGTCCTTACCGAAAGAAACAGCACGGTCCTTACCGAGAGAACAGCATGGCCCTTGCCGAGAGTGGCCAGGGTGTATGTGTATCAGGGGCTGATGGCATCTCTGAGAGTGGCCAGGGTGTATGTGTATCAGGGGCTGGTGGCATCTCTGAGAGTGGCCAGGGTGTATGTGTAGCAGGGGCTGGTGGCATCTCTGAGAGTGGCCAGGGTGTATGTGTAGCAGGGGCTGGTGGCATCTCTGAGAGTGGCCAGGGTGTATGTGTAGCAGGGGCTGGTGGCATCTCTGAGAGTGGCCAGGGTGTATGTGTAGCAGGGGCTGGTGGCATCTCTGAGAGTGGCCAGGGTGTATGTGTAGCAGGGGCTGATGGCATCTCTGCTGAGTTGCAGTGCATCCGTTACCTGTGACACCCTATGTGTTTGTCTACCTTCGGTGGGTGTGGTGTGGTCCCCTCCCCCTCCCCCAAATCATTGCCACTGGAGTGATTGGCGTTTCTTGTCTCCCTCATTACGAACTTTAGCGTAACTTGTGTCTTCCCCGGATAACAATTGGGCGACAAAGTAACCCTCCCCACCCGGCTGACGAACAGTAAACTATCGACTAAAACACAGGGTTGAGTGATTTAAATTTTCAATATCTTGGAAAATTGCAACAGAGGCACGTTGGCTGATTGATGTGATTTTAAGATGAATTAGTGCTGAAGTTTAACACTATTTGATGGAGTTGTCGGTTTGTCGTGTTATAGAATGATCGCCAAATTCCGATATTGCCTTAGAAAATGACCATAAAAATTATATAAATACCAAATACATTTACGCACCCAATCAGCAAAATGTAAAGCAACCTCCAGTCGCAAGTGGATATGCCGCTGTTACACCGCCACCCAATGACCGCTGCACCGCCGCTCAATGACCGCTGCACCGCCACCTAAAGACCGCTATCCAATGACCGCTGCATTGCCACCCCATGACCGCTACACCTCCACTCAATGGCCGCTGCACCGCCACCTAAAGACCGCCACTCAATGGCCGCTGCACCGCCACCTAAAGACCGCTATCCAATGACCGCTACACCGCCACTCAATAACCGCTGCACCGCCACCCAATGGCTACTTCACCGCCACCCAATGGCCGCTGCACCACCACCCAATGGCCGCTGCACCGCCACCCAATGGCCACTTCACCGCCACCCAATGACCGCTGCACCGCCATCAAATGGCCACTTCACCGCCACCCAATGGCCGCTGCACCGCCACCCAATGGCCGCTGCACCGCCACCCAATGGCCGCTGCACCGCCACCCAATGGCCACTTCACCGCCACCCAATGACCGCTGCACCGCCACCCAATGGCCACTTCACCGCCACCCAATGACCGCTACACCGCCACCCAATGGCCGCTGCACCGCCACCCAATGGGTGCTGCACCGCCATCCAATGACCGCTGCACCGCCACCCAATGGCCGCTGCACCGCCACCCAATGGGTGATGCACCGCCATCAAATGACCGCTGCACCGCCACCCAATGGGTGCTGCACCGCCATCCAATGACCGCTGTACCGCCACCCAATGGCCGCTGCACCGCCACCCAATGGGTGATGCACCGCCACCCAATGGTCGCTGCACCGCCACCCAATGGGTGCTGCACCGCCATCCAATGACCGCTGCACCGCCACCCAATGGTCGCTGCACCGCCACCCAATGGTCGCTGCACCGCCACCCAATGGGTGCTGCACCGCCATCCAATGACCGCTGCACCGCCACCCAATGGGTGATGCACCGCCATCAAATGACCGCTGCACCGCCACCCAATGGTCGCTGCACCGCCACCCAATGGGTGATGCACCGCCATCCAATGACCGCTGCACCGCCACCCAATGAGTGCTGCACCGCCACCCAATGGCCGCTGCACCGCTACCCAATGGCCGCTGCACCGCTACCCAATGTCCGCTGCACCGCTACCCAATTGCCATGCATACAACCATAGCAATGATACGTACATCTCAGAATTATACGGCGTGCATGAAGAGCCTACTATAACTGACTTCCTATTGTTGAAACATCAAGCACATTGATGACTACTTGATGTGACAGATGATGTGGCACTCCGATGCGTTTATGACAGTGGAATATATCGTGTCCGACGTCATATGCAGACTTCGAGACGCCTTGCGGTGGTCGTCAAACGTACATTGCATGACCCATGACGAAGTTGGCAGACTTTCAGAAGTCTTGAGTGCTATTGAAGAAGCCATCGCTGCATGCCGTGGTGACAAATGACATGTGACACGTGTCGTTTGCCTTGCCAACAAATGCCATTCACATTCAAAATACATGATCGTCATCCAAGGGTCGGGAAACTTTTTCTCCTGTTTGTGATAACTGAGTTCTAACCGACCCTGCACGTGGTGTACTATTGGCGGCTTAATTAACTAGGCAGACTAGGAAACTTGCCCATGTCTTCCCGGCATGCATGTACTGTACCGCATCACAGCTATGTATGTGTTCAGACTACCTACCAGGCGGGGAATTTCACTCCATGCTTTGGCTGGTTAGCTGACGTTCATCGTGGAGCAAGCAACTTTGGACCGTATGTGAGGTGGGGCCGTCTATGTGCGTAACACCAGCGGTGAATTGCGTTATGCACGTTTGTTCCCCAGCCCGTCACGTTTTCTCCACACTCAGCCTCAGGCTGTACACGGCCAGCCAGCAGAATAACTGGGCCGGTGTTTGGGTCGGGTGGAACGCCTGGGTTGCCAGGATCTGGTTGGGTTGTAACAGGGACGCGGAGAAGTAGCAGGGTCTAAGTTGCACTTTTAGTCGTCTATGCGGCACAATTAGCACACAATTCGCACACAATTCATAAAGAAGATATTTAAAATGGAACATGGAACTTTGTTGTAAAATATGAGGTGATGGAGATGCTTTTTACGGGATTGATATATTGGCGGCGGAGTGGGGATGGGCTCGCAATAAGCTTTCGTCGCACGTCAGAATTATAGGACAGAATTATAGGAGTGGAACAAGCAACAATAGTTACTCGGTAACTACAATACAAATTTATTTCGGTATAACTTTTGCACACAAGAAAATAAAGCATGATATGTGTCCACAGATTCGTGCCATTGAGTGGCCAGCCAAGTCACCGGATTTGAACCCAATTTAAAATGTTTGGAGCATTGTGGTGAGAGAGCTGGAGGAGGACCTGCGCTTTCCTGTTCGTCAGCTGGGAGCGGAGCAGTTAGGGCAAGCGGTGGCGCGGAAGTGGGAGGAACTCCGAGTCCGCACTGCATATTTTCGGCGACTGGCTGCCTCTGTGCACAGTCGGATGGAAGAGTGTGTAAGCGCTGCTGGGGGACATGCCCACTACTGATTAGTTCACTGCCCAGTTGCCTTGTAATGTGATTATAGTGTGTGCGTAGGGTCTGCGTGCGCGGGTGTATATTGGTGTAAATAATCGATATACGAGTGTGTGGGTGTGCGCATATATGTGTGGGTGGGGGTGGGGTGTAGGTGTGTGAATGCGTGTGTGTGTGTGCGTGTGAATAGTGCAAATGAAAATAACAACCAATATGTGCATCTTATGATGACAATATATATGAAGGAAGTGCCAAATTTCATTTTGTGATTGTTGTGTGTAAAAGGTAGTCCACTAGATGAACCAACCAGCATAAAACTAAGTGCCCTGCAGATGCAGACCAGGGCTGATGACGCCAAGTTTCGCATGTCGTTCTGAAACCATTTGCTGTCGAAAGATGATGATGTCAATATCTACCAGGTCGTGATCATAGCTTCATGCTCGCCCACTCATTCCAAAGTTAAAACTCTTTTACCGCCACCTTGGCGACCCGGTCTAAGAGTTTTAGTAATCCAGGGCCTCCTTTAACATTTGATTTAACCTTCGAAAGACATTTGAGTTAACTTTGGGTTCGTACTCCCTCCCACTTGGGACTACTCCCCCTTCCCCCGTGAAGTAAAATTGCATGGGGGAAGGAGAGCTCGAAAGACCAGGACTTGGCCAATTGAATTCAATCATAGCCCCCCCCAATAAAATATTGTTAGAAGTGGCCCTGTTGTTATCCCCACCTATACTGAACGCCTCGTGTCTGTAGCCTTCTTACTGCTCGAGATTCTATGGGCGGGTCAGGATCCGCCCATCCACTATGCGTTATACATGAAGCCCCTTCACTGCGCAACTTGAAGTTCTGTACCTTTTTATGTTGCCTGGATACACTCGGGTACACCGGAATATATTTCACCAATTCGTGAAATGCATTTGCACAGTAAAATCAGTTCCGAGAGCAAAAGTAGACCGTGACCTTGTTTCACCAAGTAATTCACGAATCTACGAAAGTACTAAGTTACGACATGTGAATGCACGGCAAAGTTGCCGTACATTCGTGATTCTTTATAATTTCTTCGTTTCATGACACGTGGCACAGGATAGACAAATGTGAAAGACAAATGCTGCATGTAGCACAATATAGGGTAGCGATTCATAATGAATAGACACTTGTCAAGCGGGTACAGACAAGGTGACGGATGTTCCACAGCAACTACAGATTGCTGTATGGGCGTGAAATGTCAATACTACTTAGAGTGCCAAGATGAACAAACGTGAAGAGTGAACCGGAACAAAACAATGACTCCAGCACCAGCCGACAGAGGCCACAGGGTAACCACTAACGGGAGTCGCCCACGAGCCAGCCAGAAACGGCTTGTGGCGAGAAGAGGTGTGCGTCAGTCGATGTACTGTCGGTCGATATGGACCATTGCACACGGCTTTCGGCATGTGTGCAGAGAAATAGACCAGCCGAGACAGGGTCAAGGCCGCTTTATGACGCATTGCACTGCTAAGCATATTTAAGAGCGTCAATCCCATGCTTATTGTCTACTGGCCGCAAACGGTCGGAAATTTAGTCGATCGAAAATTTGGTGTCTCTCGAAGCCGTTCTATTCGAAGTGAAGCACGCTAACTATAAAGCTACTGACTCTCCAACTATTTATTCTTTCCCCAACCGAGATACCACCCCATGGCGCAGTAACCTGCAACGTGAAATGCTTCTAGTGCATAATCACTGGGCGGGCAACTCGGTGAAAATGGCACCTGTACTGGGAAAAGGGCACATTTATCGATATTAATGAGAAAATTGGGACAGGGCAGAAATGACACGTCTGTGTGTAATAACCAAATAGTTGGGTGAAAAATTGCCATCCATTTAGCAAGCTACCAAGGCCCTGTTCTACAACGTTTGGCTCAAATTCCTTAATCAGCACACCATTCTGGTTATAAATAGGACTGACGAGCGGGAGGTGGGAATCTGAAACACGGTCGCCTGTCTACCACCAAAAATACGTATATAGCACGGCATGCTTGTTCCCCACCAGCTGACTTGCTCGTGCTTGGGTGGGGTGATCGAGTCCAACCGTTCATCACTGGCAGTGTTGCCGCGTTCACGGCTCCACACGACCGGCGGTCTCACAGCGGGCTACGAGCAAGACATGCACAGCGCACTTCATGAACCACATGTGCGACATTTAGTTTAGAATCGCTTGCTCTGCCAACGATTGGAATGCACATTCCGTGAAGCCGTGTCACGCAGCCGCCTGATAGATAGTCTACACCGCACACCTATCTGTGGTGCGGCACAGTGTACCTATGCAGGATATTGAAGTGCAACGACACCCCACCCGAATGCCATGCCCGAAGGTTCCTAGTCTGCCTAGCTAATTTAGCTGCCAATAGTACACCCATCATGCAGACCTGCCTTGAAGCAGTGATTAATTTACAAAGTTGAATGAAATCCTGTCAGCCACGTATGTCAAGACGGTTCCAACATCATGCTCCTGGTTGGGTTGGATCAGCTGGTGACTTGACACTTTCAGGTGATACCAGTCAGCAACCAGATTATGGTTGACACATGATGATGCACCGCAGTCTGCCAAGCTGGCTCTCATCCTCATAACACCTTCCCATTACTCACATGGATGACATGTGACAGCTCACCATCCGAGGGCATGTAGTGCGGCTGCCAGTCCACACGGTTTTCCCTGAGCCAACAGGAGTAACGCTTGTCAGTGTGCTGCCACTTGGCATGACTGGCCAAACATTTCTTGTGCACTGCTTGGCATACATTGCTTTGACCAAATTGTATCAGGATACCAAATAATGACGTCATTCATGAAATATGCCTGACGAATTTGTCACAGAGTCGTAGATTGTTTTGGCCTGCCTTGCTGCAGTTAGTGTGCTCAAGCTATTCATATTTTGTGTTGGATGTTCTCTGTCATCGCCGTTCCACCGATAAACTGTCCAAGGTCAAATACGGATAGCGGCGTCGTCAGTCGGCCTTGACCTTCGGTTGAGAGCAGACGTACACCCAACGGCCAGCCGTCAAAACAGCTGCGCTCTCGCGTGGAAGACTAACACGACATAGACAGCCACCATACTCGGGAGAAGTCTGGCAGTTAGACTAGCACGGCATAGACAGTCACAATACTCGGGAGAAGTCTGGCAGTTAGACTAGTACGGCATACACAGCCACCATACTCTGGAGAAGTCTAGCAGCTAGACTAGTACGGCATAGACAGCCACCATACTCGGGAGAAGTATGGCAGTTAGACGAGCACGGCATAGATAGTCGCAAGACTCGGGAGAAGGCTGGCAGTTAGACTAGCACGGCATACACAGCCACCATACTCGGGAGAAGTCTGGTAGTTAGACTAGTACGGCATACACAGCCACCATACTCGGGAGAAGTCTGGCAGTTAGACTAGCACGGCATAGACAGTCACAATACTCGGGAGAAGTCTGGCAGTTAGACTAGTACGGCATACACAGCCACCATACTCGGGAGAAGTCTAGCAGCTAGACTAGTACGGCATAGACAGCCACCATACTCGGGAGAAGTCTGACAGTTAGACTAGTACGGCATACACAGCCACCATACTTGGGAAAGTCTGGCAGTTATACTAGTACGGCATACAACGCCACCATACTCGGGAGAAGTCTGGCAGTTAGACTAGCACGGCATACACAGCCACCATACTCGGGAGAAGTCTGGCCGTTAGACTAGCACGGCATAGACAGTCGCAAGTCTCGGGAGAAGTCTGGCAGCTAGACTAGTACGGCATAGACAGCCACCATACTCGGGAGAAGTCTGACAGTTAGACTAGTACGGCATAGACGGTCACCATACTCGGGAGAAGTCTGGCAGTTAGACTGGCACGGCATAAACAGTCGCAAGACTCGGGAGAAGTCTGGCAGTTAGACTAGCACGGCATAGACAGTAACAAGACTCGTGAGAAGTCTGGCAGACTAGCAGGGCATAAACAGTCACAATATTCGGGAGAAGTCTGGCAGTTAGACTAACACGGTATACACAGTCACAATATTCGGGAGAAGTCTGGCAGTTAGACTAACACGGATAAAAAGCCGCAAGGCTCGGGGGGAGACTGGCAGTTAGACAAACACGATATGAACAGTCACAAGACTCGGGAGAAGTCTGGCAGTTAGACCAACACGGTATAAACAGCCACAAGAATTGGGAGAGATATGACAGTTAGACTAACAGGGTA
This sequence comes from Ashinkailepas kermadecensis, assembly GCA_034440615.1. Classification (NCBI taxonomy): domain Eukaryota; kingdom Metazoa; phylum Arthropoda; class Thecostraca; family Neolepadidae; genus Ashinkailepas; species Ashinkailepas kermadecensis. The sequence goes on from JAOTOM010005054.1 coordinate 132,407, forward strand.
TAAACAGTTACAAGTCTCGGGACAAGTCTGGCAGTTAGACTAAAACGGTATAAACAGTCGCTAGACTCGCGAGAAGCATGGCAGTTAAACTAACACGGTATAAACATTCACAAGGCTCAGGATAAGTCTGGCAATTAGACTAGCAAGCTATAAGCATTTACAAGACTCGGGCAGGAGTATGGCAATCAGACTAACTCGGTATAAACAGCCACAAGACTCGGGACAAGTCTGGCAGTTAGACGAAGGTGCAGCGCTAAGCGAGGTCAAGCGGCGCTGCCTAACCCGGCAGCTGGGCCAGCTGTGTGCCTCGGTCTGCCACTGCCGCCCCCGGACAGCAACAGATGGCCGAAGCTGCCTGACCCCGGCAGCTGGGCCATCTGTGTACCTCCGGTCAGCTCCTGCCACCCCCGGACAGCAACAGACGGCCGAAGCTACCTGACCCCGGCAGCTGGGCCAGCTGTGTACCTCCGGTCAGCTCCTGCCACCCCCGGACAGCCACAGACGGCCGGAACTGCCCGACCCCGGCAGCTGGGCCAGCTGTGTGCCTCCGGTCTGCTCCTGCCACCCCCCGGACAGCAACAGACGGCCGAAGCTGCCTGACCCCGGCAGCTGGGCCAGCTGTGTACCACCGGTCAGCTCCTGCCACCCCCGGACAGCCACAGCTGGCCCAGCTGCCTGACCCCGGCAGCTGGGCCAGCTGTGTGCCTCCGGTCTGCCCCTGCCACCCCCGGGCAGCCACAGACGGCCGGAGCTGCCGCCACCGGGCGCCGGCTGGACTGGCCGGCCTCCAACTGCGTCCGGCCTGCTGTAGCGTGAGCACGTGGCATCTGTAGGGGTGGCGGCTCTGCCGTCGGTGGGGTGTGGGGGTGGTGGCTTCGGTGGCTGGCGGGTGTGGCGGGTGTTTCGGTGTGTGGGGTGTGATGGGTTGTGTGACTGGGGAGGCTGCGTGACAATTTTGGCTTTATCTTTACTGAGAACACTTTAGCAAGGCTGAGCATGAGTGGGTGTGTGGCTGGGTGCAGTGTATTAGGGGTGTGTGAAAAGTAAGTTAGGTGTGTGATTGTTAGGCCAACCGTTCCTTAACTGAAACTGTTCTGATTGATGATTTAACTATGGGGCTTTATTTTAACTGAGACTGCACTTTACAAGGCTGAACATGGGTTGACTTTAAATTTAGACTGGGCTAATTAAAACTGAGCTAAATCACTCCTTTGCTGATTATACATGTGTCATGGATGTGTTGTGCTGTGTTTCCCCGCCACCTCCACCACACAATCCCCAAACCCCAGCCGGCTTGATGTTGTTTGAGCTACCGTCCCTAACACGAATTTATATGTGTGCGAGTCAAAGTTTTGGGAACACCATATAGGTAAATGAGTGCGTCTAGCCAAATTAGAAAGATTACGTTGTATTTAGAAAAGTAATGACAAGGCAATTTGCCCTTGGTTACAATGAAATGTTCCTAGATGGGACTTTTGGATGCTAATAGTAGTATAATTTTGTACAATGTACCGCACGAATAGGTGCCTGTGATTGAGCCCCAAGTGGCTTCCGCTGGTCCTTAAAGCTACCTAAAGCACATTCATTCTCCTCATTCACTTCACATTCGCTCGTCTCATTCATTCTATCCTTATTAATTAATGAAATACTTGGTCCCCAAATTTTGCTCCCCCCTCCCCTCTCAGCGGTACACAAACACATATATCGACGGATCATTGCTCTATTTTTGAAGGTAGGCTGGCCGAATATGTAAATCTTCCACTGCCATCATAGCTGGCCTCGCCATTGTTGACAGTGTTCCTCGCCTGGATGAAGGCTTAATGCTACGAGGGGGGCTCATCGTACTGGCTCCGAGGGCTTATACAAGTGCTCTGGTATCTTTGACTGACATACCCTAGTTTTTAATGAAAGGTCGGTGCCGCGCCGGGCCTTATCCGCCGTATACTGATACTGTGCGACCAGGTGAACGTGCTCACGAGCGGGCACGGATCCCTACCACGTTGGGCACGTCCCCTGGCCGTCTTTATAACCTAGCCTGCCCTACCCTTTCAGCCTCGGGGCTTATGGCACGCCAAATCCGTCCGACCTTCCCCCCGCCCCGAAGGCTACACGGTTCCGTGCCGAAACGTATAGCGAACGGGGGGCGGACTCACGACCTTGCAGTGTTTTGCTTTAACCTAGTGTTTGGCGCCAAACTCGACGGACGCAAGGTGGGGCTCGACAGCCCATCCGACCTTGCATACTGTGCCCGCCCCCAGCTGCGCTACTGGATCACAGAAGCCAGCGGGCTTTTTGCAGTCAAAGAACCAGAGCATGTGCTTAATGCCCCCAAAGTACACGGTCATCGCACCCCTTCTCGCAATTGGACATCATCCAAACGCAGATCATATATGTATATATAAACAACATTAATTTTCTAGTCAAGTTAAAAATTGGCTTTGACACTCATTACCCTTACCCGAGAACATTCAGTTCATAGGAGAACGGCTGGCAGGTCGGCTGCTCGCTTATATGTGGATTTACTTCATATGGCAAATTAATATCGGGCACATATCTAAACATCATGTGTGAAACTCTTGTGTCGGAAAGTACACACGGTACTATCTACACCTCCTTGTCGGCTGTTGGTCACCCGGTCAAAGCGAAACGCGACGCGCACCCCTCAGCGCCCGAGGCACAGCCGCCATTTTCGGTCTGGATGTAAATACACTCTTCTCCACCCACCTGAGCGCCGAGGTATTTACTATGCTGCCGGTCCTGGGAGGGTCGTATTCCTTACGCCATTCATTCACGTTAATCCCCACGGAGGGTCACTGACTCGGCCATCGGCATCCGACCTCAATGCTATCTGCGTTATCACGAAAGTTAGGCCACTGAACACACGGCTGGATGGCGCCTCTGGAGTTTTGGATTTTTGAATTAGCTTGCACCACGGCGGCTAGATAGGCTATAATATCACTTCTTTATCTCCGGTAAATGTAAGGGTCGAACGCTTTGGACGAGGAGGGAAAAACATGGCTATTGCAAGCACAGTTTTCAACGTGCTAACTGTCAGACCGAACGATAATCATTTTCACGATCCATTCTGGCCCGGTGGCGGTGGCAAGGCGGATGTTGCACATACAGTTTTCAACGTACGGCATATTGGGCTGAGCGATGGTCATTTTCACGACCCACCCAGCCCAGGGTCACGAGAGGACGTGAGGATCCGATGTGTGCACAGTACCCCTGGTCGTTAGTGCAAACTATGCCCCTTTCTTTATCCCAAGTATTACCTTTCACCGCTAATCCTGCACGTCAAAGGCTGGACAACTGCTCCGTCTCTCTGTTGATGCCACCACAGAATTTCTATGCATAATCTAATATATTTAAATTTATATACACCGTATCACATTACGCCCACACACTGCTTACACGCACACTACTCGCCATCTCCCACCTCTCCATTCTTGCAAGCGACATACTTCCTCCCCCTACATACCTACATACCCTGGCCTATACAAGGCGTGCGACGTCGGCGCCACCGGCCGTGTCACACATACCGCACACATCACATAGTCTAATTGCCCCCCCCCAAGATGGGTCGCTCCTTTCAACAATGAATTGGGTTTAGGGGGGATAGCTGTGATAGAAAATAGGCCGGTTTGGAAGAAGGAAGAAGGCATGGCAGACCGATGGCACTCACATGTTAGTTGCTGGGCTGGCCTCTTCGGTCGTCTCCACGCTGCCTGAACTCCGTGAGTGAGAGACTGCCCGAGTGCGAGAGTCTCCGAGCGAGAGCGAGATCGAGAGAGCTTGTCCCAGAGCGAGAGTGAGCTCGAGCGCGAGAGCGTCCCCGAGAGGGTGAGCTCTAGCGCGAGAGAGTCCCCCGAGAGAGTGAGCTCCAGCGCGAGAGCGTCCCCGAGAGAGTGAGCTCCAGCGCGAGAGCGTCCCCGAGAGAGTGAGCTCCAGCGCGAGAGCGTCCCCGAGAGAGTGAGCTCCAGCGCGAGAGCGTCCCCGAGAGAGTGAGAGCGAGATCGAGAGAGCTTGTCCCAGAGCGAGAGTGAGCTCGAGCGCGAGAGCGTCCCCGAGAGGGTGAGCTCTAGCGCGAGAGCGTCCCCGAGAGAGTGAGCTCCAGCGCGAGAGCGTCCCCGAGAGAGTGAGCTCCAGCGCGAGAGCGTCCCCGAGAGAGTGAGCTCCAGCGCGAGAGCGTCCCCGAGAGAGTGAGCTCCAGCGCGAGAGCGTCCCCGAGAGAGTGAGTCCGTTTTCTCTCTGCCTTCCAGTTTTTCTTCGATGGCTGTAGCCCCGCCTCCTCCACTCTTGGCCACTCCCAGGGCTCCGGATTGTATTCTTTCTTCTTGATTGGTAGGAACTTTTTTTATTTTTTTTCTTCCCCTTAGGCCGTGTGCAGGGTAAAGCCGCCTGGGGCTGTCAGGGCGGTCTGTATGTCTGGAAATTTCCACTGACTTCACCGGTGTCACCGACCTCACAGCTGGCCGGCCTTTCTCCTTATGTCGATCGGGATCGGCTTGTCATGAAAACATTCTTGTTGTTGACTGGTTGGGACGGGGTAATTAACCCGGGTACGACGCTTAATTGCTCCAGAGTTTTCGCTCCCGCCATCAATCCGCGCAGGTGCGCGCTGGTCGGGTCGAGTCGCGCGGGAAAAAAACACGCACGCAGTGAGAAGGGACAGCTGGTGGTTAGGATCTGACCGGGTGTCTTGCAGCCTGGTCGGGTATGAAAATATTGAAAAGTGCATGCCGTAAAAATGTCAGCTTTCTACACATCCAGTCGGCCAGAATGCATGCCATTCGGTGCTGGTCGGCCTGGGCCGTCCCCAGCCGGTGCTGGTCGGCCTTGGCCGTCCCCAGACGGTGCTGGTCGGCCTGGGCCGTCCTCGGTCCAGGCAGACCCACAAGACCAGGTGTAGACTCAGGCTGGTAAGTCTGCATAGTAGCAAGTAGGAAATCATTTAACATTGCAACTCTTACCTTCTTCTTACCTGGCAGAAATACAGCCTTCAATGTGCCCAGCACATATCCACTATGTTCCTTAAAACATACCTAACATGGACATATTTGTCAAATACTTCACTGATACGTTATCCAAATTATTATCGTATCCACTATCCAAATATTTCACTTATCCACCATACAAATACTTTGCTTACCCACTATATCCACATACTTCACATATCCACTATCCAAATACTGCACTTGTCCACAAACAAAATACTTAACTTATCTACTATCCACATACTTCAGTTATCCACGATCCTAATACTTCACCTGTCGACGATCCAAATACTTCACTTCCCCTATCCAAATAATTCCCTTATTCACAATCCAAATACTTCCCGTAGCCCCTATAGAAATACTTCACTTATCCACTATCGAATTACTTCCCGTATCATCTATCCAAATACTTCACTCATCCACTACCCAAAATTGCCGCTTAGTGTGGCGCCGAGCCAAAACAAACCTTATCCACCCTCAGCATGGTGTACATTGGTGCACTCCTGGCGGCAAAACCACGCAACTATTTGGTGCTCATTAATATTTAGCTATAGTAAGCACATCCGGTCGTATTGTATCCGAACGGCGTTGTTTAAGTTTTGTTAGACAAATGGCGACTATCAATTTTATAGGTTAGCAAATGCCGTGCGCACCCCAATCTGGTCATGGTGTGCATGCGTTTATAACTATTAATTTTGCATCGCCTTTTATATTGCCTGTGCTGCACCATCTTCGAGGTGGCCATGACGTTCATGTATTCCTGAATTCCAAATCATATTCACCTGAACAGTGAAACAATGCAAGTATTCAGATGCGTGCAATCTTCCTAAGTGTTCGCAAAAATCTGTCGGAGGTGCTGCCATTATTTGCCATTATTTGCCATTATTTGCCCCTGGAGCCACCTCAGACATAGTTACGGAATTGAACTTTCTGTACAAAATAGAGAAAAGAACGTTGTGAATCGGAATAGTGAAAATCCGTCGAAATTCACCCTCCCATTCCCGTTACAAAGCGTGAGGGAAAGACAAGAGAAAAGCCATAGGGACGGGAGAGAATCAGCTACCCCCCTCCCCCCACCTACCCCCAATCAGAATAGGGCTAATTGCCGATCATACTCGATTTAGGTCAAATACATGACATGCTCCCTCTTATGATATCACAGGTTGTTGTTCACTGACTTCTTTCTATCACGTTCACTGACATTGAGTTCACTGACATCTTTCCACACATGAATCACAGGTTTTGTGACTTGACACCTTTTCACACATGACATCACAGGTTCAGTGACCTGATACCTTTTCACACATGGCATCACAGGTTCAGTAGTCCGACACTTTTCACACGTAATATTACAGGTTCAGTGACCTGACACCTTTTCACACATGGCATCACAGGTTCAGTGACCTGACACCTTTTCACACATGACATCACAGGTTTTGTGACCTGACACCTTTTCACACATGACATCACAGGTTGAGTGACCTGACACCATTTCACATTTCTCATCACAAATTTGACAAAGAATTCCCCTTCAGCCACATCAATCGGCGACTAGCGCCAACTTGCCGGTTTTTTCTTGATCGCGACACAGAGAAACATAAGGAGAGGAATGTATCACCTCTCCCACCTCTCACCTCCTCCAGATGGTTAATGTTGTTTTTATGTGTACCTACCTCGGCAAAATGTATATAAATACATTACCTTAATGGTGTAGACTTTCCTGCTGGTCAGGAACACCGTGCCAATTATTACCACTTTTTTGCTTCAATGGAATACGATATTAAGAAACAAGATCTACATTTAAGTCAGATTTCAATAAGGTATAAGCAGAGTTGTATGTGGTCGTCTTATCAAAATAGATGAGCTGGTGCCAGACGACATTCCGATCAGAACTCAGACACCGATAGTAATTTCAATTCATAACGCAATTCCAATTCAAGTAATTTCGAAGTCAGAATTTGATTCTGATATGCATCTTCAACAACACCATTTAATGAAGTATTGAATTATATTTCACGCTTGTTGTATATTTATGATAATTAGCTAACTTAACATTTATCTAGATCATTTTTTCTGCTCTGATATCTTACTGTGAGGTTCAAAAACCGGTAAAAATGCGATACACATATCAAAATCGGTCAAATAGCACGATGGTATTCAACCTTTCTAACCAGGTTTTGAATCGCACATTTTCCACCTCTACTGTTAACCATGCACTTCCTGGGGTCAAATTAGATGCCGATAGCCCTAGGCCGGCGAGAAAGCCTGAAGGTTGGTTTCTGTAGGTGGTGCCTCTATCTTTAAAAAAAAAGGTGCGGTCCAGGCGGCGGTCAGAGTTGACATCTAACGTTTTGGGCAAATTTTGACAGTCGGCCTGCCCGGAGCGCCGCTAGTTGATGAGCCAACTAACTGCCCTTGGTCCGTCGACCCCTCCTTCGGCCGCAGTTGGGGACCGCCTTTAAAGTTTTTTTTTATAGACCATGTAGAACAACACGGGTTTGACCAGCGCGTGGAGCCATCCTTCGTCTGTGCAGTGATGAAGCGAAGTATTGCATGCGTTCCTTGTCACATTCCGTTCTCGGATTCCACAAACTCTGACGGTATATGTCGTTCTGTGTTCACTTCTAACGAAATCCGCGCTTGGTAGAAATAGTATGATGATGAACGGTGAGTTACATATCAATTGAGCGAAATCAGTACTTTTTAATATTAAATAAAGGCATTTCCAGACGTTTCGACTTTATTGCCTTCATCAGGGATATTATATATGGAGGCCACCGTTGGAGGCGGCCTATATTGCCACTGGGGCCACGACCAGCACATCATTGGTTTTTTATGTTTTTTTCACAAGACTTCGAGTCTTTTCACAAAGTCATTTCACAAGACTTCGAATATTACAGCTGAGCTCATCCGAAAAAGCACCGTTCCGTCGCGATGTATTGACCCTGGGTAGATAATTTGTAATATTCGCCGTACCCGTATTTGTCTTCACGATCCTAGTGTCGCGCATCAAACCCCGAATCGAACCGCGTACCTGACATGCATTGTGTTAACGGCTGTGTGATGTTCCGAAAAGGTGCTGAAGTCGGAGGTATGAAAAGTGAATTTGGCCGTGATTTAAAAAAATGCACAAACATGTTTTCAGTCCGACCCATATTTAGTTTCCCTGATGAAGGGAATAAAGTCGAAACGGCGGGAAATGTCTTTTAGTTTTTGATAAAAGTACTGATTTCGCTCCATTGATATGTAACTATGACGATGTTCATCATCACACTATTTTACCAATGTGTCTCTCCGACAATTCAAATCCGCGCTAACATGTGGTGGATTGCGCGAGGAGCTCGCGGACTATAATAAGCTGTTGGTGATTGCGCGGGGAGCTCGCGGACTATAATAAGCTGTTGGTGATTGCGCGGGGAGCTCGCGGACTATAATAAGCTGTTCGTGACCTGTCCTGGGTGATGTCTTGCAAGATGGCGACGCCCATGTGACATTGTGATCGGACCACGACCGATAGATATGGGAAGTTCGTAGGTAATGTCGTGAGAATAGATTTTGCTACGGTGTACAAACAAGAAGTCTCTATGGGTGTTGATGTCACCAATTATTTTTTTTTCCAAGCTATGTTCGGAAGCATGCACATAGCGACAGAAATGGTTCACACAATTCGCATACGGCGCGAGACCTGCCTAAACACTCCTCGGCTGTAGCTCACCAAATATATCTCACACACCATGGAACCGGCGAACAAAGTGTGACACAGAAAGCTCCCCTTGTTCACCTTTCACCGCTGATCCTCTAGATCAAGTAAAAGAGGTGAAGGTCGTGGTGTCCCCGAGTGACTGTCTATGTTGCTAATTTTCAACTCCCAGTCGTTGATCGAATGACATCTTCAGATATACCTACAATAAATGGCTAACTGAGCCACGGATAATAGACGGATAGGAAACTCCCCGGAATCGGCGACCAAGGACGGGCTATTGCCACCTGGCGGTGGGAGGCCGAAGCTAATCCTGGCTAGGATATTGTTTGATTCCAGCGGCACATTCCCGCGTTGGAGAGTAACGCTTCGTTTGGTTTCAGCCAATTTCCGCGTTTTGGAGAAGCTAGGGAAACGTGATCCTGCTGCATGAAGCCCTGGGGCGGTAAGGAATTAATTAAATACATCTATGTCTCCATTTCTTTGTTTCAGGGTACATTTAAACGCATGGCGTGGTGTACTACGTTTATGGCCCGTTGTGTGTTTTTTGGAAGTAACTTATGCGTTTTGGATCAAGTGAAGCATGTAATTATCCATGTAATTCTCCATTCTCCTTCCAGTTCTTTACTCTAAGTCACGAGAAAATCTGAATCAGTGGTATTTAGTCTGTTTTAGCTTTTGTTTAGCTTGAAACATTGGTCAAAGGGGGCGCCGTAAATGCACCCATTTTCACCTTCATATGCAGCTCTGAAACTAAGGGCTTTGGCTGGAGGATGTCCGATTTGAGGCTGAGGAGCAGTCTGAAGGATGAATTGTGTGACACAAAATATTGCAATCTTTACCTGAGGTACATGGCTCAATATTTTGAAAGGTTACCAAGGTTTTTGGTTGGTGATATGTGCCATGTATTCAAAAGTCATGCAGGTTTGTCATAGTGATTTAGTAAGAAAAAGTAATTATGGGGTACAAATGTTAAATGTTATTGCTATCCTTGCGCACAGTACATGTTGCTTTCGGTGTGTGTTGATTTGGTTTGTAAGTAATTATATACTTGGATTTTTGCCATCTTACATACAACCTTCCATCACCTGTTTTAGACACGTGCTCATGATACATATCTTTGCTTATTTTTCATTATTGTATGCTATCTGGTCCATAATATCATAGCACATGTTATCATATGATCTATATGATATATCGTATGCTTGTATGTCATGTAGGTAGGAAAACTACCATTTCCTGTTGCAAATGCCTCCTCTTAATTTTTCATTCCATCTCTTACTTGAAAAAGGTGGGGGGCATTCCACGACAGATCGATAAGGGCCCGGCACCCTCATCTCTCAGATCTCGACCAAAATTGTTGTATGGGGTTATCTTATGCCCTGAGCAAATTTTACTTCGATCAGGTCAACGGTTCAGGAGTTATAGCATAGGGAATTTCTGGAAGGTCACTCTGCAGGGTTGTGTTCGGTAGCCGATAACTATGTTAAATATCATTAAAAATATTAATATCTAGACATTTTTGAAGTCGCAAAGGTCAGAAGAATCCAATTCCGACAATATTGTATATGTCATAAATGACTTTAAAAATATCCCATGATCTCAGGTCATGTGACCTCCGGTGACCTCGATGCCCGTAAAAGTATGTTTTGTTTTTATTGATAGGATGGAAGGACCATATATTTTGCTTGACATATCGCAAATAAAAAATAGCGTTTTTGTTACAAATGCTCGCTTGGAGAGTGCAAATTTTGCCATATTTCAAGCTTTTGGTAGATTGAGCTTCTAACTCGGCTGGGCCGGGCTGTCGGCGGAGCCCAAGCCGAGAAAGGACCCCTGACCTGATGGACAGGGTCCAAGCGCTTGAAAAGGGCCCTTCAGCTTGTCGGAAAAGGCCCTGGGTTGTCAAAGAGGGCCCATGGAATGACGGAGGGGTCCTAGTTGCCGAAGAGGACCTTTGGCTGTCAGAAAAGGCCCTTTGGCCGACGGATGGCGCGCAAGCCGTACAAGGCCCCTGGCCTGATGGAGGGACCCAAGCTGTTGAAATAGGGCCTCCGGCCTGACAGAGGAGGCTCTAGATCATTAAGGAGGGGCCCTGCCCTGACGGAGAGGACCCCGGGCCCTTGGAGAGGCCATGGAGCGGGGGGGGGGCTGCTACACAGTAGTGGCATTTCCAAGGGGTGAAGAGGTACTCGCCCCCTGCATAGTCCAATGACCTAAGGCTTAGCTCTCAGGGAGCTCTGTTATCCACTAAGGGCCCTCTGGAGTTGCTGGGGACCCTTTCTAGATATCGACAGCTCTTGTGATTTCAAGAGCATTCCAGCTCTGAGGCTGGCCCCCGGTATTCCTCACCTCAATTGCCAGCTAACAGGGAATTTGTTTAGCTCTCGGGGAGACTTTGGTCATCCATTAGGGGCCGGTCTCAACATCAGAAGAATCATAGTCGAGTCCTCTCTGACTGATGAAGTCCTCTGCATCATTCAGGGTCCTCTTCTGCTTGTAGGGGCCCATCACAGTTCTCAATAGTCCTGTATAGCTCTCAACTCGGAGATTTTCAGATCCGAGATGGGCCCTCACTAGTCCTCTTCGGGTCTCAGGGTCCTGTTCATCCCTCAGGTGTGCTAAATCCAAACCAGCACCGCAAACTACTCCGAGAGTCAATTGCATGCAACACACGATTATCTTTTGCCGGCCGGCGCACCGAGATCATTGACCTGAGATGACCTTGAAATGGTACATACATTTAAATGTACGTGATTATCATCTGGGTGTCTAAAACGACGGGCAATGGCATTTCAGCAATTGGACATTTCTGGGGTGCAGGTGCGTGCGCTTTGATGTTAATGGCTCTCGCCATACATCCGTGACCTGCCTTAATAATGACCTGTTATTTTGCATGTTGGTAGAGGACAATGTACTGGATCACATACAGTACAGGCCTTGGAATATGATTGTTAAGCTGGAAACTTTGAGCATGGAAGCAAATACTTCGCTTCGTACCTAGACCTGACCTCGCAACCTGGTCTGAGGTCACCCAAACAATTTCTTCCATTCGTTTTCTTTTTCGTTTTGTTTGAGAAGTACCTACATCTTGCTATGCAAACCGTTTCGATGTGTTTGAAACTCTATCATTGGCAGCCATTGGAAGCGTACCCTACAATGGCACGTCTCGAACCGATGACTTAACCTTGACCTCTCCTAGCTCGGTAGCATTGGATTGGGAGACAAAAGCTAGCAATGGAAGATCCAATATTTAATTGTTTGAAGGTACGCAAAATCTTAGAACGATCCCGGTATACGTTTGCCGACTATTTTGAACATGTTGGGGGAGGGGAAAAATATGCTCCCCGCGAAGTTCTAGGGCCACCTCCTACGCTTCAACTATGCCGTCGACATATCTGTCTGTTCCGTTCCTACAGAAAGTGCGACTAGCAGTCTGTTTTACATCGCACTGGCGTGGCACACATTCTGTTTACACGGCATGGGGTCGCTCAATCTTCAAGATTTTGTTTGCGATAATGATTCGAGCTATGTGGTGAGGTGGAGATGGTTCTAGTCTCCGAATTCCCGTGTCGAACACATACGGATTTATCCACAAGTTGAGCAATGTGACGGCTTATAGTTGTCGATGCTCTTGAGATCACTATCCCAGTGGATTTGGTTCCAACAGGAAATAAACAACGCAATGTATCTCAGAGCCGGATTCTATTTGGAACAGTGCTTTGCTTCTGACACCTTCATCATATAGGCAATTTAGGTTGTTGAACACTGGTTTACATACATATTGCCAATCTTCCTTGGGAAAAGGAAATATTATTATTATATGCTTAAGTACTTCTTTTCGTTGAAGACGGACAACAGCAACCAAATTACGACATGATGACAATGTTGTTACTTTCCTGTTGTGCACACATAGGTATTCATGGACGTGACCGTGTCTTGCGTCATCTTATGTGTGCCGAAGTAATGCAATGGAATGGTTTGCACAAGGAATGGCATTGAATGTGCAACTGCCAACTGGTCTGCATGAAGTGATGCGACAAAGCAGAGAATGGGCTCAATAGAGTGATATGACATAGCAGAGAACAGACTCAATGGAGTGATATGACATAGCAGGGAACAGGCTCAATTGGGCAGATCAATCGACGAATAATATATTAAGGAAAGACAAGTCGAGTCAGTGCCAGCGAGTCGGGCGGCGTGACAACCGTTAGCACATGTTTATCATTCTTGTGCATACCATGTCTATGACGAAACGCAATGTTGCAAATATAATGTTTGATGTGACAAAATAACACGTTGGTAAAGATACGCACGACATATGAAGCATTCGAGCAAGCAAGCGTGTGAAAACCAAACAATTCCTAAAAATATACTCAAGCTCAACCTTATTGATGCAGGAAGAGATAAGCCGGAGAGTGCATGTTAGGCCGCTGTTGTTGAACAACTTGCATGCTGTTGTTTTGAGGAAAAACTAGAATCAAACTAAGTCAGGGCCTGTTTCACATCAGAATTCACGATTGTACTAAAGTGCGAATGTACGGAAGTAAAAATATACGGAGGAAAGAACATGCGGAAATACGAATGTACGGAAGTACGAATGTACGGAAGTACGAATGTACGGAAGTACGTATGTACGGAAGTACGAATGTACGGAAGTACGAATGTACGGAAGTACGAATGTACGGAAGTACGAATGTACGGAAGTACGAATGCACGGAAGTACGAATGTACGGAAGTACGGATGCACGGACGCACGAATGTACGGGAGTACGAATGTATGACATACCAAATGACGCACCGTAGATTTCCTCGCTTCACGAAATTTACTAACCTGCGATTCGTAGATTCAGATGATTATGAAAAAGTAACAAATAGTCACAGTCTGCGACTATTGGTTACTGTTGCAATCTCCGTCAATTGTTTCTTGCTTAGTTACTTGTTTTGTATGCGGTGTGCACCCAAGATTGTCAATTTGTCGTGTTTAGTTTAAGAAACATTACGTTTCATTTTGACAAACATGGTGTTAAAATGCATGCCCACCATTGGTTTGCCATACACAATGCTCTCACAGGAATTTGATGTTGATGTGTTCACGGTACTGGAAATACTTAAATGCAGCCTAAGCCACTGAGGCCTCACTGATACTGTGTTCGTCAATTATTTATATTGTACAATCATTGTGTCGAAGAATTGGTCCTTAAAACAAAATATAGCAAACCTTATCTTTGCGGCTAACATAGGGACATGTCGGATAGCTTGGAACAAAGTTAGGTGTATTGGGAAATCTAAAAGAAAGGCTGATATTAAATTAGCTGGCAACTGTTTGGCAGAACATGCTGCATGGCTTTTTATCTTCTTCAAACTTCAATCGAAAAAATGCAGTGTGGCGCCACTGGAGGTAGATGGTGAAACATTTCTTGAAGATTGTGCTATATCGAGGGAGTTACTAAGCAAGTAATTTTCATCAGCTTTTAAAGAAAACCCAAGTGCATTTCAAAGCACTGAAGGTCATGCCATGGCATGGGATAAGGTAGAAAATCTTACGATAACTGCGGAATTTTTAGAAAATCACGTGCAGAAAATCAGATCTGGAAGTCTCTCACGAATCCTGGGGTTCATGTACTTATTTCCAAGATAAATTTTCGGAGTGAATAGGAAAAATGACAATTTAACATTCGAAGAGGACCAAACCAGGACGGTCCAAACCTCCACCTTCCACCCGGTCCAGACCCCTACCTTCCACCCGGGATCTCCAGCCATGCAGACAAGAAACCAAATACATCCGCAGGATCTGATGACATAAATACTATGACTTTAATGGAGTGTGCTCGACTTTTATCAGTTCCTCTAGGCATCATTCTCAGGAGATCCTTTAACACGCGCACTGAAGAGGGGGCGAAATCGGCCCACCCCTCCGATTTTTCGCAAATAACTCCAGATTTTCCAGGTTGATATACGCCATTTTTGTGTGTACCTGCTTAGACATGTCCAGCGCATCGCATAAAACAAGAAAAATGAAAATCTCCGAATTTTTTCCGAGTCAGAGGTCGTCCAAGGCAAAACATTTCGTAGCGTCAGGCCACAAAAATCGGCGCTGATGCGCTTATCGTATATCGGTAAAAGGGAAGTGTTCTTGGCAATACTAGCGACTTGTTTGTGTATATTGTTATGCTATATTGTTTTAAGATCATACTAAGTCACCGAGGTCATGTCAGATCAAATTCATGACAGGTCAATGGAACCAAACCTGGTCAACTGGAAAGTTGTTAGAAACGCAAATGACTGTCATGCGATTCATGCCAATTTGCATGTTGCTCCCGACTGAAAACTTCTATTTTGTCATTGTGGACCTAAGCGTTTCCATACTTCTTTCATGTACTTCAGCCCTGTCTTCGTGAAGCCGATTGCGCCGGACCGCCCGCCGGCCCGGCGGGCCACCCCCTTCCGGTAATTGGAACCGGTAACTGGCCCGATAAAGTGCTGATATGTAGGTGACTTGAGGTCAAATGCCGAATCTATCATCTGTATTGAATTATTAGTTATGTCCAAAACTTCATTGATGCCCATTTTGGAGCATTTAAACACAATCGTAGCGATCCATAACAATGTCAAGCCAAGCCACGCAAAACAAGCCAATTATGACATTTGTAACCTTATTTAACCTTGAAGATATCGACCTAAGATCATGGAATTTTTACACAAAAGGGATTACCGCAATACACATCTACCCTAAAAATTTTGTTACTCTAGCTATAATAGGAGCCAAGATCTTGGAGGAGGGAATCCGCCCCCACCCCTCTCCAGTGCGCGTAATTTTCAGAGGGCCTCCGGGGCGCGTGCTAAGTGTTCCAAAGTACCTGAAGGTTGGCCTCGTGCAAATAAAGCATCGATTTAAAAAAGGATACAGCAGACTGTGTGGGAAATTACACGCTAGTTAGCCCAACCTCATTAGTTTTTTTAATTGATCGCAAAACAAGTCAAGGAAAATGTTCAGACTCATTTTGATAGACATAGGTCTCTGAGGGATGCATAGCATGGATTTTGATCTGGGAGATTCTGCTTATCTAACCTTCTGCAATGCATGAAGCATATAACTAGGGAGGTTGACAATGGAAGCAGGGTATGTGTAGCGTACTGAGACTTTAATAAAGCTTTTGATCCACTTCCGCACGAGCGTCAAGAAAACTTGAAACAAAAAACAATGTCACTCAGATAGGAACATAACAAGTCGATTGTCAGGGCTCATTAAGTGGAGCGTTCAATGCAAAATCAAGGATTGCTAAAAATATGTGCTTTGCCTATCTGTTACAACACTTATGACACTTATCTGTTACAAAGCCTATGGTAACGCGTAGGCGCAGGCATGGGGCGCTTCCTTAGAAAAGAGGACGATTTTAGGACCAATCTTCAAATCATTTTCACCACACCTCTCCGACTTTGACTAATCTATGTCCATGTGGATTATCGATAGCACAGATTGCGATTCTGAGATATTTAGCTTTCTATGTCTCAAGGGTCACGTGTCGTGGTTGTTGACATTTTGAGGTCAATGACAAGTTGTATCCACATTTTTTTTTGGCAATGATAGCAATTAACTTACCTGACTTATGCATCATTTCAATGGGAACGGCATGCGCAATGAAATACAAATGGTTGCGATTTCCTGAGGTCAACTTTACATTATGTAAATTCGTGCCCTTTTGCTGACCTCGTGGCCTTTTGAAAACGTCATATTTTGATGTACCTTTCTTTATTCACGAAACGTTGCCTCGTGAATTATCTAACTGTTGGCGTCAATATTGCTTTGCAAAACTGACCCCATAGTGGGTCTCTGATGTGATATGTCAAGGCCTAACATGACCTCCAAATGGTGTTGTTGTGTGTGACTATGAACATTGTCTATATGGGTCTTGATTCAAAGCTGTTCCTTCATGGATCACGATGGTGATTTTGTTAAGTAAGTTAGAGGCCAGATAAATTACACCCGGGTCACCAATCTGATCTGGAAATAGTGACTTTGTGTGCATTGTAGAATGTGACCGACATGGGTCTCATTTTAAAGCACTTTTATCATAGGCCAAGGAAGTCACAAATGTAAGTACATCAGAGGTCACATAGTTCACTTATGGGTCAGTGACCTGACCACAAACTCAAGGATGTATGTGCATAATAGAAGGTATTTGGTATGGATGTCTTGAAAAGCACCTTGTTCGGAGAGCGCCGATGGAGTGTCATAGGAGGCCACAGAGGTCACATAGTTATGTACGCTGGCCTAACATACAACGAAAAGCCTTGTTCGCATTCTAAGAATCGATTTACGTGGTACCCGTCCATTTATCAGGGAATTACTTGATATGACACAGCGTATTTCAGTTACAAGCACATTTAATTAAAAGCGAATAATGAACATAACAGGTTCATATGTGCAGCACGTGCATGCTACACCAAAGTTCAACACAACGCAAAGCGAATAATGAACATACCAGGTTCATATGTGCAGCACGTGCATGTTCCACCAAAGTTCAACACAACACTATTCGAGAATAACTCCCGCACACATGCATGTCAGTTTCGGACGCGACGTGCACAGTGGTCGTCATCTGCAGATGCTCTTCACGGCTCTCCACGTCTGCAGTAGACGACTTCCCTGACAGTGGTCGTCATCTGCAGATGCTCTTCACGGCTCTCCACGTCTGCAGTAGACGACTTCCCTGACAGTGGTAGTCATCTGCAGATGCTCTTCACGGCTCTCCACGTCTGCAGTAGACGACTTCCTGACAGTGGTCGTCATCTGCAGATGCTCTTCACGGCTCTCCACGTCTGCAGTAGACGACTTCCCTGACAGTGGTCGTCATCTGCAGATGCTCTTCACGGCTCTCCACGTCTGCAGTAGACGACTTCCCTGACAGTGGTCGTCATTTGCAGATGCTCTTGCTCTTCACGGCTCTCCACGTCTGCAGTAGACGACTTCCCTGACAGTGGTCGTCATCTGCAGATGCTCTTCACGACTCTCCACGTCTGCAGTAGACGACTTCCCTGACAGTGGTCGTCATCTGCAGATGCTCTTCACGGCTCTCCACGTCTGCAGTAGACGACTTCCCTGACAGTGGTCGTCATCTGCAGATGCTCTTCACGGCTCTCCACGTCTGCAGTAGACGACTTCCCTGACAGTGGTCGTCATCTGCAGATGCTCTTCACGGCTCTCCACGTCTGCAGTAGACGACTTCCCTGACAGTGGTCGTCATCTGCAGATGCTCTTCACGGCTCTCCACGTCTGCAGTAGACGACTTCCCTGACAGTGGTCGTCATCTGCAGATGCTGTTCACGGTTCTCCACGTCTGCAGTAGACGACTTCCCTGCAGATGCAGTATGCTCTGTTTCCATCCAGCGGCACAAATCGATGAAGTTCTGTATGCTCTTCACGAGACCAGTTCACGTAACATAGCAGCACGTATATCATCGGCCCCATTACCAATGTCGGACGCTGAGATAAAGAAAAAAGTAATCTGAACGCTGATGTACGACTCACAGCTTTCCAAGAATGCTGAAGAAATCAGGATTTACTCATCTGGTGGCCGTTGGAGGGTGGCGCGGTATTTACTCATCTGGTGGCCGTTGGAGGGTGGCGCGGTATTTATTTACTCATCTGGTGGCCGTTGGAGGGTGGCGCGATATTCCTCACGTTAGCTGACCCACGAATGCCATCACATGCAGTTTTGCGGTGGACGATTGCGAAAACAAATTCCACACACGTCTGATACTATAATCTTTCCTGGGGGGGCGAGGGAGGGAGAAAATGTGTGCCTCTGATGAACTGATATCGAGACAAAAACCACTGTCACCCTAGAACAAGAGACGCTGCATGTTAAAGCTAGTTTCCCCCGCATATCCCGGTAACTGTCGGCGTTCTATTGTTCCCCGTCTTTTGAACTTGAATTTGACCTTGAAGGCTAACTGCTATCGAGGAAAAAATCACTGTAACCCGAAACAAGAGATCTTCTATATATTGCGACTCGTGTTGGGTGAATATATAGGTAGCTTCGAGCGTTCTAGTGTTCGCCGTCCCTTGACTTGAATTTGACTTTGAAGGTCAACTGTTATCGAAACAGAAATCGCTGTCGCCATGGAACAAGAGACGGGCTACATGATGAAACATGTTTTCACAAATACATCGGAAACTTTGAGCGTCCTAGCGATTCCCGTAGTTTGACCTTGCATTTGATTTTGCAGGTCAACAGGTATCGTAAGACGGACATGGGATTCGTGCATAGCTCGTCGAGATGGATGCGGAACCAGATTTGGGCAGGAATTGGAGCTCGTATTTGAATCAGAACACGAAAAGTCACTACCTTCGCCGACTTCAATTCATGAACGGAGGCAGTGAAGCGTCCTGCCCAAACCATTAAGGTGTCCCTGGCGCGTATGTGAACTTCAATTCCAAAGTCATGCTGACAATGACCGTTCACAGTGCAGCGCAGGTTGCGAAGTGTGGTGAAGAACAGGGAAATATTTTCGAAGATATGCCATGCAAAAGCAAATCATGGTACGATGTGAGAAGAAACTAAGGAAGTATTCCGATAATAGAATATTCCGAAGATAAGATCTCCCAAAGCTTGCTCTTGGAGCCGCCCCTGACAGAAATAGAGAACATTACAATTGGTATCTCAAATGAAAGCGAATCCTCTCGCTGCTCTCCTCTCGTCGCGGCCGACGTGTTTTTTTGCGCTCCCGTGACGAGGGAAGACCGTGAGTAAAAGATTGGACACAGGTGATTAGTGAAGGGAGGATTTGGTCTATTGTATGCCTAGGTTAAGAAGGAGATGTTAGATTGTTTAAATTTGGTATCTTAGACTTATAGTAGGTATTCTAAGCTTCTAGAATTATCGATCGGCCAAGTGGACGCTTTGTAGACGGGTGGCGCGGTCACGTGGCTTGGGTTTCTGTTAGCATAGAGGAATACGTTTGTGTCTCCTTGTTGTGTTTAAGGTAGAGTTTAAGATTAAAATAGTGAGCTTAAATTACACCAGGTGTATCTTCATATTTGGTGTAATGGTAGACATATCTAGGCTTTTTTGGATTATATTAGTATTTAGTTTGGAGTTAAATATTGATTTGCAGTAAAACTGTGTTACAGCCAAGCATATTATATAGGGGCACCATCTTTACAGTACACATCGAAGTTAAGAGTAATACTGCATAGTTGAGTTTGTAGCTGGTGGGAGTCGGGATAACTAAGATTATCTTTGCTTAGTTTAGTTTGTGTAAGCGGAGATATATTTTGTCGTTTATTCTGTGCGAGGGTTATTACATCAGGTGTTAAAGTACAATAAACTAGATAGCTCGTTCACTGCTCGGTAACATTAGTTGCTAGCTAGCTTTATAACTTGGTTAGTAAAGGTGTATCTTAACGCGAGACTTAGTTAGTAATAAGGGTAGCAAAACAATTATAAAATTAAAAAAATAAAAGAAAAGCACAGAAAAGAATGCAAGGTGACTGTGGGAAGTGTGAGTGTATGGGAGTCATTGGGGACTTGAGTAGAAAAGTAGATATGTTATCAAGAGAGGTAGAGCGCCTGAAGTGTTTGGTGGCAGGGCCCATCATAGGAAATTCCAGCCAGGCAACCTATGTGCAGGATTCTAGGAGTGATATGGATGGAGATAGCTTGGTCCAGGATAGTAGAGAGTGGAAAGTAACCAGAGTCGGAGTACCAGACTAGCTTTAAGGAAAATTGATACAGGATTTGAACTTAATAATAGGTTTGAGGTATTGCAAGAGAGGGAGAGTAATCTTGCTAGGGATGGAGGTAGGAGTGACCAGGAAGCTGAAGATAGATAGAGGGAGGTTTTAGTTATAGGAGACTCGAGAGTTCGGAATATGGATCGCGTATTTTGTAGTAGGAACCCCAGCAGACGGACTCGTGTTTGCTTCCCAGGTGCCCTAGTAAAGGATGTTGGGGGTAGGTTGGAAGGAGTAATGAAGGATAGCGGAGAGAGTACAATAGTAATTGTGCAGGTTGGTGTGAATTATTCAGGGAAGAGCTAAAACAGAGGGAACAATAAAAGAGTATAGGGCTTTGATAGGTAGGTGAGTAGGAAGTAGGAAGAGAGGAGTGGTAACGTATGTCCTCCCTATGGTAAATGCAAGTGTAGAATGGTTTTCAGGAGCCATTGGGCTGTTATTAGATCTATTATTCTAATAATTTATATTTATTAGCACAATAATTATTATATCTTGTGCTTACTAATGAGGAAAATTGTGTACAGAATGTGAACATAGGAGAGACCTTTGGTAATAGTGATCACGATATTATGCGCTTATCATTGTATGTTGGAAGTGTAGGAGGACCCAATAAAACATTGATTCCAAATGTTGCTAAAGGGAATCACAATGAATTCAGGATCTTCCTGAATGAAATTCATTGGGAAGACTTATTGATGGACTTAGATGCTTATCAAATGTTGCAAATGATAAAACATATCCTATTTCAAGGTCAGGATAGGTGCACTCCCAATAGGCAAATTAGATTAATCCAGGTTAAGCACCCTTCATGGCTGACCAGGAAAGTAAATCATTCACTGGATTCAAAGAAACAGGCATTCAAGAAACTAAAAGATGGTAACTCTGAGGTAAACCTCAAATCATATAAAATAGCTTGAAATAAAGTTAGGAAGGGTGATAGGGCATCTAAAAGACTGGCTGAAATCAAACTAGCTCGAGAATGTTCAGCAGGTAATGCTAAGAGATTCTTTAGCTTCTACAAATTTAAGGCTAAAAAGTGTAGTATAGGACCACTGGAGGTAGATGGGGAAATAGTGGTTGATCATTGTGATATTGTGGAATCCCTAAGCACTCAATTCTCGTCAGTCTTTACTAAAACGAATTATGGTACAATGGAAACAACTGAAGGTTATGCCATGACAGGTGATAGGCTGGAGGATCTTACACTAACTATAGACGCAGTAGAAAAGTAGTTGCAGAATATAGAACCTAATAAAGCTGCTGGACCAGATGATATATATGCTAGGATTTCAGTAGAGTTTGCTAAAGCTTTAGCATTTCCCCTAGGCATCATTTCCACTCGGTCTATGAAGTATTCTGAAGTACTGAAGATTGGAGAAATGCAAACGTAGTACCAATTTTGAAAAAGGGAAGTATCAAGTGTGTAGGAAACTACAAGCCAGTCAGTTAGACCTCAATAGTTTGCAAGGTACTATAAAAACTGGTTAAACAGAATGTTCAGATACATCTTGATGGGCACAACCTTTTAAGGGATACACAACATGGATTTCGATCTCGAAGGTCTTGTTTAACACGCGCCCTGGAGGGCCTCTGAAAATTGCGCGCACTGGAGGGGGAGGCGGATTCCACCCCCTCCCCCCCCCTAAGATCTCGGCTCCTATTAAGGCTGGAGGAATCAAATTAGCAGGGTGGATGGGTACGGTAGTGAACTCTATTGTGTGTAAATTTCATGACCTTAAGTAAATATCTTCAAGGTCAAATGAGGTCACATTTGTCAAAAAATGTATTGTTTTGCGTGGCTTGGCTTGTCATTGTTATGGATCGCTGTGATTGTGTTTAAATGCTCGAAAGTGGGCATCCATGATGTTTTGGACATTACTAATCATGCAATACAGATGCTAGATCCGACATTTGACCTCAGGACCCCATCGCAATTTGACCCCATCGCAACGCACGAAATCCGCAGCGACCGACGATGCAGCAGGTGCCATGGATCCTGGCACCCCATGGAGCTGCTGCACCAGTGCCCCGCACGCACACACCGCTGCCGGGTCTGCAACAGGCGAGGCCACTACGAATCCGCCTGCTACCGCCGGAGCCAGTCTCCCAGCCCTCGGCACACAGCCCATGTGAGCGACCGACGCGGTTGCCCTCGCCGCGCCCACGATGACAGCCGTGCCCGTGACCCAACCGGCCCTCCCCCAGCCAGCTGGCGACACAGCAGTCCACTACGTGGGAGGAGAGTTCCTGACGGGTCTCAGACTCAGAATGAGCCCGTCTGTCACGTCGGGCTGGTGATACGCGCTGTCCGCGGCGACGGGGTGCCTGTCCAAACACCACGTGTGAGGGTGCTTGTCAGGCATCGTGAGTGACAGGGCTCCCTCACGATCCCCGACACGATGATCACGATGTGGATGCCGACTCTTGGGCGGAGAGCACAGCCATAAACGTTGATGAGGCTAGACAGCTGGGCATCGTCAACCTGCAGCCCACTTGTGCCCGTTTATATGCGGCAGGCGGTCACGAACTCGAATGCATGGGATCGTTCCAATGCGAACTTGTTCTCGGAAACAGAGCGACATCGTCACACATGACTGTCGTTCGAGGGCTAGACAATGCCCTGCTTTCCTGGGTAGATTGTGTCCGTCTCGCGATCCTACTACAGCGATTTCTGGAGCAGCTGACCCTCGTCGCGACCTCTCGTGACCCATCGCCGCCCCTGCCACCGCCCACCGCCACCAGAAGACCGGACCCCCCAGCCGCTGCTCAGCTGACCCTCGCCGCGACCTCTCGTGACCCATCGCCGCCCCTGCCACCGCCCACCGCCACCAGAAGACCGGACCCCCAGCCGCTGCTCAGCTGACCCTCGCCGCGACCTCTCGTGACCCATCGCCGCCCCTGCCACCACCCACCGCCACCAGCGGACCGGACCCCCCAGCCGCTGCTCAGCGCTGTACCCGCGCTGCGCGGACGCCGCCTGGTCTGGCAAGGCCACCACTGGCAGATGTGCCAGCACCACGGGATCCAGGCTCGTCGATAGCTGTGACACCGCCAGATGCGGCCGCCTCCCACGGGTCGGCCGAGACGACGGCCGTAAAACAGGCACCGAGCCGGGGCTACCCAGTCTGGCCGCCGGAACAAGGCGACCCAACGCCAGCGCAGCGAGCTGCACATCTGGAACAGCTCAAGGCGGCGTTTCCCCGGGTGCTTGCCCCGGACGGCCAGCTCCGTGAGATGAGTGGTGGGTCCATGCGCATATAGCTAACAGGGCCAACTCCTACCCCGTCGCGAGTCTTCGAGTCCGTCTCCGCAGATTATTTTGAACATGCGGGACGGGCCTATCTGGTGTATGCCGACCGTCTGTCGGGTTAGCCCATCGTGAGCGACTGTAGGCACGAAGCCACCGCCCGCACGCTCGTCCAAGCGCTGCGCCGCATCTTCTTCGATGCCGGCGTGTCCGTTACCCTGCGAAGTGATGGTGGTCTACAGTTCGCCTCCCGGCATACGCGCGAGTTCCTGCAGCGGTGGGGGATGCAGCACGAAATGTCCACCCCTCACTATCTACAGAACAATTGGCACGCTGAGGCCGCTATGAAGGCCGCAAAACAGCTCATTCGAGAAAAAAAGCACTGCACGCGGCGACATGGACACAGACGAGTTCGCCAGGGGCTTGCTGGAGCTGCGCAACGCCCCTCGTGCCGACGGCCGCTCGCCAGCTCAAGTGCTGTCTGGACACCCGGTCCGGTCAGTCGTCCCGGCCCACCACGCCCCTGAGTGGCAAACAGCAGCCGACAACGTCGACGCTAAGGCCGCATCCACGCAGCAAAACGTGCAAGAACGGTACGACCGAGCCACCAGGCCCCTGCCGACTGTCGATATCGGGGTGCACGTATGCATTCAGGACCGAACCACCGGTCTATGGGACCGACCAGGTGTGGTTGTTGGTGTCGGCGCGCGCCGTGACTATTTGGTTAAGGTTCCGAGTTGCCGCGTGCTGTGGCAAAATCGACGGTTCATCCGGCATGTGCGCCCCATGACGCCGATCACGGGTGCAGCGCGAACAGCTCATCAGTTAGTCAGGAAGCCAGTAGAGACGAGGGTAGATCGGCCCCGACTGCCTGTCGTAAAACTGTTAGGTTTGCTGAGCCCGCGGCCATCACCGACGTTCCCAGCCGCAGCCAGCGACGATGACGTCCGCCTGACCGACCTTTATCCCACGATCGGTCCGGTATTGAAGGACAATGTCAACCCCCCCTCCCCCCACAGTGTCGGTATCGCACGATACCGACACTGCTGAGTCGAGAAGCCAGGGGGAAGAGGAGGGGGAAGGGAGATGTTGTGTGTCTGTGTGGAGACGTGTGCGATGGCCCGACAGATGGGGAACATCTGTTGGGGGACCTGTGTCGGCCGGCTGCCGCGCCGGCCGCCTCGGCAGTATTGACTCTTCAGACGCCCGTCAGTGAATACAGACCGAGACTGAGCGTCCTGTGTCAGTGACGATATAACAATAGTGAGGTGACTAAGTAAGTGTGCACGGCACAGGCCCCTTTAAGCAGGCATGGCTGCAGTTTGCAAATTATTGGTAATGCATTCAATCCACATGTGTTAAGAGGGATCAAGTGAATAGGGCTTGATATATAGGGTAGATAGACATTGATACGTGTGTGGGATGTTGGTGGATGGTATCCTTAGGATGTGGTGTTGGTTGGGGCGGATCTTTTTACCAGGCTTATGGTATCTTCCATTTTCAGACTTCACCTGGATGCGCCCTTGTGGCTCTTATTAAGTCTAAACACTATATGGCTTTATGACTTCATGACTAGAAAGTCACCAAGTTTCAGTAGGATCATCCGAAACAAACAGGACCCATAGGCACTGTGTGCCCCTCTCTTAATAAGGTTTTCACGATGAACAAGTTGCCGTTTTGCGTTTCCAGGCCATTCATGACTACCGAGGTTCTCCGCACTGAATTGAAGGCCATACCGGAGACAAAGTCATGGATGTACAAATCGATATGCAAAAAAACAGCACTAACATATTGGCATTGCACGTGCACCCCCCGTGCAACCCCTCATGCACCCCCTCGATGTGCACAACAAAATGGTCAGCGCCTGCGCACCTCTCCACCCAGAAGGCTGTTTCCGGCCTGACCCCTTCCCGTAAGCGCGCCACGTTTCCAGCCTCACCCCTTCCAGTAAGTGCGTCACGTTTCCGGCCTCACCCTTCCAGTAAGCGCGTTACGTTTCCGAACTCACCCCTTCCCGTAAGCGCGCCACGTTTTCAGACTCACCCCTTCCGGTAAGCGCGTTACGTTTCCGAACTCACCTATTCCCGTAAGCGCGTCACGTTTCCGGCCTCACCCCTTCCAGTAAGCGCGTCACGTTTCCGGCCTCACCCCCTCCAGTAAGCGCGTCACGTTTCCGGCCTCACCCCTTCCAGTAAGCGCGTCACGTTTCCGGCCTCACCCCTTCCAGTAAGCGCGTCACGTTTCCGGCCTCACCCCTTCCCGTAAGCGCGTCACGTTTCCGGCGCTCAAAATGCTGCATTCATAGATCTGCGTTGGCGGAACATAACCGAGGCAGAAAGTTTGTGTCGAGTGCCAGCTAACCGTCGGATTGGTGTCACGGTGAACATTCGGTATCGACCAAACAGATGGGCCGCCCGGGCGTGGCAGCCGCCAGACGCTTTATCGGCCATCGGCTGCCACGCGGTCCGCCGTGTCAGGACAGTGTCTGCCCGCTGTCTGCTGTGTCTAGACAGTGTCGGCCCACTGTCTGCTGTGTCAGGACAGTGTCTGCCCGCTGTCTGCTGTGTCTAGACAGTGTCGGCTCACTGTCTGCTGTGTCAGGACAGTGTCGGCCCGCTGTCTGCTGTGTCAGGACTGTGTCGGCCCGCTGTCTGCTGTGTCAGGACAGTGTCGGCCCACTGTCTGCTGTGTCAGGACTGTGTCGGCCCACTGTCTGCTGTGTCAGGACTGTGTCGGCCCACTGTCTGCTGTGTCAGGACAGTTTCGGCCCACTGTCTGCTGTGTCAGGACAGTGTCGGCCCGCTGTCTGCTGTGTCAGGACTGTGTCGGCTCGCTGTCTGCTGTGTCAAGACAGGGTCGGCTCGCTGTCCACCGTGTCTAGACAGTGTCGGCCCGCTGTCTGCTGTGTCAGGACTGTGTCGGCCCACTGTCTGCTGTGTCAGGACTGTGTCGGCCCACTGTCTGCTGTGTCAGGACAGTGTCGGCCCACTGTCTGCTGTGTCAGGACAGTGTCGGCCCACTGTCTGCTGTGTCAGGACTGTGTCGGCCCACTGTCTGCTGTGTCAGGACTGTGTCGGCCCACTGTCTGCTGTGTCAGGACTGTGTCGGCCCACTGTCTGCTGTGTCAGGACTGTGTCGGCCCGCTGTCCACCGTGTCTAGACAGTGTCGGCCCACTGTCTGCTGTGTCAGGACAGTGTCGGCCCACTGTCTGCTGTGTCAGGACTGTGTCGGCTCGCTGTCCACCGTGTCTAGACAGTGTCGGCCCGCTGTCTGCTGTCAGGACAGTGTCGGCCCACTGTCTGCTGTGTCAGGACTGTGTCGGCCCGCTGTCTGCTGTGTCAGGACTGTGTCGGCCCACTGTCTGCTGTGTCAGGACAGTGTCGGCCCACTGTCTGCTGTGTCAGGACAGTGTCGGCTCGCTGTCTGCTGTGTCAGGACAGTGTCTGCCCGCTGTCCACCGTGTCTAGACAGTGTCGGCCCGCTGTCTGCTGTGTCAGGACAGTGTCGGCCCACTGTCTGCTGTGTCAGGACTGTGTCGGCCCGCTGTCTGCTGTGTCAGGACAGTGTCGGCTCGCTGTCCACCGTGTCTAGACAGTGTCGGCCCGCTGTCTGCTGTGTCAGGACAGTGTCGGCTCGCTGTCTGCTGTGTCAGGACAGTGTCTGCCCGCTGTCCACCGTGTCTAGACAGTGTCGGCCCGCTGTCTGCTGTGTCAGGACAGTGTCGGCCCACTGTCTGCTGTGTCAGGACTGTGTCGGCCCACTGTCTGCTCTGTCAGGACAGTGTCGGCCCGCTGTCCACCGTGTCTAGACAGTGTCGGCCCACTGTCTGCTGTGTCAGGACTGTGTCGGCCCGCTGTCTGCTATGTCAGGACTGTGTCGGCCCACTGTCTGCTGTGTCAGGACTGTGTCGGCCCACTGTCTGCTGTGTCAGGACTGTGTCGGCCCACTGTCTGCTGTGTCAGGACTGTGTCGGCCCACTGTCTGCTGTGTCAGGACTGTGTCGGCCCGCTGTCCACCGTGTCTAGACAGTGTCGGCCCACTGTCTGCTGTGTCAGGACAGTGTCGGCCCACTGTCTGCTGTGTCAGGACTGTGCCGGCTCGCTGTCCACCGTGTCTGGACAGTGTCGGCCCGCTGTCTGCTGTCAGGACAGTGTCGGCCCACTGTCTGCTGTGTCAGGACTGTGTCGGCCCACTGTCTGCTGTGTCAGGACAGTGTCGGCCCACTGTCTGCTGTGTCAGGACAGTGTCGGCTCGCTGTCTGCTGTGTCAGGACAGTGTCTGCCCGCTGTCCACCGTGTCTAGACAGTGTCGGCCCGCTGTCTGCTGTGTCAGGACTTTGTCGGCCCACTGTCTGCTGTGTCAGGACTGTGTCGGCCCACTTTCTGCTGTGTCAGGACTGTGTCGGCCCACTGTCTGCTGTGTCAGGACTGTGTCGGCCCGCTGTCCACCGTGTCTAGACAGTGTCGGCCCACTGTCTGCTGTGTCAGGACAGTGTCGGCCCACTGTCTGCTGTGTCAGGACTGTGTCGGCTCGCTGTCCACCGTGTCTAGACAGTGTCGGCCCGCTGTCTGCTGTCAGGACAGTGTCGGCCCACTGTCTGCTGTGTCAGGACTGTGTCGGCCCGCTGTCTGCTGTGTCAGGACTGTGTCGGCCCACTGTCTGCTGTGTCAGGACAGTGTCGGCCCACTGTCTGCTGTGTCAGGACAGTGTCGGCTCGCTGTCTGCTGTGTCAGGACAGTGTCTGCCCGCTGTCCACCGTGTCTAGACAGTGTCGGCCCGCTGTCTGCTGTGTCAGGACAGTGTCGGCCCACTGTCTGCTGTGTCAGGACTGTGTCGGCCCGCTGTCTGCTGTGTCAGGACAGTGTCGGCCCGCTGTCCACCGTGTCTAGACAGTGTCGGCCCGCTGTCTGCTGTGTCAGGACTGTGTCGGCCCACTGTCTGCTCTGTCAGGACAGTGTCGGCCCGCTGTCCACCGTGTCTAGACAGTGTCGGCCCACTGTCTGCTGTGTCAGGACTGTGTCGGCCCGCTGTCTGCTGTGTCAGGACAGTGTCGGCCCGCTGTCTGCTGTGTCAGGACAGTGTCGGCCCACTGTCCGCCGTGTCAGGACAGTGTCGGCCCACTGTCTGCTGTGTCAGGACAGTGTCGGCCCGCTGTCTGCTGTGTCAGGACAGTGTCGGCCCACTGTCCGCCGTGTCAGGACAGTGTCGGCCCGCTGGCCGACCACCTCGCCACGCGGCCGAGTCTCCGAAACGATCCAAACGACAGCCATTGTGCTCGGGCTCTAGCATCCGCCGCGTGTCGTGTGCGAAGTTAGAATTATTCACGCTCGGTTCCGCCACTCGGCATTCCATTGGTGCCGACGGCGCTCATGACCGCTCCGCGAACACGGTTTAGCAGTTCGGCGGTGCTAACTGCGGTCTGGCTTGGTCCATGCCGGTGCGGGCAGAGGACAGGGGTGGAGGGGTACGAGTCTGATGAGTTTCTGATGGACGGTGAATATTGATCAGGCTGTGCCGGGACAATATTATCCACTCTGGGACGCCACTGCCTGACAGAGTGTCACGTGACTTGGCCGACAGTCACGTGAGATGACAAGTTGTCACGTGTTCCTTGCCGAGGTACGCACGCGGCTGGCATGTCGGAACATCAGCTGAGCCACTCGAGAGGCGGGCGCCGGATGTGAGTGGGTGTGGCGTAGGTGTGACGTGTTGTGACGTAGGTGTGACGTGTTGTGACGTAGGTGTGACGTGTTGTGACGTAGATGTGACGTGTTGTGACGTAGGTGTGACGTGCACACGCAATCTATTAGACGACGGCTCAAAGGTGAACCTCAGACGAATTGAAGCCGACAATCCTGGATTAAAAAATTCGTAAAATATAATTAATTCTGCCCAACTGTTACCATTCAAGAGGTTGGGTCATTTATTCAATCAATCAATGCATCATTCAAGGGTTTCGTTATTTCATTATGCAAAGTGTCCTTTTAATTTATATTTCAAGATGAGAATTACATGCGTTCACTTAGACTCTTCAGAACTGGTGCTGTGCGCATTTCGTCATAGCGACATTCCGATATGTTTCAAATTAGAATACGTAATTTATTCATCGTATGCAAAGCGAATTACTTTGTGATCAAATACCAAGCTGAGAATTATAATTGTCAAGCAATATTGTCGGCATTTCACTCCCCTGAACTGAAACTAAGCAATTAGCTCTTTTTGAACGTAGCAATTAAAGTCTTTCGATAGCAGATATCCACGTAACCTAATAACCCCACATTAATTGCAGACGGAAGACCATTCTATGCATCCTGTCAAAAGTTCCATGTTTCACTTCAACAGCCCTCATCATCTCGGCTCAACGTGTAGAGATCAGATAGGCAAGCTGGCGGACCTTGCTCCAATGTGCTGTATACAACTCAATTTGTTTGCGGAACATTCCAAACACAACTGTTTGATAATAGTAAGCTTATAAGTATTTCCAAACCAGATTTTGTCACTTGTTGGTCTCTCCAATGGGTGTATATGCTCGTTAGAATTGGTGGGTAAAGCGTTTTTTGATCGTCCTCCTCTAGACCCGTTTCGAAGAACGAAAATGCAGGCATGTATTTCTGGAGTGTATCTGGGGATGAAGAACAAGCATCCACAGATTCACAACTTTCCCAGCCATGATATCTACTGTTTCCCCATGACACCGGACCCCCTCCCCACACCGGCGCCACAATGGATCACAGTTTCGTGCATGATGTCCAGCCCAGTTCAGTCATGATGTCGATAACCTGCGATCGTTATACTCAGTGAACAGCTGACTTGTGATGTCCGACCCGATAAAGCGCGGTGCCTATCGCATGAACCATTGTGTGTCCACCGCTTCACTTGCGCCCCTCATTTCCAATTCCTTCAGAGCGGCCTGCATTATTCTCGTCTTCAGCACGCGACAAGTCGCAGGGCTCACCTGTCAACCGGCGGCCCACTGCCAGAGGGTCTGTAACGTCACAATCCTCTGGGCAAGCCGACCAATGGGCGGCGCCATGCTGGGCTAGGCCAGTAGGTTGGTCCGGTTTGCACACTTTTTGCCAAAATCGATAGCAGCTCCCCCTCATTTGATGCATTTTGGGCCGCTGAACACGATGGAAGCATCAGAAATGCAAATTTCTCACATCTTTTGATGGCCCCGGCCACTTGAAGATTTTGGCTGGGACCAAATTTTGGACATTTTTGCATCTCATAAGCGGACTGGTGGAAAAATGAGTCCGCTTGAGCATTACATCGTCGAGGCAATTCATTTCCGATCATTTGGCAACGTTCCCAAGATTCTAGCTGTCTTATTACCTCAGATTTCGTCTTCTGAAGTATGGAAGTTTCGAGCGGTTCCCTGGGCTGCCAAGAGATGGCAGGCCTAGCGAGCCCGGCTGCCTCCCACGTACACACAACTGAGGGACGCAAGGAAGTTTTCGCGGGAAATTCGGCGTCTCAGGCCGTGACTGTTCAAACGGTGGCAGTTCCTCCTCTGACGACAGTGACAGTGCTCCCGAGTATCAGCCACCGCGCAGGCCAAAAAGTAGACGCGTGGAGGGTCCACCTCTCTCACTTTTGTCTGAGGCTGCTGATGCGTGCGATGTGGGTTCTCGTAAGGCATCTAAGCTCATAAGTGCGTACACAGTGTCTGCTGGAGGCGCAGCCATCAGTCGGTCAAAAATCCAACGAGAGCTAGAAAAGAGCAGAACGCAAAAAGTTCGAAAGGTAAGAGCCGCTGCCGCTGGCTGCACGGCCATATTTTGCGATGGCAGAACCGACACGGCCCGGGTGGCAGGGACCCGACACGAAAAGGTTCACAACATATCCGTGAACGCCCACCCGGGCGATGTATTTGTCGGGCACTTTAACTGCGAGGCGCGGCACACCGGAGCGGCTATCGCCCAACAGCTGCTGCGCTTTCTGGTTGAGCGCGGCATACAGGCCACTGCCATCCATGCGGTGGGAGGCGATGGGACTAACGAGGTGGTGGGCTGGCAAGGCGGCTAGATGGCCCAATTCGAAAAGCTGCTAGGCCGGCCGCTGACCCGAGCGGTCTGCCTCCTCCATCAGGCCGAGCTGCCCTACAGAGCCCTCTTCAAGAGGCTCGATGGGCCGACCACCAGTCCCTCTAGCTTCTCGGGTCCCATCGGCAAGCTGCTGTCGGGCCCGGTGCACCAGTTGCCTGTCGCTCAGCCCCTGTCAGTTCCAGCCCCTGACAACGGCTGAGCTGCCGCCGCTGTCAGATGATGTCAGACGCAACCTGGGCTCAGATCTGCGCCTACTGGTGCAGTGCGCCCAGTGTGTGACTTTGGGCGATGGAAGCGAAGTAGCGCAGCGCGTTCACGGCCAGCTCAGTATGGCGCGGTGGCACACCGCACAGAGCAGACTGTTGCGTGTCTACATGGCCCAACAGAGCCCCAGTGCCGAGCTGCAGACGCTTGCATTGTACGTTGTGGGCGTTTACATCCCAACAGTGCTGACAATCAGACACCGGCCGGACCTGGTGGAGGCGCCGCGCCACCTGTACGACCAGCTCGAGCGGCAGCGCCGCCACATGACCGGCGATGATCTGGCCGAAGTGCAGAGGAGACTCTGCGGGAACGCCATGATGGCGCACCCTGAGGCCGTCGTCCTCGGCATGCTTGGGGACGAACGCCGAGAGATCCGGGCCCGAGCTATCCAGCTCATCGGTGAGGCCCGTCAGCGCCGGCAGCCTGGGCAGCCAGTCCGGGCTTACAAATGCCCGGAAATCAACCTCCGGGCCAGCAACTTCATGGAGTTGGTGGATCTGCAGCACCACCAGGCAGATATCGAGCCACCCCCGACCCGCCCACTTGGTGGCGATGAGCTGGCGCGTCTGCTGGACGAGCCTCTGCGAACTGGCATTCCCTGCCACACGCAGGCGACGGAGCGAAGTGTAAAGCTGACCACGGAGTCGGCGGCGGCTGTCACCGGCAGGGACCGCCAGGACGGCTATAGCCTGAATAAGGTGGCCTTCCGTCGCCGGTTCCGGGCCAGTGAGTGAGTGAGCGCCGCTGCGGCGAGTCTCAGCGCGGCGGGCTGTTGCGGCGTGCCCCGGTGGCTGCGGCGGAATGGTGATGACAGATGATCTGACGGAATACATAGAATACACCTTTGACAAAATACATACAGATATGAGGGGTGACACTGGTTTCATGTTGATTACGTTGTTGTGATTCAGGCCAGGCTTCGCAGGGCATGTTCTGCGCAGTACCACCTCTTTTCAACCAATATGTGCGATTATTTAACTGTAGAATCCGCTACCATTTTTGTGTATTTGCATCTCTAATTCACATAAAGCATAACCGATAAGTTAATTGAGACGGTGCCAGTACATCAAGACGCCAAACCACGCTTGGTGGAAAGTACAAACGCGTCAGTCATAAGGCATTTGGAAGGCAGCCGGGCTCGCTACGCCTGCCATCTCTTGGCAGCATAGGGAACCGCTCGAACCTTCCATACTTCAGAAGACGAAATCTGAGGTAATAAGACAGCTAGAATCTTGGGAACGGTGCCAAATGATCGAAAATGAATTGCCTCGACGATGTAATGCTCAAGCGGACTCATTTTTTCACCAATACGCTTATGAGATGCAGAAATGTCCAAAATTTGGTCCCAGCCAAAATCTTCAAGTGGCCGGGGCCCTCAAAAGATGTGAGAAATTTGCATTTCTGATGCTTCCATCGTGTTCAGCGGCCCAAAATGCATAAAATGAGGGGGAGCTGCTATCGATTTTGGCAAAAAGTGTGCAAACCAGACCAACCTACTAGGCCAGGCCAGGCTCACAAACCAGTAAAGGTCTTCACCCTCGCAGGACCGGGGGACAGATCTACCTTCGCGGGGTCAAGGGGGGGGGGGCTCTTGAAAGCCCCTGTCTAACTACCTATTTACGTATGCTAGGAGGAAATGCAGAATGCCGTTTGAAAGCTCTGGTCATGGAGAGCCCGAAACAAACCTTAGTTTTGTATTTTGACTGATACCGAGGTTACCAGAGGCCGTACTGAGGTTACCAGAGGCCGTACTGAGGTTACCAGAGGCGGTACTGAGGTTACCAGAGGCCGTACTGAGGTTGCCAGAGGCCGTACTGAGGTTGCCAGAGGCCGTACTTGGTTAGCATCCGGGCCCTGACTTAAGTCCCGGGAAATGATAAAATAGACAGAGCTTGTGTTCTTTTTCGACATTGTTTTGCAAGAATTAACATAGGTGAGTGCATTCATATCGATTATAGTGAAAAGGATCAAGGCAGGATGGGTCAGGTCAAGTCAGCATGGGGCTTGTAGACCAATTTACTAACCTACAACTATGCGCATTCGATGGGCATTGTGCAGATACTCAGGGAAATTGTAATTACTAAATCAACATAGCCCATATTTCGTATCGCATCTTATTTCTCCATTTCGGCCATGCCGATGTCGCTAATGGTTACAGCTGGTCAACCCAGTGGAGTGACCTTTACCTGGAAGGATTCCCTAGTAAATATGAACATATATTTTCGGGTTCTTCCAACAGAATCATTGAAGCAAAATATTTGCATCTCATTGACATCTGATAATTATAAGGTCCGGTCAGGTCATCCCATACGGTCAGATCAAGTAAGATCCAGCTTGAACACCTCCGCAACATCACTTTTGAAGTACATAATTGTGTTCCAAGAAGAACTGATAGGATACTGAAATATCATTGCAAACCAGCCTGATTCTGACCTCGTGATCTGTCCCCAGGTTGAGCTGGGACAATGCACCAATTGATAAACCGATCTCTTCAGTCTTCAGCTACGTGTGCACTACGTGTGCAGCATATATATCTATTTGTTCTGAGTACAGTGCAGTAGCACGGGAACTGTCTCACAGTTGTGGAGGGAAGAACCATTTTGAGGTCGATTCTTTCTAGCAGGTGCAATCATGATTTAAGAGGGGCGACCAAAAAGATGTAATGTAAAAGGGACAGCTTTCGGCGCGCGAAGCAGACCGAAAGCATTAGGTTTTGCGTCGTCAAAATCTCAAAATTTATCGTTTCATCCAGCGTATTTTTGGTTCCTAGGAGCGGCGGGCCCCCTTGACTGCGCCTCTTCTTTCCGTGCAAAGCCTATCAGGTTCACGCTAAACCATTGCAAGTGGATCGGAGCACGAAAAGAGCAGATTCGGTAAAACACTGCAGAATTCGGTAAAATGCTTAAGCTGAACAGATCCGGTAAAACGTCCTTAATTATCATTACAGTTGTTGATATTCAGCAAGAGTACTCGAAATGAATGGTGCTCTCTATTATCCCATCGGCTGCAATGCTGCATTACTTACTCTGCTACCAATTTAGATGGAATCAAATACTGCCAGAACTTAGTAGCTTCCCAAATAGTACGAACTAGTATGTTTGGGTACGCAGAGGGACCAAGTACTTTGCAAACTTGCATCGTAAACAGCGTACATGTCTTCATAAAGAATCCAGTGAAAATGTTTGCCTTCACCTTGCTCTTGTTCACTGGATCAGGATTTATCTCGTGTCCGCTCAGTTTCATATGCATTGAAGGATTGCATATCACGTCGAAATATGTTTATAGCAATGGCATTAGCACTTAACTGGCGAAATTGCAATCTTGTCAGATACTTACTTCAGGTCTTTTTTGCGTTGACAATTGTAACAAATCGATGCAAGCTGTCGTTTTAATCCATGTCTTATTAATCTGATATTATTTTTTATAATGTTCACTTCGATTCATCTGCATTACAATATTACCTATCATATGGTACTGGTTTTATAGTTGTTTTGTACCTGTTGGTACTTCACTAGTAAAATTACAACTATATTGCATAGTTTAGCTCTGTTTTATGCCAATCCGTCACTGTTTGGATATTTCGTTTTGTAATTGATATTCCAATGCTTTTTTTAATGACCTGTACAAGGTTCCGACCAAGGAGATAACCTGTTCGATTCATACCTGGATTACTGATTAAAAATAACTGGTCAATTAATCAAAAGGACAAGACACATTACTTCATCTCCTGCACAACCGACTTAAAAACTGACAAGGAGCGGCAGTGCGAGACGGTCGGAGGAAGCTGCTTCCAAGAGGCAGAGGTCGGGTATCTAAAACTCTTCTGCGTGCATACTAGCCGGCATCTCGGCAGCTCAACGCTTCTAGTCGATCGGGTCACGTGCTGCGGTACCTTGGAGCCGGCTCGAAGCATGTATCGTAGAGCCTGAGGGCCGGAGCCGCTGCTTAGCACCTTACATGCTCTGGTGACAGCCTGCCTCTTCACGGGGCCCTCGATTATGCGCCCGTCCAGGGACTTCAAAGCCGGACCGATGTGTCTCCAGGGACGTGTTCCCGTGGCAATCCTGGCTGCGAAGTTGATACATTTTATACTCTGTAGTTGGTTCCTGGATGTCCCTCCCCAAACCGGAATGCAGTAAGTGATATGCGGAAACACTATTGAATCAGCAATTTGAGTGTCCTTGGTGAGTTGGTGCCGGAGCCGGTAGAGGGGGAGAGCAGGTAGTTGGTGCCGGAGCCGGTAGAGGGAGAGAGCAGGTAGTTGGTGCCGGAGCCGGTAGAGGGAGAGAGCAGGTAGTTGGTGCCGGAGCCGGTAGAGGGAGATGAGCAGGTAGTTGGTGCCGGAGCCGGTAGAGGGAGAGAGCAGGTAGTTGGTGCCGGAGCCGGTAGAGGGAGAGAGCAGGTAGTTGGTGCCGGAGCCGGTAGAGGGAGATGAGCAGGTAGTTGGTGCCGGAGCCGGTAGAGGGAGAGAGCAGGTAGTTGGTGCCGGAGCCGGTAGAGGGAGAGAGCAGGTAGTTGGTGCCGGAGCCGGTGGAGGGAGAGAGCAGGTAGTTGGTGCCGGAGCCGGTAGAGGGAGAGGAGCAGGTAGTTGGTGCCGGAGCCGGTAGAGGGAGAGGAGCAGGTAGTTGGTGCCGGAGCCGGTAGAGGGAGAGAGCAGGTAGTTGGTGCCGGAGCCGGTAGAGGGAGAGAGCAGACAGTTGGTGCCGGAGCTGGTAGAGGGAGAGGAGCAGGTAGTTGCATCTCCACCGGCGACCTGTTTGAGTTCAGGCCCTCCCGACACAACGGGATCTATACCCAGCAGCTTGGCGGCCTGTGATGGTTTGACACTTCAAATTTTATGCTGGAGATCCATTGCTCTTTATGTCCTACCGAGAGCCAATCAGAATGAAGACCGTTTTGTTCAATTTCATCTTGAGTGAGTGTGACCGAAACTATGTCCGAAGAATGTGGAGTGGGAGTTCTAAGCGGTTTTTGTGATTCTGCAGATTTTCCCGACGCGAACGACGTGGTCAACAGCCGGGTATCGTCAGCGTACGAGATAAGGTGATGTTCGGAAGGGTAACAAGGGTGGTCGAAAAGGTGAAGAGGCTGAATAGCAAACAGGCTATGGAACCCTGGGGACACTGTGGGCGACCGGACAGGTTTCCGAGCCCACTATCACCATCTGCCCTCGGCCACTCATGTAACTGCAAAACTAGGCGCTGCTGATGACGTACCATCGGAGGTTTTGAAGGAGGACGCTGTAGTTGATGCTGTCAATGGCTTTACTCAAATCCGTCGACATAATGGTTGAAAGTTCGCCTCTGTCGGTGTTCAAGCTGATCCGATCGAAGCATCGAAGGGCACAGCATCGAGAACGGCATCCTCCGTACCATGGCTAGGTCTGAAGGCATATTGATGAGGAGACATAATGTTGTTTGGTGACAGGTACCCAGCGAGTGGGCTGTACAACATATTTCCATTTTCAAGTGGAACAGAAGCGAGATGGTCCGAAAGCTTGATGGACCATCTTGATCACTCAACTCGACCAACTTGATTACCCAATCACAAGTGCCGCACTAAGCGAACACTGCCGCACCGGGCAGGCACTACCGCACCAAGCGGACACTACCGCACCAAGCAGACACTACCGCACCAAGCGGACACTACCGCACCTAGCGAACACTACCGCACCAAGCGGACACTACCGCACCAAGCGGACACTACCGCACCAAGCGGACACTACCGCACCAAGCGGACACTACCACACCAAGCGGACACTACTACACCAAGCGGACACTACCGCACCAAGCGGACACTTCCACACCAAGCGGACACTACCACACCAGGCGGACACTACCACACCAAGCGGACACTATCGCACCAAGCGGACACTACCGCACCAAGCGGACACTACCGCACCAAGCGGATACTACCGCACCAAGCGGACACTACCGCACCAAGCGGACACTACCGCACCAAACGGACACTACCCCACCAAGCGGACACTACCACACCAAGTGGACACTACCGCACCAAGCGGACACTACCGCACCAAACGGACACTACCGCACCAAGCGGGCACCACAGCTGCAGCGAGCGGGCACCGTGGCTGAACCAAGCAGGCACCACGGCTGCACCAGGCAGGCACTACCTCGGAACGGGACAGTTGTGCATGGCGTATGTGGCCCGTCGGATATATTCACCAAAGCTGCGCCATGGCATGACCTCGCCTTTTCGTCAACTGCATCCTGTGCTGGAAATATACGAGTGAAAAAGCGACAGGAAAAGGAGAGAGGTTAGTCCAGGGGTAGACCGCGAGTCTCTCAACTGAAAGGTTATGTGTCATTCTGTCGCTTCTCGCCTCCGATGCAAATCCGTGTGAACAATTGGCTGTATAACCTAGAATGAGTTTGTGCGTCGTGAAAGCTACAATAAAAAGGCACAAAATAGGAACTTTTTTCATCTACGCATTGCATTTTTCCTACCTCGTAGTTGCTTGGCGCGCAATTCAAAAGTTAGATTGTATGTAACTTCAGTCGTAATGGTGATGCAGGACGAACATGCGTATGACCATAGCGAGCGCATTTAATACTTAGTTTTCTAAATATAACGCTGGGTGACATTGGTGGAGAGCTTTCGAGATTCCAGGGGGTCCAACAGCAAGCATTTCCCTCTGACAGACCAAAAAAATACAACCTATAATGAAAAAGATATTGGCTTTGGATTTGCCTCTGCGGGTCTTATTGATTGCATTGCATGTAGGTTTACTTTTCTTGTAGAATGACATTTTCCAGGGCGGGTTCAAGGAGAGCCCAAAAACCAGGGGGCTCCTGACCCCCACCCCCGGGGTCTCGACTTCTGCCAGAGCGCGACGCGCTCTGGTGCAATGTCCGTATCCAGTGTGATCGGAATTAAGGGAGGGCTCTGGCCAACTACCACTCGCGCCCACCACGTGCAATTTGTAAACAAAATGTAAATTTAATTCGGCCTTTTTCACATACGGACAAATATTATGAATGTTAAATGACTCACTGAAATAAATGAAAACTGACCTCTTACCAGTGACAACACAAGCCCGATTAGTTAATGGAATTTCTGTTTTTTTTTCTAGCCTTCGTCTCAGGCAGGTTTTTGAGATCGCCTTTAGTATTCCACCCCAATCAAAATGACGTGGCAGAGTTCCTGCTCCTCCTCCTCCTGGCACTTCCACCGCGCAGTTAAGGTACCGTGCCCACATCTGAATATGGTAGGTAAGCGGTCTCGCTGGCAATGCACCTTTCCTACAGCTTGCAAAGTGGGTAATTGCCAGCGTAGCATCAGCCACAGTCACAGGTGTTATCTGCGGCCGGCTTAGCGCTTCTGACCGACTGTCTCTCCTTTCTGGCCATAACAAATTTAACATGAAGCCTATATATAGAGTACACAGTATGTATGAAGCGAATATGCATTACATGTCCTCTGATCAAGGGAGGAGGAATAGGCCCAGTTCTGACTGTAGATCAGGTGACTGATCATTTTGCATTGCCAGTTGAAAAGGGTTTGAAAAAATGTGTTGACTTGGTCGCATGCAAAAGTGGAAGGCGCCACGGTGTCCAGAACTGATGACAAATCAGGAACTTCTGACCTTCAACTTCAGCTACAGCTCCAGCACCTCCATCTATACATCGCTTGCAGTCGACAGGAGGAGTTCCAACACATAGCCACAATATTCAGCGTTCCACTTTCAGACGCCTCCCCCAATTCGAAATGGCATGACAGGAAACATGGTCAGGATAATTGCTGTCGACTTCGATGTCGTTTGGCCACAGCTTGATCATTCTCACCTCACGCTGATAATTCTCACCTCTCACTAACCTGCTGATCGGCAGTTGTGACATCGTGGCAAAAGTGAGACAAATGTGTAATAACTGAGTCTTGGCGAATTTCGAGTCTCCATGTGTTTCGCTTCTAATTGCGCTACCACAATATCGATCACAGTACACTTCCCATACCGATCACAGTACAATTCCAATATCGATCACAACACACTTCCCATATCGATCAGTACAGATCCGTGGCAGCTGTTAATGACAAAATATATGACAACGCTTGGCGTTGATGGACATACCATGAACCCCACAGATTAAATGCAGGAATCCGTTTAGTATTTTTGCCTGCGGTGGGGTGGGAGGGGGGGCGGGAGGAGGAAAGTGCTTAAAAAATATGTGCGATAGTGAAGTGTTTTGGTAGCCTTACCGAAGATGTTTTCCGATCAAAATGAAGTCTGGCTGGTTGTCCTTCAAAATGAAGATGTTTTCCGATCACTGGGGCAGGGGAAAATTCCCGCACCAATTAGCATGTTATTCGAGTCCATGATTGAAGGGGAATACCATTGATAACTGACCAAGATGTTGCAATTCAGCCGGATTATGTGTCGCTGTGGATGGACGACTGGAGTTTGCCATATTACTTGGCATGGCGGGTTCCTGAGCCTTGGCAATATGGTGGCACGGTGACCAGCCATCATTAGCTGGTAATGCTAGAACCATCGCGTTAGACAAGTGGAGCTGCCCAAAACGCTGCCAAAGTTGGGCTATAGTGCATGTTTATCGCTCCGTCGTAGCGAGACGGTAACGCTATCTTAAGTTGTGCTCCCCGTCCGCTTCCTATTCCGCTGAATTTCTCCTGACCGTGGATGCGGGCAGCCAGCAGCCAGGGCTCGAAAATAGCTAAAACCGGCCGAGGAGTTTACGACACTAATGGTCTAAGTTTCCTCGTGCGTTGAAAATGACAGAGCAGGGAGGTCGCTCAGTTCTTCAATCACTGCCTCTGAATTATTGTTAAAGGTACGAAATTTCTTTCGTATTGGCTTCATTACTATTTCCCAGGCGTGACGGCGCTTTTTACGGGCTGCACTGGCAATATTAAAGCGGAGAATGTCAGCAGGATATTTCTCCCACGAGCTATCTCTATCTGCGGGCTGAAGCAATTGAAGGCGGATCCGGTTGGCACTGAATAGCTATCGCGTGACAGTCCAAGTGCGACGCGAACGGAAGCCAGGCGCCACAGTCCGTGTACACCCGATCCCGACCGCCGGCAGCGCCTCGGCGGGCACGTGATGTCTCCACCGGGCCAGACACCAGCCGGGCCAGACACCAGCCGGGCCAGACACCACCCGGGCCAGACACCAGCCGGGCCAGACACCACCCGGGCCAGACACCAGCCGGGCCAGACACCAGCCGGGCCAGACACCAGCCGGGCCAGACACCAGCCGGGCCAGACACCACCCGGGCCAGACACCAGCCGGGCCAGACACCAGCCGGGCCAGACACCAGCCGGGCCAGACACCACCCGGGCCAGACACCAGCCGGGCCAGACACCAGCCGGGCCAGACACCAGTCGGGCCAGACACCAGTCGGGCCAGACACCACCCGGGCCAGACACCAGTCGGGCCAGACACCACCGGGCCAGACACCACCCGGGCCAGACACCACCCGGGCCAGACACCACCCGGGCCAGACACCAGCCGGGCCAGACACCAGCCGGGCCAGACACCAGCCGGGCCAGACACCACCCGGGCCAGACACCAGCCGGGCCAGACACCAGCCGGGCCAGAACACCACCCGGGCCAGACACCACCCGGGCCAGACACCACCCGGGCCAGACACCACCCGGGCCAGACACCAGCCGGGCCAGACACCAGCCGGGCCAGACACCAGCCGGGCCAGACACCACCCGGGCCAGACACCACCCGGGCCAGACACCACCCGGGCCAGACACCACCCGGGCCAGACACCAGCCGGGCCAGACACCAGCCGGGCCAGACACCAGCCGGGCCAGACACCAGCCGGGCCAGACACCAGCCGGGCCAGACACCAGCCGGGCCAGACACCACCCGGGCCAGACACCAGCCGGCCACCCGGACCAGACACCAGCCGGGCCAGACACCAGCCGGGCCAGACACCAGCCGGGCCAGACACCACCCGGGCCAGACACCAGCCGGGCCAGACACCAGCCGGGCCAGACACCAGCCGGGCCAGACACCAGCCGGGCCAGACACCACCCGGGCCAGACACCACCCGGGCCAGACACCACCCGGGCCAGACACCACCCGGGCCAGACACCACCCGGGCCAGACACCAGCCGGGCCAGACACCACCCGGGCCAGACACCACCCGGGCCAGACACCACCCGGGCCAGACACCACCCGGGCCAGACACCACCCGGGCCAGACACCACCCGGGCCAGACACCACCCGGGCCAGACACCACCCGGGCCAGACACCACCCGGGCCAGACACCACCCGGGCCAGACACCACCCGGGCCAGACACCAGCCGGGCCAGACACCAGCCGGGCCAGACACCAGCCGGGCCAGACACCAGCCGGGCCAGACACCAGCCGGGCCAGACACCAGCCGGGCCAGACACCAGACACCAGCCGGGCCAGACACCAGCCGGGCCAGACACCAGCCGGGCCAGACACCACCGGGCCAGACACCACCCGGGCCAGACACCAGCCGG
Organism: Ashinkailepas kermadecensis; assembly: GCA_034440615.1. Taxonomy (NCBI): domain Eukaryota; kingdom Metazoa; phylum Arthropoda; class Thecostraca; family Neolepadidae; genus Ashinkailepas; species Ashinkailepas kermadecensis. Next base: position 174,886 of record JAOTOM010005054.1, read on the forward strand.
GCCAGACACCAGCCGGGCCAGACACCAGCCGGGCCAGACATCGGCCGGGCCAGACACCAGCCGGGCCAGACACCACCCGGGCCAGACACCACCCGGGCCAGACACCACCCGGGCCAGACACCACCCGGGCCAGACACCACCCGGGCCAGACACCACCCGGGCCAGACACCACCCGGGCCAGACACAAGCCGGGCCAGACACCACCCGGGCCAGACACCACCCGGGCCAGACACCACCCGGGCCAGACACCAGCCGGGCCAGACACCAGCCGGGCCAGACACCAGCCGGGCCAGACACCAGCCGGGCCAGACACCACCCGGGCCAGACACCACCCGGGCCAGACACCACCCGGGCCAGACACCACCCGGGCCAGACACCAGCCGGGCCAGACACCACCCGGGCCAGACACCAACCGGGCCAGACACCAGCCGGGCCAGACACCAGCCGGGCCAGACACAAGCCGGGCCAGACACCACCCAGGCCAGACACCACCCGGGCCAGACACCACCCGGGCCAGACACCACCCGGACCAGACACCAGCCACCAGGGGCCGGATTACGTCGCGCGAACCTCGCAGTCGAATGGCCTCGTCTCGGTCAACCACGGAGGAAAGGGAAACGACTGTGCCACCTCACTGTCCCCTCCCTGGCACCTCAGAAGACATTCTGCACCGCTCGAAAAGTGAACGCCGTCGCTGTTTTGTTCTCGACGAAACTCAGTGGTATGCGGTGGGTACATGCATTCAGAAGAAATCGGCGACCTAGTTGCAGCTATAGCTTCGTGGTTAAGCATTGAACGCTAGTTTTGCGAAAGGGGGAGATTCGTTGTTCCACAGATTGCTTCACCTATCTTATGTTTAGATCCTGACGTTCAGCTTGGGGAGGGCAATTTTCGAGAAGTGACCAAGCCCATTTAAGCAAATCCTCATAAAAAACGAAGAAGCCCTCGTATTTAGGTCACAATTTTTTCCCAAAATAGACACACATTATCAATCGATGTTTTCCAGTGAAAATCAAAATTGTCTACCATCCAGACGAGGTGACATGGCCAGGGGCGTAGCCAAGGGTGGGGGGGGGGGAGGAGCAAAGGGGGCAGTCCCCATCCACTGGAGGACCTTGATGGGAACTTGCGGGCCTCTAAAGACGTCAGTGCTAAAGACGTCAGTGCAGGGGCCCACAAGATCCCTCTGGGCCGAGGAAAGGGGCCCCGGATTGACGGAAATGATCCGGACCGATGAAGACGGCGCCGAGTCAACGGAGACTACCCCCGGGGAGATGCTGAGGGTCGGGGGCTGGGCCATCGTGAAGGGCTACCAGGCCCCTGAGACAACAGTAGGGTGCCCTAGTTTCCGGAGAGGACCTCGGGCCATCAGAAAGAACCATTGGGCCGAAGTATGGGGCCAGACCGTACAAGGGCCCCTGGTCTGGTAGAGGGGCCCAAGTGTTGAAGGAGGGCCTCCAACGCGATAGAGGAGGACCTGGAACGCTAAGGAAGGCCCCTGAGACGACGGAGAGGATCCCTAGCCGCGGGATAACTCCGGACCATCGGAGAGGGCCCCGAACCGGTATGAAGGTCCCCTGGGGCGACAAAGGGGGCCGAAGCCGCACAGGGGGCCCCTGACGTGACAGAGGCGACCTGAGCTGCTGAAGGAGGTGCGCCCAGAAGGACGGAGCGTGTCCTGAACCGTGAAAGAGGACCTCTGACCAGGCGGAGAGGCCTCAGACCGGACATGCAGGGCCACCAGGTCGGCTTTGGCTCCAGCTGATGGAGATGAACCCAAAACTGACAGCGAGTCTCAAGCCGGTGAAGAGTATCCCGACTCCCGAGCCACGCAGACGGCTCGTGCTGGAGCGGGGGGTTCCTGATGTCACGTAAAGGGTCTCTAAGCTCATGTAGGGGCCATGTGCTGTTAAAAAGCAGTGGCGTCGTCAATGGGTGAAGGGACATCCGTACCCAACCCCGGCGAGTCTAGGGGGTCCAGGCTACCGCCTTGGGTGGACCGCAAATGCCCCTCAGGGCGTATGGGTAGAGATATAACTGGGAAAATTGTATAATACATCAAACAGTTTGTGTGAAAAGAGCCCTTGATACTTGAATACCTCCACACTGAAGGTTCACACAGGAAGTGAAATAAGAGAGCTGAGAGTCTGAGTCCGAGTCTAGAAATGAAATGACATGAAAAGAGTCTGAGAGCTGAAATGCCTTGGACAGCTGGAAAGACCAGTTTCGGCTGGGAAGGGCACCTCACAGCCGAGGAATGAACAGGGCACTGACGGACCTGACGCATAAACAGGGCGCCTGAGGGCCAGTGAGGTCTGGGATGCTCTTGGGACTTGAAAGGGTGCTTGGGGCCCCTAAGAGCTAAGACCAGGACCCCTCAGAGCTGACGAGGACTGGTGGGGGCTCCATCGCAGAGCTCAAATGCCCTCAAGATGAAAGTCATGCAGGGATATTTAGGACTGTGATGGGCCCCTAAGAGCAGGAGAGGGCCTGAGGGATGAAGAGGGACTTTGGACGTCAGAGAAGACTGAACTGATATTGCTCTGAGGTTGAGAGCGATCCTTAACGGATGAACAAGGTCCCCTGAGAGCCCAAAATATTTCTTGTGGATTATCAATTGCTGTGGGGAATACTGAGGGCTAGCTTCAAGATCATAAAATGTGCTTGAAACCAAAAAAGCTGTCGATATCTGGGAAGGGCCCCTAGCAGATTGAGAGGGTTGGATATGGCTAGCAGAGCTTTCTGGGAGCTAAGTAGAGTCCCTGAGGCTGATGATGGTTGTAGGGAGTGCTGATGACGCGCCTCAGAGCCAGAAAATCCTTGAATCTAGAAATAGTGACAAGAACTGGGAAGGGCTCCTAATAGCTGGAGAGGGCCCTTGACGATTGAAAATGGTCACTGAGCGCAAGAGAGGACTGGACTGGACTGCGATACCCAAGAGGCGTGTAAGGGTCCCGATTAGAAGAACAGGGCACCTAAGATCTAAAGGGAGTCCTTAGGGGCTACCGATCGTTGTGAGGAATACTAAACACGAGTTTCAGAATTAGAATGTCCTTGATAGTCCAATAGTCTGTCGAGGACTGGGAAGGGCCCCTGTAAGTTAAAGCCAACCGGACCGTGATACCCCTGAGGCTTGAGAGGGACCATGAGTGTTGAACAGAATCACCAGAGAGCTAAGGAGAGTTCCGATACCTGGCGACATTTGTTAGAAATTGTGATGCCTGTCTTGAAGCTCCAGGCTGCCCTTGAAAGCTGGACAGGTTTGTCGATGACTGGGAATTGACCATGGAAGGTGGAGATGGCTCTGGACGGATGAATAGGACTCCTGAGAGCAAGATAGGACTGTACTGAGTTGTACTTGAGCTTTGTGATGGGCACACGAGAGAATGGACCCCCTGCGAGCTACGAGAGTCCCTGAAAACTGGCGATTGGCGCGAAGAATACTGAGGGCCAGCCTCAGTGCTAGGATATCCTTGAGAGCCATACATGCTGCCGAGGACTGGGAAGATCCCCAAACAGTCAGATATTGCCAAGAGGATGAAGATAGCCAGTGTACCAGAGAAGTCTGCCTGTATTTTTGGAAACCCCTAATAAGTAGAAACAAAATAGGCGCGGCACGTCTGAGCGCTCTCGCTATGTTGGACACCCATCATGAAAAAGTGCCGTGACCTGCTGCGACGTTAAAAAGTGGCCGTCACTTGTTGTTTCTTGAGAACAAAGGAACACCGTTACAAGGTGACTTCTCCAACGCCGATGGCGGTCGCCCCAGCTGCAACGGCTGTCCCAGTGGCCACGGCTGCCACAGCGGCGGTGATCGTCCCAGCTATAACGGCTGTCCCAGTAGCCACGGCTACCACAGCGGCGGTGATCGTCCCAGCGGTGACGGCCGCCCCAGCGGTGGTAGCCGTCCCAGTAACCACCGCCAACTCAGGGGAGGCCCCTGCGACCACGACCGCCCCAGCGGCCACAGCCGTCCCAGCGGTGATAGCCGCCCCATCGGTGACGACTGCCCAAGCGGCCACAGCCGTCCCAGTGGCCTTACCACAGCTGCCCCAGCAGCTACGGTCGCTCCAGCGGTGGCGAACAAGACAGCTTAGCACAGCTGTGATGACTGCGGTGCCAGTTAATTCGCTTAGAACCGGTTTGATACCGGTTAAGGGGAAGAATTGTCAATTTTCAGGATGCTATGAGTTTGGCATTACTGGTCAGGCCTGTTCCTAGTCCTTCTCCTGTCCCCAAATGTTGCACTTATTTTCCACACTGGTATTCATGCCTCATATTGAGGAAGTATGAAGGTGTTGAAAAGGCGCAGCAATGTGTTCCTCACCCTTATCACGAACACCCTCCCTATTAAACTATGTCTGGGCGTGGGGGATAACAGAAAGAAGCAAACTGCAATGGTGTTCAAGGAGATGAGCAATCATAGTTTTACCCGAGTTAATAATATGCATGCCTTTATTAGATATGTGTTGATGCTCTTATATATTCCGTAATAGGTTTTGTTTTGTTGTGTTGTCGGCAGGCAAACGGGCTGTGTTTCTGGTCATCACCGGACTGTTGGACCTTGACTGCAGGTCTCGCATTAGCCACCCCAGGGCGATGCGCATTTAGTCAGATGTGCATTCGGAAACGTGGGGCCCTAAGTTGGTAGGAAGACCCTCTCCAGATGATCACCCCCACCCCCTCCCCGCTGGACCAAATCCTGGCTACGCCACTTGACATGGTAATACCACTTTTGTTAAGGCAGGCTGCACTAACGGGTGAAGTCAAGGCGAAGTCAAGGTTATACACATCAATGTACACATGCATAGATGGACAATAACATGCAGCCTACGTAAACAAATGACATATAAGTCGATGTACCGAATATAATGACTAACGAAATGCGACATAAACTAAACAAATAAACGGTGTCTCTTAAACAAGTTGCACTATCGCCGAAGAAGTACGTGGCCACGTGACATGCCAAAACAAGCTTGCTGTCTTCGGAAATCGGCACAGAAGGGTTGAGCGAACTGTTTCAGTTCGTGCCTATGACATAGCACGTGGCGGTTATGTGCGAGTTGATCGTGACGGCAGGTGCAAACACAATTTACTGGGGAAGGCTGGTGGGTCTATTTTTTTCAGCGTGTTTTCTTCAGGAAAGAAGATGATGTTGGATTCTGCGAGATTTAAGGAACGTGATTTTGAAGTGAATGCTGAGGATGTCATAGGAGAACGAGAACGATGGTCGTGTGCTGGGAAAGTCAGACAAGAAACTTGACTGCATGCATCAATTCCCACACTGTGGGACTTCACCACAGATAATACTGAAATAGTTGCCGGATAAAACTGAAATGGAACAAACATTGGTAAAATAGGCTGCTAGGAGTACACTACAACTAAGCACGTTCTCTCTTGAGCTTGTCTAGAATGATCTGATGAGCATTCCTAACGCGCTGTTGTCTCCACTGACAGTGTCACGTCAGTAGAGCAGTCACCTCACGTCAGTAGAGCAGTCACCTCACGTCAGTAGAGCGGTCACGTCACGTCAGTAGAGCAGTCACCTCACGTCAGTAGAGCGGTCACCTCACGTCAGTAGAGCAGTCACCTCACGTCAGTAGAGCAGTCACGTCACGTCAGTAGAGCAGTCACCTCACGTCAGTAGAGCAGTCAGAGGACGCACACTGATCACACTAGCAAACCAACACAGCCAGACCACAGAGGACGCACACTAATCACACTAGCAAACCAACACAGCCAGACCACAGAAGACGCACACTAATCACACTAGCAAACCAACACAGCCAGACCACAGAGGACGCACACTCATCACACTAGCAAACCAACACAGCCAGACCACAGAGGACGCACACTCATCACACTAGCAAACCAACACAGCCAGACCACAGAGGACGCACACTCATCACACTAGCAAACCAACACAGCCAGACCACAGAGGACGCACACTCATCACACTAGCAAACCAACACAGCCAGACCACAGAGGACGCACACTCATCACACTAGCAAACCAAGAACACAGCCAGACCACAGAGGACGCACACTCATTACACTAGGAAACCAACACAGTCAGACCACAGAGAATGCACACTCATTACACTAGCAAACCGAGAACACAGCCAGACCACAGAGGACGCACACTCATTACACTAGCAAACCAACCCAGTCAGACCACAGAGGACGCACACTGATCACACTAGCAAACCAACACAGCCAGACCACAGAGGACGCACACTCATTACACTAGCAAACCAACCCAGTCAGACCACAGAGGACGCATACTCATCACACTAGCAAACCACCTACCAGCTTCATATTGAGGATCAACTGCGAAACTGCACAATCCCTGACACTACCGGTTATATATCTGCGCTTGGTACAGGTTTGCGGCTTTGTTTGGCGACGGAAGCTGCAGATTACAAGGAGGTGCAAATATCGGTACGTTCGTGGAACGTTCAACGCGGTGTGGGAATGCCAGATATTGCACCAAACCAATAAACCGGCTTACAATTTCTCTCACGATCTGTACTTAGTTTTCACCTAACGCACTTGTGTGAGCTGGCTGCGCCCTTGTCGAGAGAACGTCGCCCGTCAGAGTCCTGCTCGGTGGATGTCGGAGAATCCGTGCCACAAGATACCGCACTGCCGAAAAATGCCAGATACCGTGTTCGTGCCAGAATCCGTGAACAGATACCAGAACATACCACATACCAGAACATACCAGAACATACCACACACCAGAGCACACCGCACACAACACAACATACACCAGAACACACCACAAACACGCCACACAATACACAGCACCATCACAAGCACACACACCACCACACATCAGAACACACCACATACACCACAAACACCACACACCACACACAATACCACACACCACCACAATCACACACACACACACACACACACACACACACACACACACACACACACACACACAAACACACACACACATACACCACAAACGCCACACACCACACACCACACTCAAACAACACCACCACAACCACACACCACCACACACCACACCACCACAATCACACACACACACACACACACACACACACACACACACACACACACACACACACACACAAACACACACACACCACACACCAGAACCGCTTTCTACATACAGGCACCACAAATCACTTGCGATAATCACTATGAAACAGGCCAAAAGGCTTTCTAGGAATCAACTATTAGTCAGTTAAACATAATGACCACGCTCGGCGACGTTTTGATACTTTTGATTTGATATAGACATTTCAGCGCAGGTAAAGCCACCATTTGAAATCATCGCACTGAAGCAAAACAATAAAGTCATTATATATGCACAAGCTGTCGCAAACAGTAATTCCAATTACCTGTCGTGTTAGGTCATCAACACTTGCACTCACCACCGCAGCCCCAGTTAAATGCACACTCCCACATCCTTACAACACGACATTCACACCTACAGTTAGCAGTTAGCAGTCAGTTAGCAGTTAGCAATTCAAACACTTATCGACACAAACATTCACTACCCTCTTCAACACTTATAGCACAGCATAGATCACACACACCTACCCTCCATTCTGGATACATACTTTCGCAGTACCTATTCCTAAGCCGAATGTCGACCCAACTATCGCTGAATCATACCGTCCTATGACTCTCACCTACTGTTTGCATAGACTCTTTGAACGTCTTGTCAAAAACACATCCATATATTTTCCAGTAACATAAACCCGTCCCCATTATAATCAGGCGTTCGTCCTGCAAGATTCTGCCTTGATAACATGACTTCTTCACCACACACTTCCAGGAAGTGGCGGTCCTAAAAAGTATCACGACTGACGTCTTCCTGAACCTCAAGCACGCACCAGGGGTCATACAAAGTGATAGCTATCTTTCAAATTTCAGAAGCCGAAAATGGTCACCAGGCTTTATGCGCAGATTACATATTGGCCTTGTTCGCCTAAGCGGTCCTCTCATGTTAGCCGAGCAGCACGCTTCTCTATCCGATCATCTTGTCGGTTCTCAGTGGCGCAGCCATTATTTTCTTCAGGAGGCCCTACCCAAAAACGAAATATTCGGAAAGAAAAAAAAACAATTTCGGTGCGCGAAGCGTGCAGAAAATTTTGGGTTTGGCATGGTGAAATTATCAAAATGTCTTGATTGATCCAGTGTATTTTCGGTTGCTAAGGGGAGAGTCCCCCCACCCCTTGGCTGAGTCTCTGTTGGTTCTTCTCACTCAAACACCAAATAGCACTGGTTCTTGTATTTGAAATATTGTCAAAAAGTAAACAGGAAAATCTGAAACGCCTGCGGTTCGGGGCATTGCCAGGAAAAATGTCCCATTAAGCTGTTCAAAACAATTGTTATCTGCCAAATTACATACACTTATTACCGCATCCGCCTATGCTGCCATCTTTTTGGTAGCTTTCCTACCAGAATCTCGGTCCCGGTCGCCGACTGGAACCGAGTTGAAGCAATTGGTACTTGGTAGTAATGGGCAAAATTGCCAACCAATCAGAGACAGAAAGTAACTGTAACGGCCATTTCTAATTGTGGAAGCTCGTCATTCCACTCTGCCTACGTATTGATGGGAAACAAGCACACTGACGGCTTCTAAGCGCAGTCATTCTCCATAACCAAAAGTGATATTTGACATAACTGTGCTAATTTATCAGCTTGAAGTTATTATATTTGGATGCAAATAGCTGGAGGCTATCTTCTCATATGGCGCATGCTAAGTTTTGGTTCCCTATAAACATTTCCAGACTGCAAGATTGATTCACAAAAAAATATACAGGTCTGGCTGGACATCATGACTGAAGTAAGGAAGCAATTCTACAGCCGCATGGAAGGCTATTTCTGGGTTGAAATTGTCAACTTGTGATTTGTGGAATTTGTGAAAATTATATTAGGGAGGGCCTCAAGCACATTTTTAGCTTGTATGTCAAAGTGTAAAGTTATGCTGGAAAAGCTGGGAGTGGAAAACTAAGGAAATACAAAAACTAGAGAAATGATGGGAAAGTGGCGGTTCTCTTATCATGAGATACCATGGGATGGACCCCATGAACACAATTGGCAGCACTTATTGTGTCCATGAATTGGACCTCACCAATCATTTTTTTCAACTTCTCCACCCGTTGCAGTGAGCATGCACATCATGTGAGCATGCCCATGGTGTAGAAAATCCAATGATGGGATGCATTCTAATAATTTGCCATTTTGGATACTTCACACATTCTAAGAAAGAAGATTGATCTTAGCTGCTGCAAAAGGTTGCTAGAAGATCATAAAACATTATTGTACATTCTGAAATCACATGATGATTTTAATTACAAGGATGACATTGCTAGCCTTTGGTACCTTCAAAGGAATTGCAAAACTGAGTGAGGGTGCATTCTATGGAACATTTGCACCAAATAGCAGGTGATGCTAAGTCTATCGTAAAAAGGAAATCTCCTCATCAATAGAGCATCACATTGGATTGACTTGTGTGAATGCAATCATTTGTTTAATACTTGCTGTATTCAAATAGGCACTTCGGTGTTGAAATATGCGAAGAAGAAAAACTGAGTAAATAGCTGGGGTCAGTGTGATAATGCAATTTTTATAAATCACCTAAAAACCATTCATCTTTACCTTCATGGTAATAATGATAGCCTACAATAAATATGTTCGTTCAACGAATTGGCAAATATAAAGAACTTCTCACTTTCTATTGAGGGAGGTAGCTTACCGCTCCCCAAATGTGCTGAGCTTTAGCATGGGTCTATGTGCGTTGACTGGGAATAATTACATGAAAAAAATACATTTGCCTTCCCTGAATCTTTTTGGAAATATTCCACCTCTAGCAGATGGATATGCATACACCAAGATGTCATTCAGATGTTGTGGAGCTAACTATCGACCAAGGAACATTTCACAGAACCGTGAAATCTCAGCACACTCCCTCCTCCTCCCCCGTTCTCGTCGGTATGATACGCGTAACCTCTGATCATCGACAAAGCATTTCAGTGCACACTTAGACTGGGTAAAGTACTGCTGTATCAGGACATCTCATTCCGAGTCGGAATGAAAAAAACAATTATTTTTGTTCCTCGGATTTCGACAATGTACGCCTGAGGCATCATTATAAAAACGATATTTTACTAATCAAATGTGTCTAGAATTTGAGAAGGCGGCGAAAATGTTTGACTTCCTTAAATCCGGCCGTTGGATGGGTGGGGGTGGGAGCATGGTCTGAATGCCCATGAATTCGCTAGTGACAAGGCGCATTCGAACCTGTCAGAGGGGTGCCTTTGGCTGCAAAATTACAGGAGGCGTAGTTGGGCTTCTTCGAGGGGACGCCTTGTTCCTATGAGGGTAAGGCGCGCCATTCTCCGATTGGGAAACTACTACTCGAATTTCCTCTTGTGTTTCTGTGAAACGCTTTAAAATTCGGTAAAATGCTTAACCTGAACTGATTCGGCAAAACTCCCTTAGTTATCATTACAGGCTGTTGATATTCTGCAAAAGTACTCGAAATGAACGGTGCTCTCTATTGTCCCATCGGCGCCAATGCTGCATTACTTACTCTGCTACCAGATTTAGATGCAGCCATTTTACTGCCAGAACATGGTAGCTTTCTAGATGGTACGAGCTAGTATATTTTGGTTCGCAAAGTACTTTTCAAAATTGCATCGTGAACAGCGTAATACACATACCTGTGCTTACATTCACCAACACACACACATACACACAATAATACAAATACACAAACGAGCAGATATAATCACACCTAGAAACGACCGTCCACCAGCTAACAGATGCACTAAACTTGTCAGATGAACCGCCAGGTGTTCTATCTAAAATTCGGTATCAGCACGCTTAAAAATCATGGTACATGGTACAGTGGGAAGAATTTGTTGCCTTATGACGGCCAATCACTGTCCCCTCGGTCGATGGCTTGTCGTTGGCGATGAGGCGGACGAAGTTATGCTTCTGTCGCTGCTGTACCTGGTCCAGCAGGCACCCCGAGTGGAGGTTATGCTTCTACCGCTGCTGTACCTGGTCCGGCAGACACCCCGAATGGAGGTTATACTTGTGCCGCTGCTGTACCTGGTCCAGCAGACATCCCGAGTGGAGGTTATACTTGTGCCGCTGCTGTACCTGGTCCAGCAGACATCCTTGCGCTGCTTACCTGGTCGCTGACACCCAGTGAGGTTACACTTGCCACCTGTATCTTCCAGCAGACATCCCATAGGTTATGCTTCTGCGCTGCTGTACCTGGTCGCTGAAAGTGGGGTTATATTGTCGCTGCTGTACCTGGTCCAGCAGACATCCCGAGTGGAGGTTATGCTTGTGCCGCTGCTGTACCTGGTCCAGCAGACATCCCGAGTGGAGGTTATACTTGTGCCGCTGCTGTACCTGGTCCAGCTGACACCCCGAGTGGAGGTTATACTTCTGCCGCTGCTGTACCTGGTCCAGCTGACACCCCGTAGGTTATGCGTGACCGGTCGCTGAACCGGGGATTGCCGCTGCTGTACCTGGTCCAGCTGACACCCCGAGTGGAGGTTATGCTTCTGCCGCTGCTGTACCTGGTCCAGCTGACACCCCGAGTGGAGGTTATGCTTCTGCCGCTGCTGTACCTGGTCCAGCTGACACCCCGAGTGGAGGTTATGCTTCTGCCGCTGCTGTACCTGGTCCAGCTGACACCCCGAGTGGAGGTTATGCTTCTGCCGCTGCTGTACCTGGTCCAGCTGACACCCAGAGTGGAGGTTATGCTTCTGCCGCTGCTGTACCTGGTCCAGCTGACATCCCGAGTGGACGCGGTCCGGCCCCTTCCAGCGGAATCAATGTTTAACAAGGCAGTGACTGGAGCTGCTCCTCAGCCAAAATAACTCAACTGTTATCTATAGCAAAACTGATACAGTCAACATCACAATGCAAGCAAATGATGAATGCATGATCTGACAAATTACTGCACTTAATATTTAAACCGTTTAGTTGGTAAATAAATAATATATTTAGAATAAGAACCTTCTATGCTCATTTCGATGCATAATATTTCATAACATTTAGTACCCTGGTTGAAGAGAAATGGCGTTGAAACAGCTCTTCAGCGAACGGACCATTCCTCCTCTCCTTAGAAAACTAGCATGGATGCTTACACCGTGTATGTTTTGGCAGATTCTGTTTTAGCGCATACAAGTCACAATAGAGCAGGCCTTTGATCTTGCTCTCTGAATCTTTTTCTCATCTTTCGGTATCACTTCCTCCAAAAGATCACCTTTATAAGGCTTGGAAAGGCTAATCTCCGCAGTTTACGCTTTCAATAACCACAGTATCTGGTTCCCACCAAGAGTATTAGGGTCACACAACCCATCCATTACATATCTACGCACTCACAATAACCAGGCAACGGCAGACAACAACATCGGCATCAAATCAAACGCTGACAAAAACTGGCATTTGAAAATTGAAACACACAAAAGTGGGCACTAAATTGAACACTCAATGAATGTGAGCGCCCAATATAATCAGGGATCCGTCGCGCACAGAAAGCTGGTCTGCTATCAGAATGCGATCGAGCACGTTATTTCTTGTAGACAAAAACCGCTATCCACAGTCGCCTGTCACCCAATGTGTTTACACGTGGATGTCAACCTGGTCACCAGTGGTCACCAGTGGGCACCAGTGGGCACCAGTGGGCACCAGTGGGCACCAGTGGTCACCAGTGGTCACCAGTGGTCACCAGTGGTCACCAGTGGGCACCAGTGGTCACCAGTGGTCACCAGTGGTCACCAGTGGGCACCAGTGGGCACCAGTGGGCACCAGTGGTCACCAGTGGTCACCAGTGGTCACCAGTGGTCACCAGTGGTCACCAGTGGTCACCAGTGGTCACCAGTGGGCACCAGTGGTCACCAGTGGTCACCAGTGGTCACCAGTGGTCACCAGTGGTCACCAGTGGTCACCAGTGGTCACCAGTGGGCACCAGTGGTCACCAGTGGGCACCAGTGGGCACCAGTGGTCACCAGTGGTCACCAGTGGTCACCAGTGGTCACCAGTGGTCACCAGTGGTCACCAGTGGGCACCAGTGGTCACCAGTGGTCACCAGTGGGCACCAGTGGTCACCAGTGGTCACCAGTGGTCACCAGTGGTCACCAGTAGTCACCAGTGGGCACCAGTGGTCACCAGTGGGCACCAGTGGGCACCAGTGGTCACCAGTGGTCACCAGTGGGCACCAGTGGTCACCAGTGGTCACCAGTGGTCACCAGTGGTCACCAGTGGTCACCAGTGGTCACCAGTGGTCACCAGTGGTCACCAGTGGTCACCAGTGGTCACCAGTGGGCACCAGTGGGCACCAATGGTCACCAGTGGTCACCAGTGGTCCCAGTGGTCACCATGGTCATCGTGGTCATCAGTGGTCACCAGTGGTCACCAGTGGTCACCAGTGGGCACCAGTGGGCACCAGTGGGCACCAGTGGGCACCAGTGGGCACCAGTGGGCACCAGAGAAATGGCGAAACCCTAGCAACAGTGTATTTTATACTGGCTGAATAATCACGAGCCTTCTAGCATTCGATCTAACTCGACCAATGAGGTCCAGGCTTTTGCACAAAATGGTCTTGTTTTTAAGAGACTTCATCAACTAACAACAGCAGGTGTCTGTGTACCTTCGATTGGAATTTCCTCTTCAAACTTAGGACTGAGTGGTGCGAAAACTTAGGAGTGGTGCGAAAACGCAATGTGCGTCTTCTTTAGGCTTTACTAGCTTTAGTAGTCCTCTGATGCTTTACTAGCTTTCGTATTCTGGATATTTGTTCACCAGGATCAGGATGAAACTGGTTCGGCGGTCACCGTGGACGCCCGGCAGACCGGCGCTTTTTGCGACTCGTGACACGCAGGTGACACTATCAACATGACAACACTCTTACATCACCTACACAACTGAAACACACCGGGCCGACAAGCACACCATCTTCATTTCAACCTTCTAAATCGATCATGTCAAGCAAAAAATGGCCCCAGATCTCGAACACAAAATCTCACCCTACTGGTATAATGAAGTGATCCGTTCTTAGTCGCCTTCTATTCATTATCGGTCTAAAGTCCATTCTTACAAACCCCCTCTCGGCCAATATTGCGCTCTATGCAAACGACATTGTACTTTGGACATCGCATAGGGTACCACACAGCGCAGTAGGTAGAACTACAACGTGCACTTACAACGCACACGTGCAAAACAGAGTTAACATTTTCAGAGTTCTTCCCGGTGCAACTTAGGAACCCGACAGGTATTCGCTTGCAGTAAGTACTTACCTACCTACTGTGACATCTTGCAGTGGATCGTCCCGCATGCCAGTGACCAGACTTTGTCAATGCAGATGAAATATTCGGCTATTACCAACTCTTCCTCTTCATATCCGATAAGCATATTAGCTCTTATCGTTTCTTCTCTGAGGAAAATACTCCAATGCCCTTATTAAACCATCTCAGTATATTACTTCCAAACTTGGCTCCCTGAACACGCCAATGGTATTTTGGAACAATATATAATCAAGCACAGTGTGTCCAAGAACGTAATCAACATGACTTACTGAATCTCAGCCTCTCATACAACACAATGTCAAATACATTAATGTGCGAATTGCCTTAGACACGGTAAGCCTGACATAGCATGCCTCTCTAAATCCCGTGCCTGAACCGCCCCCGGGGATAATCGACGTTCAAAGAAGGCATACAATAGTCGGTAAGAACATATACCAAGTTTCAGCTGAGCTCTAGCGCAAACAATTCGGAAATTGGATGTACAAGAAAACCTTTGGAGATGAAAGAAACCAATCATGCGAGTTATTGTCACTGGCAGACGTTATCCTTCCAGCAATGGAAACATCTATCAACTATAACGACGCAATATACCTAAAGAACAACATTGCGTGTAAATCCGGTCGTATCTCAGTGTGACATCGCTATGAATATTTCACACCAAAGCCGAAGAGTCCCGAGAGATTACAGCTCGTTTCACAGCTTTACGAGCAGCGACTGTTCCAAGAGCCCCGCCCCACACCCCCACACCCCCACACCCCACACCCCACCGTCAGCCGCGACGACCCAAACACTGGTGAAAAATAATATTGAGGTGCTGGTTGAGTGTTCTACGCTCCTGTCAACATCATGCAACTCACGCAAGGCGGGATGTTGCACAGTACATTTAATACTTGCACTAGCGGATAGTAGAAGACCATCTTTTTCGACTGCGTTTCGTTTCCCGGATGGCAGGTGATACATACATCCACGAGAAGCATCGATCTCCGAGTTACCTCATAGGCTCATTAGGCACCGAGCTAGCCCAGTGGCTCATTTTTTACTGTCATTTTGAAATACTGTAGACACCGCGCTTGATTCTCCAGGCGAGCAACATTACAACGGCAGATTGGAAATGCCCCAACATATTGCCTGATGAAGCAACATTGCAACAGCAGATTGAAAATGCCCCAACATATTGCCTGATGAAGCAACATTACAACGGCAGATTGGAAATGCCCCAACATATTGCCTGATGAAGCAACATTACAACGGCAGATTGGAAATGCCCCAACATATTGCCTGATGAAGCAACATTACAACGGCAGATTGGAAATGCCCCAACATATTGCCTGATGAAGCAACATTACAACAACAGATTGAAAATGCCCCAACATATTGCCTGATGATGCAAATGAACTATGTTGAACTTGGAAAGTGAAAATACACAGCCATAAATTTGGCGATTTGTCTTGAGTACCGAACTTGTGTGCGCTTATATACGTATATAATGGATTTATGGGTTTACATGGCAAGCAACAAGCGCATGTGGCAAAAGTACACGGACGTAGGAGTAGTATGACATACACACACACACACACACACACACACACACACACACACACACACACACACACACACACACATATATATATATATATATATATATATATATATATATATATATATGCGAAACTGCCATCCTCATCTATGCCTAGCGCAGAGAACGCCAAAGCTTGATGGACCAATTTTGACTGGTCGGTCGCCAGCGTGCTCCGTGGAAGACGGCGGCAGCGCGGGGTGGGCGGGGACTGGTTGATGGATGTGAAGGGGAGGCGGGGTGGGCGCCGGAAACAGACGTCAGCCGGGGGGGGGGGGCGCCGGAAACAGACGTCAGCCGGGAGGACGCTGTAAACAGACGTCAGCCGGCGGGGGGGGGGGGAGAGGCGCCGGAAACAGACGTCAGCCGGGAGGACGCTGTAAACAGATGACAGTGTTCAGTGGTAAGCCATGGTGTGCTGATGTGATTGTTCCCGTGACCTGCAGACTACGTCATAATGCCGCGTGTTCAGCATGTCACCGTGCAGGAAGCGGTTGATATGATCATGAACGGTGATCAGTTGTGTATTGTCCACGTAGAGCTTGTGAATACACCCTCGGCCGTGGCTGATGACCTAAGTGACGAGAATGGAGCCGATGACGTTGGGACTGGGACCGCCATTGTGCAAGATGCACCAGGTACAGTGAAAGTGCATTTCAACCGTGAGGAAGTGGAAGCCGACCCCGCCGTTCCAGTCAAGAAAAAGCCAAAGTTCGAAATATCAGCGCCGGTCTGCAGCTATATCTGCTGCCTGAGCTGAAAGGCGTGGTGTGCGGGCCACAGGCACGGCATAACAGGACCGGCGGGATACGTATGCCATCACTCCTCTGAGTGCCATAACCAGGAAAAAGGCGTGGTGTGCGGGCCACAGGCACGGCATCATAGGACCGGCGGGATACGTGTGCCATCACTCCTCTGAGTGCCATAACCAGGAAAAAGGCGTGGTGTGCGGGCCACAGGCACGGCATCACAGGACCGGCGGGATACGTGTGCCATCACTCCTCTCAATGTCATAGTCAGGAAACAGAGGAGGTCACACGAAGAGCACTTCGACACAACTGTTCAGGCCCTGCTAGTAAGGTGGAAAAACAGCAAGGCAGTGGAAGGTGATGACCAACTTCGACGCAGCGAAGCCAGTAACTTCGGTACAATGGCACGACAGGAGTGTAAAGAAGCGGACAGATGTGCCGCAACCAAAGCTGCTGAACGCGTACAACGCCAGTATGGTCGGTGCGGACCTACATGAGTGGCTGCTGGGTCAGTGCGAGGCGTCTATCCGCGGTAAACAGTGGTGCTGGTGCTTTATCGCAGGTGCCCAGGACGTGGCGGTGGTGAACAGCTGGCTGCTGCACCGCACCGCCGTGCCCCGGCAGCAGCAGCTGACACTGCCGTGCCCCGGCAGCAGCAGCTGACACTGCCGTGCCCCGGCAGCAGCAGCTGACACTGCCGTGCCCCGGCAGCGGCAGCAGGCCCGGCAGCAGCCGCCGACACTGCCGTGCCCCGGCAGCGGCAGCAGGCCCGGCAGCAGCCGCCGACACTGCCGTGCCCCGGCAGCGGCAGCAGCTGACACTGCCGTGCCCCGGCAGCCAGAGCCGACACTGCCGTCGCCCCGGCAGCAGCAGCTGACACTGCCGTGCCCCGGCAGCAGCAGCTGACACTGCCGTGCCCCGTCAGCAGCAGCTGACACTGCCGTGCCCGCCGGCAGCAGCAGCCGACACTGCCGTGCCCCGGCAGCAGTAGCCGGACACTGCCGCCCGGCCGGCAGCTGGCACTGCGTGCCCCGGCAGCAGCCGCTGACACTGCCGTGCCCCGTCAGCAGCAGCTGACACTGCCGTGCCCCGGCAGCAGCAGCTGACACTGCCGTGCCCCGGCAGCAGCAGCTGACACTGCCGTGCCCCGGCAGCAGCAGCTGACACTGCCGTGCCCCGGCAGCAGCAGCTGACACTGCCGTGCCCCGGCAGCAGCAGCTGACACTGCCGTGCCCCGGCAGCAGCAGCTGACACTGCCGTGCCCCGTCAGCAGCAGCTGACACTGCCGTGCCCCGGCAGCAGCAGCTGACACTGCCGTGCCCCGGCAGCGGTAGCTGACACTGCCGTGCCCCGGCAGCAGTAGCTGACACTGCCGTGCCCCGGCAGCAGCAGCTGACACTGCCCCAGCTCCGCCGTGAATGCTGGCTGTTGGCTGCCTGTGCTGACAGCGGCGGTGGCACAAAGGTGGGCTGCGTGAAGCGATCAGTGAGTGACGCGTATCTCTGGCAGTCCGCGATACGACGGCGTTGATCATCTGCCCACTGCCCGCCGGTGTCCGCCGTCGCTGTCCCCCTCCCCCTGGGTGACCCCTGGGTCTGTCCCCCCTCCCCCTGGGTGTTCGCCGCCGCTATCCCCTCCTCCCCCTGGGTGACCGCCGTCGCTGTCCCCCCTCCCCTGGGTGTCCGCTGTCGCTATCCCTCCTCCCCCTGGGTGTCCGCCGTCGTTGTCCCCCCTCTCCTAGGTGTCCGCCGTCGCTATCCCCTCCTCCCCCTGGGTGTCCGCCGTCGCTATCCCCTCCTCCCCCTGGGTGTCCGCCGTCGCTGTCCCCCTTCCCTCTGGGTGTCCCCCTCGGTCGATCCCCCTCCCCTTGGGTGTCTGCCGTCGCTGTCCCCTCCCCCTAGGTGTCCGCCGTCGCTGTCAGTTGGAGGGCTGCAGGCTCAGGCCAACCAACAAATGCCTGGAGTATGATGTGCCCCTCTGTTTCAAGTGCCTCGCCAGCTAGCACCGGGGTACATAGTCAGAGCGGACATAGCGATGTGATACGCTTCTTGCAGGGTGCCGAAACTGTGTGCTAAAAGACAAGAATATATATATATATATATATATATATATATATATATATATATATATTAATTAAAATATATATATATATATATATATATATATATATATATATATATATATAATATATATATATATATATATATATATATATATATATATATATATAGTGTCGCTGGCATTAGTGTTGCTGGTATTCGCAGGCGGAGTGGCGGCACTTCGCTGGCCACCGTTAGACGCCAACCACAGACACCCTGCCATCTCCCTCTGCTTCTCGTATGTGCGCCCCTCCCCCCCTCCCCCGCCTTGAGCCAGGCATCAGCCAAATGCCGGCCGGCGGTGAGGGCCCGGCTCATTTCCATAGCTCGTTTGTAAGTCGGCTTGGTGAGTCGGCAGTGGTCCGGAAAAGCCGGCTGGGTGTCGGCCGTCCAACCCGTCGCTGGTCGGCGGCTAACAAGCGGCGCCCGCAACGTCCGCCATGTCAGCGGCGTCAGTGGCGTGAGCAGCGTCAGCGGCATCAGTGGCGTCAGCGGCATCAGTGGCGTCAGCGGCATCAGTGGCATCAGTGGCGTCAGCGGCATCAGTGGCGTCAGCGGCATCAGTGGCGTCTGCAGCATCAGTGGCATCAGTGGCGTGAGCAGCGTGCCAGCGGCATCAGTGGCGTGAGCAGCGTGCCAGCGGCATCAGTGGCATCAGTGGCATCAGTGGCATCATCAGCGTCTGCAGCATCAGTAGCGTCTGCAGCATCAGCGGCGTCAGCAGCGTCAGCGGCATCAGCGGCATCAGTGGCGTCTGCAGCATCAGTGGCATCAGCGGCATCAGCGGCATCATCGGCGTCTGCGGCATCAGCGGCGTCAGCAGCGTCAGCGACATCAGTGGCGTCAGTGGCGTCAGCGGCATCAGCGGCATCAGCGGCGTCAGCAGCGTCAGCGGAGCACTACTGACAGGCGACAGCCCCGGCGTGTGATGAGAAGTACGGACTGGAGTCGTGCGGCGGGCGGCGGGGCGTGTCAGAAGGGTGTCCCCGGGACCGCGCGCGAGCACCGCAAGTGGTTCCTTGAATGGCTGATTAGGGGACGTACGGTCGTTGTGTGCGAGAAGGTACCACACAGAGATAGGGTCGAATTAATGATCATATGTCACTGTGACCTTCCATCATCCAACAGGGCCTGAAGACAACCATTAATTTGAATATACGTATGTTAGGGTGGCCAAGGTAATTGAGGCTGTCATTATATCTCTGTTTGTCGGTGAATACCGTATTGCTCCTTTGTATGCTGATGGCAAATGTAGACTGATTGTTATGTGCTGGCAGCAAATAAAGTCTGACTGTCACATGCTGACTGCAAATACGGCTGACTGCCATCAGGATGTCAATGTGTGCTCCAATAATTCCAACATGATTAACAAGTGCTTCCGTTGTCCCACAATGTCAAGGCTCTGAGAGTACGAGCGTGAGAGACTATCGAAAAATATTCGTGCTCACATTTGCTTCAATGCATGCTGATCTTGGAGACTCTTCCTCGTATGGTCAGTATGTACAGTGTGTGCTATGTACGTGGTGCATGTTTTTGACATGTAAGTATAGATTAGCATGTCTTTCAAGAAGCGCTTGCGACAACAATAAGTGTGATCTATAACTCTAAAATAATTTATTACTGAACATTTTTTATTACATTAGCATGAAGTGTGATAGCTAGATGAATGCCGAAATAATCTGTTGAAAATGGTGGAAGTACACCAAAACGTGAACAATAAATGAGAAATATCGGATGAATGCTTTACGACCTAAATGAAGAACAGAGACGAACAACCCGGGAGTTGTAACGGTCTACAAATAAGCTTATCAAAGCAAGATATGCTGTGGTCTTCAACAAAACATGCCAACCTGAATATATATATATATATATATATATATATATATATATATATATATATATATATATATATATGCATATATATATATACATATATATATATATATATATATATATATATATATATATATATATATATATATATATATATATGCATATATATATATACTATATATATATATATATATATATATATATATATATATATATATATATATATATATGCATATATATATATACATATATATATATATATATATATATATATATATATATATATATATATATAGTGTGCCAAAAAAGGTATACTTGCATTATGGATAGATTACACATGTAGTGCATTTCGTGCACGATTAACTACAACTCATTTTCAGGCACCCACACCTATAAGATTACCTTGATCGATGGCAAGCCAATTAGGAGAACATGTTAATGGTTAGGTTGTGATTAATTTCCTCAATGTGTTGTGTTGTTCCAAGGTTGTTTTTGTTGTGACTTCATTAATCGACAATTACGCATATTATTTGTCATGCTAAGCAGGAAGTTCAAAGGTACCACCAAAACTTATTAATATCAGAGAGAGTAGTACGAAGAGAAAAACGGCGCAACCAGCAGTTGCATGAAGGACAATTTGAACACGGAATGCCTGTGGGTGCACTGTACAGTGCATAATATGTGTATTAAGTTTGAAGGCTGAAAACAAGTTTTGAGTTTTGGATTGTGAATCTACTAGTAGAACTTAAAAATATTGGATATGGTGTTAGATGTGGTACGTCGAGCTACAGGGTCTTAAAAGATGAATGAAGCCTTCCTTGTAGTCACAACCTTATTGGTTTCT
Organism: Ashinkailepas kermadecensis; assembly: GCA_034440615.1. Lineage (NCBI taxonomy): Eukaryota > Metazoa > Arthropoda > Thecostraca > Neolepadidae > Ashinkailepas > Ashinkailepas kermadecensis. Next base: position 196,307 of record JAOTOM010005054.1, read on the forward strand.
TAGGATTAGGAAGGTGTAGATATTAAGCCATACAAGCTAAGATATCCTCTCTTAAATTATGTTGTTAACCACGAAAGCCTGCCAATGCAGAAAGAATTGCTTACTAAGAGAAGACAAGACAAGGACGAGAAGGCAGCAGCTGAGGTAACGCGAACAAAATCCGGCCGGCAGCCAACTGGCTGTCGTAGACTGGACAGTTAACGTTGCAGCCGCAAGATCTGCAATGCTACAGGCTCTACCCATGAGCAGCAGTATTTATATTTAAAAAAAAAACACTGATGCCAGAGCAACGGCAACTGTAAAACTGAAAATGGCCTAGTGTAAATCATCGATGCGTAATGCATGGCAGGGCACATAAATGGCGAGTAGCAAACAGGCATTCTTTACGCGAACAGTGCGCTTTTTGATGAAAAAGGAGCGAGAATAATGATAATGGTAGAATTGCCTACCATGACAATATTTCACCCACGCTTATTAAAACACATTTTAAATGAACGTGCAAGACATGCAATACCTTGACCAAATGCTATGAATTGCAACACGCATACGAAGTGGCAGCCATCACATGCATCGGCACACTTGCCGGTCCGGCGCTAGGAGTAGTGAACGGCGAGAGGCGACCAAACGGTACGATAGCAGGGTACGATAGCAGGGTACCATAGCAGGGTACCATAGCAGGGTACCATAGCAGGGTACCATAGCAGGGTACCATAGCAGGGTACCATAGCAGGGTACCATAGCAGGGTACCATAGCAGGGTACGATAGCAGGGTACCATAGCAGGGTACCTAGCAGGGTACCATAGCAGGGTACCATAGCAGGGTACCATAGCAGGGTACCATAGCAGGGTACCATAGCAGGGTACCATAGCAGGGTACCATAGCAGGGTACCATAGCAGGGTACCATAGCAGGGTACCATAGCAGGGTACCATAGCAGGGTACCATAGCGGTACCATAGCAGGGTACATAGCAGGGTACCATAGCGGGTACCATAGCGGGGTACCATAGCAGGGTACGATAGCAGGGTACCATAGCAGGGTACCATAGCAGGGTACCATAGCAGGGTACGATAGCAGGGTACCATAGCAGGGTACCATAGCAGGGTACCATAGCAGGGTACCATAGCAGGGTACCATAGCAGGGTACCATAGCAGGGTACCATAGCAGGGTACGATAGCAGGGTACCATAGCAGGGTACCATAGCAGGGTACCATAGCAGGGTACCATAGCAGGGTACCATAGCAGGGTACCATAGCAGGGTACCATAGCAGGGTACCATAGCAGGGTACCATAGCAGGGTACCATAGCAGGGTACCATAGCAGGGTACCATAGCAGGGTACCATAGCAGGGTACATAGCAGGGTACCATAGCAGGGTACCATAGCAGGGTACCATAGCAGGGTACCATAGCAGGGTACCATAGCAGGGTACCATAGCAGGGTACCATAGCAGGGTACCATAGCAGGGTACCATAGCAGGGTACCATAGCAGGGGTACCATAGCAGGGTACCATAGCAGGGTACCATAGCAGGGTACCATAGCAGGGTACCATAGCAGGGTACCATAGCAGGGTACCATAGCAGGGTACCATAGCAGGGTACCATAGCAGGGTACGATAGCAGGGTACCATAGCAGGGTACCATAGCAGGGTACCATAGCAGGGTACCATAGCAGGGTACCATAGCAGGGTACCATAGCAGGGTACCATAGCAGGGTACCATAGCAGGGTACCATAGCAGGGTCACCATAGCAGGGTACCATAGCAGGGTACCATAGCAGGGTACCATAGCAGGGTACCATAGCATAGCAGGGTACCATAGCAGGGTACCATAGCAGGGTACCATAGCAGGGTACGATAGCAGGGTACCATAGCAGGGTACCATAGCAGGGTACATAGCAGGGTACCATAGCAGGGTACCATAGCAGGGTACCATCGAGGGTACGATAGCAGGGTACCATAGCAGGGTACCATAGCAGGGTACCATAGCAGGGTACCATAGCAGGGTACCATAGCAGGGTACCTTGGCCGGTCCGGCGGTGACAGGCGACCACACTGTACATACCATGGCATGCTGGGAGCAAGCTGAAAATGGCCACTGAGCCACATAATAGACAAGCAATGCATACACGAAGTAAAATCTACTGCAATCACTAGCAAAAAGGCAAGGGAGAAAACTGTACCAAACCAATAAGAACCTACAAAGCAATGGGGTGTAATGCGAAAGTAAATGAATACATATGTATATATGTATATATATATATATATATATATATATACATATATATATATATATATATATATATATATATATATATATATATATATATATTCACGTTCGCATGCTTTGTTGAAGACCACAGCATATCTTGCTTCGATAAGCTTATTTGTACACCCTTCCAATTCCCGGGTTGTTCGTCTCTGTTCTTCATTTTGGTCGTAAAGCTTTCGTCCGATATCTCTCATTTATTGTTAACATTTCGGTGTACTTCCACCGTTTTCAACAGATTATTTCGGCATTCATCTAGCTATCACACTTCATACTAATGTAATACACAATGTTCAGTAATAAATTATTTTAGAGTTAAAGATCACACATATTGTTGTCGCAAGCGCTTCTTGAAAGAAATAATAATATATACTTACATGTCGAAAACATGCACCACGTACATAGCACACACTGTACAACTGTTCACCGGATGTAATTATTAAACAATTCAAGTATTATTCATGACCGTGTGTGCACGTTCAGTACAGGTTCTTGTTCCCGGATTATAATTTCCTCGAGAACTCGAGGAAGGCGTTGTTTGCCGATGTTGTTCTTAGGATTACGTTGTTGCGTGTCAAATCTGTTCGTGTTTGTCGCGGTTGGTGTTCTTGGAGCATGTGCTGCGATGGTGCTCCCTCCTGTAGGTGCATCATAAGACGGCGAGATAGGGTAGTTGTCGTCACACCAGTGTAATCTACGCGTCGAAGTCTACAATATTCGTGGGTCCATGATACTTTGTAAATTACATTGGTACGTTGAAGCTGATTGTTGCTGTTGTTTGGGTCGTTGCTGTTGTTTGGGATGTTCTTGCTCTTGTAATATATGCAGAGTTGTAGTTTGTCAGACTTGTCGCTTGGTTTGACAGTTTGCTTTATGATGTGCTGGATGATGTGCTCGTCGACTTTGCATGTTGTCCACATTTTGTTGCGATAAAACAGCTTCACGTTGGATGTTTCATTTCTGAATATTTGTTTTGATCGTAGCAATTTGGCGTGGGTGGACTACCTGTCTGAGCAGTGATTGAGGGCCCGTCTCACGAATGCCCTGACGACGCTTAACTTGCAGCGGTCGGGACATTTGCTGTTGGCATTGAGGCATTGGCCTACATTGGCTTTCTTCCGATGCACTTCCGTCTTAACACGCGCCCTGGAGGGCCTCTGAAAATTACGCGCACTGGAGAGGGGGGGATTCCGTACCCACCCCCTGAGATCTCGGCTCCTATGATAGCTAGAGTAACGCAATTTTCAGGATAGATGGGTATGGTGGTGACCTCTATCGTGTGCAAATTCCATGACCTCAGATCAATATATTCAAGGTCAAATGAGGTCACATATGTCATAGTTGGCTTGTTGTGCGTGGCTTGGCTTGACATGGTTATGGACCGTTGCGATTGTTTAAATGCTCCAAAATGGGCATCAATGATGTTTTGGACATAACTAATGATGCAATACAGATGATAGATCCGGAATTTGACCTTAGGTCACCTATATATCAGCACTTTATCGGATCAGTTACCGGTTCCAGTTATCGGAACCGGGCCGCCCGCCGGACCGGCGGGCGGCCCGGCGCAATCGGCTTCACGAAGAAAGGGCTGAAGTATATGAATGAAGTATGGAAACGCTTAGGTTCACAAGGACAAAAACAGAAGGGGGTAACATACAAAATGACATGAATCGCATGACCGTCATTTGCATGTATGCCAACCTTCCAGTTGAACAAGTTTGGTTCCATTGACCTGTCATGAACTTGACCTGAGTTGACCTCGGTGACCTAGCATGAACTTGAAAAATATAGCATAACAATATACACCAAACAAGTCATTAGTATTGCCATGAACACTTTCCTTTTGCTGATATACGGGAAGCGCATCAGCGCCGATTTTTGTGGTCTGACGATTCGAAATGTTTTGACTTCGATGGCCTGTAACTCGAGAAAAAAAAATCGGCCGATTTTCGTTTTTCTTACTTTAAGCGACGCGCCGTACATTTCTAAGCAGGTACACAAAACATAGCGTATATCGACCGGTAAAATCTGGAGTTATTTACGACAAATCGGAGGGGTGGGTGGATTTCGTCGTCCCTCGCCAGTGCGCGTGTTAAGTGTGCCATCTGTACGACTGACGTCAATATCTAGAAAGCTAATTCGGTTGGAGTTACTAACTTCGGTGGTAACATTGAGTAGAGACTCGAACTTCAGTGCGCTTTGGAGTTGCCAATGGTGTGGTTCGTTTCTCACGTTGACGAAAATATCATCGACATAACGACAGTAGATGTTGGGCCTCAGGTTAGGGTTGTTTTCTAAGACCTTGTTTTCTAGGTGCACATATACATATTAGCAAATAGGCATCTCAAAGGGGACTCCATGGCCACTCCTTCGACTTGTCGGTACAAGCTACCATCAGATCCACGAAATGGTGTTTCAGTGGTACACATGTGGAGAAGTTTTTCTCCAGGATTAGCTTTAACATCTTCAGAGGAGGCAGGTTGCGATGTTGGTACACAGAGTCCAGTATCAGATTAATTGTTTGTTTGGCAGGTACGTTGCTGAATACATTTTCCACGTCTTGCGAGGCCAGGAGTCCTGTTGGTGGGTTGGTTTTGATAATATCAAGGAACTCGTCGGTCGACTTCAGCAAAATATCGGGGAACAGTCTGCCCAAGGCATCGTAAATCGCCTACTTTGTCACTTCATCAAGTTATATACCGTCACCTCCAACTCATCAAGATGTAAACCTGAGCCTTCACTGGCCATCACTCGGTCATAAATCAGTTCCTACCGTAGCTTAGCGTAAGATAGCCCGGCTCAGCGTCAGAGCTATGGTGCCAGTCCGAGCAAGTCATCAGAAAGGCAACCAACCGATGAACAAGCGAATCAGCAGCTCTCTTTCCGCTCCACATTCGGTCCAGTGGCACGGAAGCGAGCTGCGAATATTCACGAGGTAAACGTCCTCAGCGCTCAACTAGAGTACAAAAATCACACGAATACCCACCAGAGAGAGCGTCCAGCGCACAAGCTTTGGAAGTGGGTTAGGCTCTGGGCAGTGGGTTATGTTATGGACAATAGGTTAGTTTCTGGGAAGTGGGCTAGGTTCTGGGATGTGGGTTAAGTTCTAGGAAGTGGATTAGGTTATGGGAAGTGGGTTAGATTCTGGGAAGTGGGTTATATTATTGGAAGTGGGTTATATTATGGGAAGTGGGTTAGGTTCTGTGAAGTGCGTTAGATTCTGGAAAGTGGGGCAGGTTCTGGGAAGTGGGTTAGGTTCTAGGAAGTAGGTTAGGTTCTGGGAAGTGGGTTAGGTTCTGGGAAGTGGATTAGGTGATGGGAAGTGGGTTCTGGGAGTTGGGATAGTTTCTGGGAATTTGGATGGGTTCTGGGTAGTAGGCTATGTTCTGGGAAGTGGGTTAGGTTCTGGAAAGTGGGTTAGGTTCTGGGAAGTGGATTAGGTTCTGGGAAGTGGGTTAGATTTTCGGAAGTGGATTAGGTTCTCGGAAGTGGGTAGGCTCTAGGAAGTGGGTTAGATTTTGGGAAGTTGGTTAGGTTCTGGGAAGTGGGTTAGGTTTGCGGCGCAGGTGCATGTGTGTGTTCAGAAATTTACACGACTGGTGCACAACAATAGTGCTAATGATGGGTGAGTTGCATTCTGTCGTGGTAGTTCAAGCACATGATGTAATGCCATTTCGCTCTTCATGCATCTGAAGAAATTATGCGTGTGATTGTGGTTTCAATGCAAGCATGTGCCCTGGTGTGTACCAATTTAATATATGTATGCATAGTTGATGTGTGGTAACGTATGACGGTCCAGGGACATTATGGTGTACTTCTAACATCGATGTGAAAATGCTAGTTATAATATGTTACTGGAGACAGCCACTGCCAGGCCTATATTCTCTGGACGGCTTGTTTTCCCGCCGAGATTGTCAGCTTTGTTTAGGGCCAAATTGCATCGGTTGTCCTCGCAGGACAGGATTCTAAATACCACATGACCTGACAAGAGAGGGTTCGAGCCACCACATGTCCCTACAGGAGATTCGAGTCACCGCATCCTGACAGGAGAGGGTTCGAGTCACCACATCCTGACAGGGGAGGGTTCGAGTCACCACATCCTGACAGGAGAGGGTTCGAGTCACCACATCCTGACAGGAGAGGGTTCGAGTCACCACATCCTGACAGGGGAGGGTTCGAGTCACCACATCCTGACAGGAGAGGTTTTGAGTCACCACATCCTGACAGGAGAGGGTTCGAGTCACCACATCCTGACAGGGGAGGGTTCGAGTCACCACATCCTGACAGGAGAGGTTTTGAGTCACCACATCCTGACAGGAGAGGTTTTGAGTCACCACATCCTGACAGGGGAGGGGGTCGAGTCACCACATCCTGGCAGGAGAGGTTTTGAGTCACCACATCCTGACATGAGAGGGTTCGAGTCACCACATCCTGACAGGGGAGGGTTCGAGTCACAATATTCTGACAGGGAAGGGTTCGAGTCACCACATCCTGACAGGAGAGGTTTTGAGTCACCACATCCTGACAGGAAAGGGTTCGAGTCACCACATCCTGACAGGGGATGGTTCGAGCCACCACATCCTGACAGGAGAGGGTTCGAGTCACCACATCCTGACAGGGGATGGTTCGAGCCACCACATCCTGACAGGGGAGGGTTCGAGTCACCACATCCTGACAGGAGAGGTTTTGAGTCACCACATCCTGACAGGAGAGGGTTCGAGTCACCACATCCTGACAGGGGAGGGTTCGAGTGACCACATCCTGACAGGGGATGGTTCGAGTGACCACATCCTGACAGGAGAGTGTTTGAGTCACCACATCCTGACAGGAGAGGTTTTGAGTCACCACATCCTGACAGGGGAGGGTTCGAGTCACAATATTCTGACAGGGAAGGGTTCGAGTCACCACATCCTGACAGGGGAGGGTTCGAGTCACCACATCCTGACAGGAGAGGGTTCGAGTCACCACATCCTGACAGGAGAGGGTTCGAGTCACCACATCCTGACAGGGGAGGGTTCGAGTCACCACATCCTGACAGGGGAGGGTTCGAGTCACCACATCCTGACAGGGGAGGGTTCGAGTCACCACATCCTGACAGGGGAGGGTTCGAGTCACCACATCCTGACAGGAGAGGGTTCGAGTCACCACATCCTGACAGGGAGGGTTCGAGTCACCACATCCTGACAGGGAGGTTGGTCACCACATCCTGACAGGGGAGGGTTCGAGTCACCACATCCTGACAGGGGAGGGTTCGAGTCACCACATCCTGACAGGGGAGGGTTCGAGTCACCACATCCTGACAGGGGAGGGTTCGAGTCACCACATCCTGACAGGAGGGTTTGAGTCACCACATCCTGACAGGGGAGGGTTCGAGTCACCACATCCTGACAGGGGAGGGTTTGAGTCACCACATCCTGACAGGGAGGGTTCGAGTCACCACATCCTGACAGGGGAGGGTTCGAGTCACCACATCCTGACAGGGAGGGTTCGAGTCACCACATCCTGACAGGGGAGGGTTCAAACCTGACAGTCACCACATCCTGACAGGAGAGGGTTCGAGTCACCACATCCTGACAGGGGAGGGTTCGAGTCACCACATCCTGACAGGGGAGGGTTCGAGTCACCACATCCTGACAGGGGAGGGTTCGAGTCACCACATCCTGACAGGAGAGGGTTCGAGTCACCACATCCTGACAGGGGAGGGTTCGAGTCACCACATCCTGACAGGGGAGGGTTCGAGCCACCACACTGCTGGAAGGGTGAGCTGGCGACTGGACCGATGAGATCGGGGACGCGGCGACGGGGTGGCCGTGCTGGAACACTGGCGGTACGTAATTCTTAGCTTAGCATGGCATCAACCTGGAGCTCCCAGGCCCAATATTAAGGTCATGGTCCATCAATCTATCCCCAGCAATCTCTGCATAGCACAGGAATCTGGTACGTAGAGCGAACCCAGCGAATACTCGAATTAAATGTATAAGGAAAAACCGAACACACTGTGTAGATGCTCGCTCCTTTCTCTCCCCTGGCTTGTCTGTAACTAACGATACGAAAATTACAGGGCAGGTGACAATTAGAAGGTCTGTTAGGGTAGGACTGGTCAGGACGCAGCTCAAGATCATTATAAATATATTGTAATCAGCATACCGAAATCGTAGGTTGTATGTCACTGATCCGACTTGTTCCGATCCGACTGGGCGTGGTACTAACTTTTTCATAGTGTTCCTGACTTGAAAAGATCATCTGACGCGAGCCACTGCTAGTCTCTGGCACGGTGTCGCTGCCCCTCGAATAACGGTAGCAGCTGAACAAAAGCAGTTATGTTGCTCGGATTCAGACTGTTAATAGCTACCTTGATGACCATATCCGAACCTGCCAACAGCCACCTTGATGGTCAATACCCGAAGCTGCCAACAGCCACCTTGATGGACAATAACCGAAGCTGCCAACAACTACCTTGATGGACAATACCCGAAGCTGCCAACCACTATCTTGATGGCCAATACCCAAAACTGCCAACCGCTATCTTGTTTGCCAATCAAAAAAGCTGTTAACCGCTACCTTGATTGCCAATACGCAAAACCTGATAACCGCTACCTTGATTGCCAATACCCAAAGCTGCTAACCACTACCTTGATGACCAATACCCGAAACTTCCAACCACTACCTTGACGACCAGTACCCGAAACTGCCAATCGCTACCTTGATGACCAGTACCAGAAACTGCCAACCACTACCTTGATGGCCAATACCCTAAGCTGTCAGCCACTACCTTGATGGCCAATACCCAAAACTTCCAACCACTACCTTGATGACCAGCACCCGAAACTGCCTACCGCTACCTTGCTTGCCAACACCCAAAAACTGCCAACCGCTGCCTTGATGGTCAATTCCCGAGAGTCGGCTAGTGTGAAGAGTGCTTGTGGCAGTGAACTGGCAATGCTACAAAGCAACTGAATGCATACAGACTGTGAGCTAACACACGCACTTGTAATGCATACAGACTGTGAGCTAACACACGCAGTTGTAATGCATACAGACTGTGAGCTAACACACGCACTTGTAATGCATACAGACTGTGAGCTAACACACGCAGTTGTAATGCATACAGACTGTGAGCTAACACACCCACTTGTAATGCATACAGACTGTGAGCTAACACACAGTTGTAATATACAGACTGTGGCTAACACACGCAGTTGTAATGCATACAGACTGTGAGCTAACACACCCACTTGTAATGTATACAGACTGTGAGCTAACACACGCACTTGTAATGCATACAGACTGTGAGCTAACACATGCACTGGTAAATTGCAGCCAATACTACTTCGAAGGTTGCTTGCGTGTTCTGCTTCCCAAATCGCAGATGGGACGCATTTTCGTTTTCGACATAAAAAAGAAGTCCAACAGATTGGTCAATGTTGTCAGTGGCTACAAAGCGGGCGTGCTAAAATGTGTACTCATTGTTCGTGGATACTTCGGCCATTGCGATGCTTGATGCTTCAAGAGGGTGTTACAGGAATTCACGGTATATAAATTGTAATGGGTTCTGCTGGGAACGTGGGCAATTTTCCATGGAAATACAATTTAGAAACATGATTGGTTAATCAGGCCCAATATTCCAATATTACGAATCATGAAACATCGGTTTTGACGAAGATGATATGGATTTGTGCTTCAGCCTTCGCCCGAGCTCTTCGCGACCTTCCTCAGAGCACCAATGTGTGAGGGAACGTTTGGAGGCGCTCCTCGTTTTGAGGCGCTCCTCGTTGAGGCGCTCGTTTGGAGGCGCTCCTCGTTTGGCCTTGGGCGCCCTCGTTGAAGCCTGTTGGGCGCGTTGGTCTTTGGCGTCTCTTGGAGGCGCTCGTTGGAGGCGCTCCTCGTTGGAGGCGCTCCTCGTTTGGAGGCGCTCCTCGTTTGGAGGCGCTCCTCCAGCCTCAAGGCGTTTTCAATCGGAGCACGCCGACGAAACTGAACGAACAACAAAACATGTCTTGTCATGATGTATCGCAATTCGCTTCCAATCTCTTATACCATGCCATTGCTTGACCACCCTGATTGGGCCAGGGTTTTAAGTTGCACACACAATACGTTCAGAATGTCCATTTGGACATGACGTTCGACAAAACGAAACGAATAGGGCTTAGCATGTTTAGCAGGACTGCCTTGCATACGAGGCTAGGAACGGTCTTTGGTCTTCGCCCGCACACATTGGGACAAACGTTGATCTAGTATGAGAGAAGGTTCTTTCCCTATACTCCACCGGATCGTACGCGGTGTTACCACACCCCCTCTTCTCCATCGGATCGTTCCCAGTGTTGTTCCATATCAGGTAAAGGTCAACGTGGGATTTACTGGAAGATATGCTACCTTAGGTTACGTTCCATCTTGATGTCGTACTGTCCGCCTGCATCATGTCAAGCAACATTGCAAGGCAACCATAGAAAACCGTGCACTTTTCATTTGGTATGTTGGCATGACCTTAACCGCTCTGGAATCCGGTATTTCTTGCATTTCTTCAGGCGGCTGCGAAGTGACGCATGTGATAACCGAAAAGGACCAATATGTGTTGTAGAGAACTTTATAACTGTAATAGTACACCACCAGGCAAGCATGCATCAGCTCCGTACGCTCGGCTGGGCACTCACTTCGGACCATTTATGAACAGAACTGTTCACATGATCTTCACCTGTAAAGATCATCAAACAGTCAATCGTTTGAGGAGGCGTGAAGCTGCATCACCTCCGAAGTTAATTTGGAGCTGTACGCATATACGTATGCTTCCATATACGTATGCTTCTGACGAAAGACATCATAATGATAACTATATATGGTGTTTTGTCGGCTTTTGACGCTGCCGAGCGGCTCGTCCTCAGTCAGCTGATGGCCGATCCTCTCTGAGGACGCCAGTCAACGCCGACCGCGTGAGGAAGACCTGACGCAGCTGACCTGCTGACCTGACCTCACACAGCACATGAGGCAGACCTGACACAGCCAATACCTGCTGATGACGTCACACGGCACGTGAGGCAGACCTGACACAGCCAATACCTGCTGATGATGTCACACGGCACCTGAAGCAGACCTGACGCAGCCAATACCTGCTGATGATGCCGCAAGGCACGTGAGACAGACCTCACGCAGCCAATACCCTGCTGATAACGTCACACGGCACGTGAGACAGACCTGACACAGCGAATACCTGCTGATGATGTCACACGGCACGTGAGGCAGACCTGACACAGCGAATACCTGCTGATGATGTCACACGGCACGTGAGACAGACCTCACGCAGCCAATACCCTACTGATGATGTCACACGGCACGTGAGGCAGACCTCATGCAGCCAATACCTGCTGATGATGTCACACGGCACGTGAGGCAGACCTCATGCAGCCAATACCTGCTGATGATGTCACACGGCACGTGAGGCAGACCTGACACAGCGAATACCTGCTGATGACGTCACACGGCACGTGAGGCAGACATCATGCAGCCAATACCCTGCTGATGATGTCACACGGCACGTGAGGCAGACATCATGCAGCCAAATACCCTGCTGATGATGTCACACTGCACGGAGCTGAGCCCGGGCACAGGGACTCGGTCGAGCCCATGCGGGGTAGGGGCGGGGGAGGGAGGAGGGTGATGCGAGCAGCGCGTCATCATCGACCAGAGCCACCAACTGTACACTGTGCAGACTGCAGACGACTGTCCTCCCTCGGACCAGAGCCACAGACTGTACACTGTACAGACTGCAGACGACTGTCCTCCCTCGGACCAGAGCCACAGGCTGTACACTGTACAGACTGCAGACGACTGTCCTCCCTCGGACCAGAGCCACAGACTGTACACTGTAGAGACTGCAGACAACTGTCCTCCCTCGGACCAGAGCCACAGACTGTACACTGTAGAGACTGCAGACAACTGTCCTCCCTCGGACCAGAGCCACAGACTGTACACTGTAGAGACTGCAGACAACTGTCCTCCCTCGGACCAGAGCCACAGACTGTACACTGTGGAGACTGCAGACAACTGTCCTCCCTCGGACCAGAGCCACAGACTGTACACTGTAGAGACTGCAGACAACTGTCCTCCCCGGACCAGAGTGTAGAGCCGGCTATGCGTAAAATGCACGCAGGGCGACTGACAGGGCAGGGTGACTGACGGGGCAGGGTGACTGGCAGGGCAGGGTGGCTGACAGGGCAGGGTGACTGACAGGACAGGGTGACTTACAGGACAGGGTGACTGACAGGACAGGGTGACTGACAGGGCAGGGTGACTGACAGGACAGGGTGACCTGACAGGACAGGGTGACTGACAGGACAGGGTGACTGACAGGAGTAGGGTGACTGACAGGATAGGGTGACTGACAGGACAGGGTGACTGACAGGACAGGGTGACTGACAGGACAGGGTGACTGACAGAGCAGGGTGACTGACAGGACAGGGTGACTGACAGGACAGGGTGACTGACAGGACAGGGTGACTGACAGGGCAGGGTGACTGACTGGACAGTGGGACTGACAGGGCAGGGTGACTGACAGGACAGGGTGACTGACAGGACAGGGTGACTGACAGGGCAGGGTGACTGACAGGACAGGGTGACTGACAGGACAGGGTGACTGACAGGACAGGGTGACTGACAGAGTAGGGTGACTGGCAGGGCAGGGTGGCTGACAGGGCAGGGTGACTGACAGGACAGGGTGACTGACAGGACAGGGTGACTGACAGGGCAGGGTGACTGACAGGACAGGGTGACTGACGGGGCAGGGTGACTGACAGGACAGGGTGACTGACAGGACAGGGTGACTGACAGGACAGGGTGACTGACAGGACAGGGTGACTGACAGGACAGGGTGACTGACAGGACAGGGTGACTGACAGGACAGGGTGACTGACAGGACAGGGTGACTGACAGGACAGGGTGACTGACAGGACAGGGTGACTGACAGGACAGGGTGACTGACAGGACAGGGTGACTGACAGGACAGGGTGACTGACAGGACAGGGTGACTGACAGGACAGGGTGACTGACAGGACAGGGTGACTGACAGGGCAGGGTGACTGACAGGGCAGGGTGACTGACAGGACAGGGTGACTGACAGGAGGCAGGGTGACTGACAGGACAGGGTGACTGACAGGACAGGGTGACTGACAGGGCAGGGTGACTGACAGGGCAGGGTGACTGACAGGACAGGGTGACTGACAGGACAGGGTGACTGACAGGGCAGGGTGACTGACAGGACAGGGTGACTGACAGGACAGGGTGACTGACAGGACAGGGTGACTGACAGGATAGGGTGACTGACAGGACAGGGTGGCTGACGGGGCAGGGTGGCTGACAGGATAGGGTGACTGACAGGACAGGGTGACTGACAGAACAGGGTGACTGACAGGACAGGGTGACTGACAGGACAGGGTGACTGACAGGACAGGGTGACTGACAGGACAGGGTGACTGACAGGGTAGGGTGACTGACAGGGCAGGGTGGCTGACGGGGCAAGGTGGCTACATGCAATCATGCAGTCCTGGTGGACTAGAATGTGTGACAAGATGGCGTTTCTCTTCTTGTTCAATTTGCATAATACTTGTTTTCAGGTATGCGTGAAAAGAAAGGGAAGAAGAAAAAGAACGACCACTGGAAAATGTTTGGTTCTTGTGACTTCACAAAACCTTCCCATGCATCTTCCCATTCCACAGCCATACACCAAAGAAGTTAATCAACATAATTAATGTGCGATAACGGCTTGCGGCGCATTGTATGGCGACAGCTCTGTATGGCGACAGCTCTGTCGGCGCATTGCATGGTGACAGCTCTGTATGGCGACAGCTCTGTATGGCGACAGCTCTGTATTGGGACAGCTCTGTCGGCGCATTGCATGGCGACAGCTCTGTATGGCGACAGCTCTGCCGGCGCATTGCATGGTGACAGCTCTGTATGGCGACAGCTCTGTATGGCGACAGCTCTGTATGGCGACAGCTCTGTATTGGGACAGCTCTGTCGGCGCATTGTATGGCGACAGCTCTGTATGGCGACAGCTCTGTCGGCGCATTGCATGGTGACAGCTCTGTATGGCGACAGCTCTGTATGGCGACAGCTCTGTATTGGGACAGCTCTGTCGGCGCATTGTATGGCGGCAGTTCTGTCGGCGCATTGTATGGCGACAGTTCTGTATGGCGACAGCTCTGTATGGCGACAGCTCTGTATGGCGACAGCTCTGTCGGCGCATTGTATAGCGACAGTTCTGTATGGCGACAGCTCTGTATGGCGACAGCTCTGTATGGCGACAGCTCTGTCGGCGCATTGTATGGCGACAGCTCTGTATGGCGACAGTTCTGTATGGCGACAGCTCTGTATGGCGAAAGCTCTGTTGGCGCATTGCATGGCGACAGCTCTGTATGGTGACAGCTCTGTATGGCGACAGCTCTGTCGGCGCATTGCATGGCGACAGCTCTGTATGGCGACAGCTCTGTATGGCGACAGCTCTGTATGGCGACAGCTCTGTATGGCGACAGCTCTGTATGGCGACAGCTCTGTATGGCGAAAGCTCTGTATGGCGACAGCTCTGTCGGCGCATTGTATGGCGACAGTTTTGTATGGCGACAGCTCTGTATGGCGACAGCTCTGTCGGCGACATTGTATGGCGACAGCTCTGTATGGCGACAGTTCTGTATGGCGACAGTTCTGTATGGCGACAGTTATGTCGCTGAGGAAAAACACGGTGACGAAGTTAGCTTTGTAGCGATGTGCGTGGGCGTGGGCGTCAGATATGTTTGAATGTCTCCGCAAAGCTTGAAGTCTGTTATCGCTTTCCGGAAGTTACCGTACTTCGCATAGACTTGGGGAGCCGGAAATAAAACTGGGAATCGCGCTGCAAGTTGATGTCTGTGTAGTAAGCTTTACCTACGTTTTTCGTTGTACAGCATTGCTATTTGTTGCATATACTGATGGAAGAGCATGTTTTCCCCTCTGTACCCCCTTGACCTTGGCTGTTTTCCATTGGCAATGGGGGTTACCTGCCTGCAAAACACCAGTGTTCTCATTGATGATGTCATTGCTCCGTGACCTGTCATAACCAATAAAAACATTTTGTTTTTAATCAGAAAACGAATCCCCGGAGGGTTTAGTTCCTTTTCCTGGATCATTTCGCTTTTCTTAAAATGAAACTTCAACATAAGGGCATGCAAATTAATTGACCTAGCTCAGGTCAAAGGGGACCACCTCCAAGTATATTCGATGATTGATAAGTCATACACATGAAGAAATATTGAAATGAAGCTTCCTCCCTGTGTCCAATAGGGCAGTGTCTCCAAAAGTAGATCTCACAATTTTGTTTGAAGGCAGGTCAGTGACCTGAGATAACGGCCAATGGTGGCCCATTTTTGGCTAATTTTCCTATTTTGCAATATACATGCTCTTCTAACACTATTTATCTAACAAGCTCTTCTAACAAGCATCAGGAGAAGTTCCTGCTCAAATTTGGTTGAACTTAGTCAAGTGGCCTGAGGTCAGATCACGATAAAATACGCGATGTGGGCGAAGCGTACTTAGACATGTCTGTTTTATGCTTTGTTTCGAGTTCTCATGACCTAAATAGTGTCAAAGTTGCATTGTAGGACCTGAACTACCCTAACAGGCCAACATAAAATATTTTTTAACCATCTATGTTTTATGTAAAACGGACCTTTTGGATTACAAAATTATTCCAACTTAAAAATTTGACCATTTTCGGGTCCCATTCATCGATTGATTCCCAGTGGTAGATACACCGTTCGTTTTCATGCCACGCATAGTTTGGAAGTTAGACAATGGGAACTATGATATTACTCGAAATCTTTTGTAGATATATACTTGGTACTAAATAACAATACCCCACAAACGAGAACCGGTTCCGCCTGTATGTTTCTTGTGCAATGTGCATACCTACATGAAGTCGGCAGGTAGGTATGAAAGGGAGGACGCAAGCCGATGTGAACATAGGCAACGAATGACGCTGAGCAGCGTTCAATGTAAAACAAATAAATTATAATAAATTAATTAAAAAAGGCGCTTAAGAGGAACAATTTTTGTCGATGTCCGGTGATGGTACTGCTGAGTGTATGGTGCGAAACATTCAGATTCACCTACGCACCGGGAGGAGCATAAACACCTGGAGACAAGCACATACACAACGTACGTACGTCGTACAGGAACCATCGGCAGCTACACATGGCCAATCAACACGCTCCGTCCCCTGCACTGTCGCTTCCTTCAAGTGTCCATCTGCTCAGCAATGTCCCTGCTCGAACGCTCACACGCTGAAGCAAGGACACGACGTTCACACACGTCAAGAAAACCACAGGTTTACCAAGCACCCACCACCGGGCAAAAAGTAATGTTATTGCCTGTGCCTTTTATCCTAGCAATGCCCGCCTGATATGTCGCATGCTCTGATGCCTATCCGGCCTTGATGCCTATCATACCCTGACGCATATCATGATCTGATGCCTATCATACCTTGATGCACATCATGGCATGATGCCTATCATGACATGGTGTCTATCATGACACGATGTCTATCATGCCATGATACCTATCATGTCTGTTGCATGCCATGCCTCGATATCCATCATGCCTTGATGCCTATCGTGCACTGACGCCTATCATATCATGAATAATATTATGCTCTGGTGCACATCATGCTCTGATGCTTACCATGCCCTGGTGCCTACCACGTCCTGGTGCCTACCATGCCCTGATGCCTACCATACCCCGATGCATATCATGCCGTGTTGCATATCATACATTGGTGCCTATCATGCCCCGACTCCTATCATTTGCTGATGCCCATCATGCCTTCATGCACATCATACCTTGATGTATATCATGACATGGCGCCTATCATGTTCTGATGCCTATAATTATCTGATGCCTAGCATGTCTTGATGCATACCATGATCCGATGCATATCATGCCCTGCTGCCTATCATGCCCGGATGCATATCATGCCCTGATGCCTACCATGCTCTGATGCATACCATCGATCTATTCCGTCCTCATTCTAGAAGTAAGTGAAACTCGTTTCCAAAACAACTGATTTGCTTCCAGAAACTGCACTACTGGAAAGGTATTGAAAATGGCTGCATAACTGGGCGGCGGCTATCGCCAGATATATGGATTACGAGCTCACTTCACGTGGCCGCATTATGTTCAAATTATTCATGGGGACGTCTAGAAGAAACCTCTCAGCAAAACACATATTAACAGTGGCTGTCGCACATGACTCTTACGACCACGACAATCAGTATGACAGGCTAATGGAAAGATAATTGGAGGTATCAAACGCACAATTAGTCTGAATAGATTTCCGGTAATTGAGATTGACACTTCGAACGACATAGAATATTGTCCCACCCGAGAAACATTATATCCTGATATCAAAACCAGGCTTAGGATGACATACATTGGACGTTTCAACATCAAGGTAGCGTCGTATTCGCCCGCACAATATGCAGGATATATCCATGTTGGATCGCGCACAATATGCAGGACATATCCATGTTGGATCGCGCACAATATGCAGGACATATCCATGTCGGATCGCGTACAATATGCAGGACATATCCATGTTGTATCGCGCACAATATGCAGGCATATCCATGTTGGAACGGGCACAATATGCAGGACAAATCCATGTTGGATCGCGCACAATATGCAGGACATATCCATGTCGGGTCGCTCACAATATGCAGGACATATCCATGTTGGGTCGCGCACAATATGCAGGACAAATCCATGTTGGATCGCGCACAATATGCAGGACATATCCATGTCGGATCGCGCACAATATGCAGGATATTTCCATGTCGGATCGCACACAATATGCAGGATATATCCATGTCGGATCGCTCACAATATGCAGGACATATCCATGTTGTATCGCGCATGATATGGAGGACATATCCATGTTTGATCGCGCACAATATGCAGGACATATCCATGTTTGATCGCGCACAATATGCAGGACATATCCATGTTGGATCGCGCACAATATGCAGGATATATCCATGTCGGATCGCGCACAATATGCAGGACATATCCATGTATGATCACGCACACTATGCAGGACATATCCACGTTGGATCGCTAACAATATGCAGGACATACCCATGTTGGATCGCGCACAATACGCAGGACATATCTATGTCGGATCGCTCACAATATGCAGGACATATCCATGTTGGATCGCGGATAATATGCAGGACATATCCATGTTGGATCGCGCATAATATGCAGGACATATCCATGTTGGATCGCGCACAATATGCAGGACATATCCATGTTGGATCGCGCAGAATATGCAGGACATATTCATGTTGGATCGCGCACAGTATGCAGGACATATCCATGTTGGATCGCGCACAATATGCAGGACATATCCATGTTGGATCGCCACAATATGCAGGACCTATCCACGTTGGATCGCGCACAATATGCAGGACATATCCATGTTGGATCGCGCACAATATGCAGGACATATCCATGTTGGATCGCGCACAATATGCAGGACATATCCATGTTGGATCGCGCACAATATGCAGGACATATCCATGTTGGATCGCGCACAATATGCCGGACATATCCATGTTGGACCGCGCATAATATGCAGGACATATCCATGTCGGACCGCGCACAATATACAGGACATATCCATGTCGGATCGCGCACAATATGCCGGACATATCCATGTTGGACCGCGCATAATATGCAGGACATATCCATGTCGGATCGCGCACAATATGCAGGACATATCCATGTTGGATCGCGCACAATATGCAGGACATGTCCATGTCGGATCGCGCACAATATGCAGGACATATCCATGTCGGATCGCGCACAATCAAACTGTTTAGCAGCATTTTCTTGAATAACAGCTGCTTGAGTTGGAACAAACGAATCGCTTCTCGTCGACTTAGCATTACGTCAACGGGAGCGCGTGATTCCATGTCTTTGCTTTTCTTTGATGTTCGCCGTGGAAGTGATTATTAAATACTTAATGCTCGTCGACGGCATGCAGGCATGCAGAATTCATGGTCGTCCGAACTCCCTCCGGAAGAGGCATAATTAGACGGAGAGAAGAACAGAACTGTGGAGTGCAGCGGAGTGGATGGCTAGGCCGGGACGAGCTACAATCAGACCGTGGGAACCATATTGCGATATGGTTAGTTTTCGCATGGGGCCCCATGACTGAACTTTTTGTCAGGGAGTTGGAAAGTTGCCACAGTCCAAAGCAGATGAGGAATGCAGCGAAGTGGATGGCCAGGCCGGGAGCGTGTCGGGAAATCGGCTAAAGGCGCAGGTGGTGATGCTGTTGCTATCTTTTTACGTGCATTGGAAGATATCTGGAAAAACAAAAGTGAAACAGTAAAAGTTAAGGCGGAAAGACGCGGTGCTCGGAGTCTCAGGACTCGAGAAGTTGTCCTGATACGCTTGTGTCATCTGTGCTCGAAGCGTATTTTGAGTTTTGGTGTTTTGCAACTCTCTATTATATTTGTAGTGCTTTGGATGAGACATGTGAAATTAATGCTATTGAAAAGGCCCGCTCATAGTCAATATTCGGGAGGTGATAGATATAAACGACCAAACAAACACTACCATTGTCCGATGAATATCATCCTGCCCGGCTCCACCGACACACTCAAATATTGCGATATGGCTAGTTTTCGCATGTGGCCCCACGACTGAGCTATTTGTCAGGTAGTTGGAAAGTTGCCACAGTCTAAAGCAGACTATCTGCTGTTAAAAAGGGACCGAGCTCCTGGAAACCGTGCCAGACCAGGGAGTACCATCGGCTAAATATAATTGCTGTTGGCCCATGAAAGAGGAATATTACTTCAATATTTGGCCATGTCTGACACTGGAACAATCCGAGGATGGAATATGAAAGGAAACTGGAAACATCAAGCATTTCTACAGGATGAACGATATCTACTGATATCGAAATTATGCATTCCTATGGCATGCAAACATTTGTGTGATTGATGACAATGACAGGAATATTGATATTTAAATCCAAAACTTTTCGGTATATTTCATAAGTGTCGGCTATCGCCTTCATCAGTGTGCATGGCTTTCAAATCGGCATTGGCATTGCAAAATCACCAGTCCAAACACGTGACAAATGCGAATTTTATGCGATCAGCTTACGTCTCATGGTCATCGATCACCCAAATGCCACAACATCGCAACCATTCAAGCATTTGTAAAACGACGCAAACCTCAGTCGTCTAGATGCTATACCACTCTGGTGTCGCCGCGGGTTTCATATAAGCCGTTTTCACAGCACTTTCCGAGGCATTCTTGGCATAACACTGTTAGCACTGTTTGATCTTTGACCAATGTCTGTGATCTGAGCTAGATTTGACAGCAAGCTGATCAATTTCATGGAGTAATTTGCGCCTATTTACGGGAGGAATGCATTATTATCATTGCATCATTATCATTATTGTAGTAGTTATTCGGATACGTTGGAAACACGTCTTCTCCATATCAGGACACCTTTCGCAGGTTTGCACTCAGTATTACATACACATCATGCTTATATCCATCATTGTGTTGAATGATTTTCCGGATTGGTGTTGCGGTGCAGAGTGCATCTAACTGGTCGGATATGGCCAATGACACCCAATATCGCGGCAAGGTAAGTCTTCTGTTCAGATGCTGGACAGCAGCTGCCTGCATGACACAGGCAGGTCACTTGTACAACTGGTATCACCTGATAGTATGTCAGGTACACCTGTGCGCCTTATAACAATGCCACGGCTATTTCAATACTTGGCGATGCAGGCGCATCTGGGTGAGCAGAACAGTTTCACATGTCCAAAACGGATACCAAGACAGGGAGTAATATGTGCTTTACTGATAAGTGGGTGCAAATTA
>JAOTOM010005054.1:222500-285000 GCA_034440615.1 Ashinkailepas kermadecensis
TATATATATATATATATATATATATATATATATATATATATATATATATATATATATATATATATATATATATAGTGGCGGTGTCTGCCGCGCCGGTACACAACACAATCGGGTCCGCTGACCGCTAAAGTGGAAACCACAAGGGGCGTAACAACCCGGGTGCGGCGATGCCATTCAGCTCCAACTCCTATGCCGTCTCGAAGACTGCCTCACCAGAAGAGACTGCGCTGGTAGGTGAACTCGTACGACACGTTCTGCTGTGGCCGATCGCCTAGCAGCACAAAGGACATTTGTAGTAAATTGTGCACAACTATGTCATACTTACGGATTCGTAAAAAAACTTCGTCCAAACGGTTACAACTAGAATATGAGTATTGTGATGGCTAACGGTGCCGAGTTAAACACGGAGATGTTAGATGTTGAGTTGTATGCAAAGCACGTTTCTACACGTCCAGACATGTCGTCTGACCAGCCCGTCAGACGTGACTCGCCTGCGTGACGTTTGAATAAGGGGCAGATACGTGTCGTGGCACACTGCGTGACGTTTGAATAAGGAGCAGATACGTGTCGTGGTGAACTGCGTGACGTTTGAATAAGGGGCAGATACGTATCGTGGTGCACTGATGGCGTTCATTGATTAGGAATGTTAAAGTCCTGCCGCCCGTGGGACGTCACCAGAGATGATGTTGCTGTGACTGGGGATGGATGAGGTGACTGTTCCATCCAGCGACCGCCTCTGGGTGCTCACTTTGCGCTCGAGACGCCGGCTTGTCGTGGCTTGTGACGTCACAGGTCCAACCGTCGTCCAGCGTGTGCCACTGGTGTCAGCGGCGCCGACAATGCTTCTCAGAGCTGGGAAGGAGAACAGCTCTGTCTCGCCACGATGAGGAGGTGAGTGTCCGCATAATGATCCGGCTGGATTGTGTTGCGACAAGAGAAATGTCCGCGCTGTGCGAAGTCGAGGTAACTGGGTGGTGGTGATGTCGGTCTCCACTCCCGGTAAGGCGAGGTAGCTGTGTTGTGGCTATGTCGGTCTCCACTGCCGGTAAGGCGAGATAGCTGGGTGGTGGCTGTGTTGGTCTCCTCTGCTGGTACGGCAAGGTAACTGGACGGTAGCTATGTCGGTCTCCACTCCCGGTAAGACGAGGTAACTGGACGGTGGCTATGTCGGTCTCCACCTCGGTAAGGCGAGGTGACTGGACGGTGGCTATGTCGGTATCCACTGCTGGTAAGGTGAGGTAACTGGGTGGTGGCGATGTCGGTCCCCCCCTAAGTAATTGGGTTTTGTATTTTGGGCTCCCCCCCTTAAGGGGGGGGAAAGGTTTGGGGGGTTTTGGTGGAGCTCCGGGAGGTAACTGGACGGTGGCTTGTCGGTCTCCACTGCTGGTAAGGCGAGGTAACTGGGTGGTGGTGATGTCGGTCTCCACTCCCGGTAAGGCGAGGTAGCTGGGTTGTGTCTATGTCGGTCTGCACTGCCGGTAAGGCGAGATAGCTGGGTGGTGGCTGTGTTGGTCTCCTCTGCTGGTAAGGCAAGGTAACTGGACGGTAGCTATGTCGGTCTCCACTCTCGGTAAGACGAGGTAACTGGACGGTGGCTGTGTCGGTCTCCACTGCTGGTAAGGCGAGATAACTGGGTGATGGCGATGTCGGTTTCCACTCCCGGTAAGGCGAGGTAGCTGAGTTGTGGCTATATCGATATCCACTGCTGGTAAGGCGAGGTAACTGGACGGTAGCTATGTCGGTCTCCACTCCAGGTAAGTTGAGGTAACTAGGTGGTAGCTATGGCGGTCTCCACTCCCGATAAGACGATGTATTTGGGAAGTGAAATTGTGAAGGTTCAAATTTGTTTCCAGTTGATCTCTTTTGTCCAATTCAGATTAGTTATCTGACGTCACCCCGACCAAAAATGTTCACGGACGATTGAAAGTGGACGAAGAAAGAACACAAAATTGAAGATCGTCCCGCCGTTTGGATCGCCAGATACTCAACAAGAACCAGATGTGTGGTAGGCGGCAGATTATCTACTCCCATCTCTCTCCCGCCCGATACTCAACAAGAACCAGATGTGTGGTAGGCGGCAGATTATCTACTCCCATCTCTCTCCCGCCCGATGCTCAACAAGAACCAGATGTGTGGTAGGCGGCAGGTTATCTACTCCCATCTCTCTCCCGCCCGATACTCAACAAGAACCAGATGTGTGGAGGCAGATTATCCACTCCCATCTCTCTCCCGCCCGATACTCAACAAGAACCAGATGTGTGGTAGGCGGCAGGTTATCTACTCCCATCTCTCTCCCGCCCGATACTCAACAAGAACCAGATGTGTGGTAGGCGGCAGATTATCCACTCCCATCTCTCTCCCGCCCGATACTCAACAAGAACCAGATGTGTGGTAGGCGGCAGATTATCCACTCCCATCTCTCTCCCGCCCGATACTCAACAAGAACCAGATGTGTGGTAGGCGGCAGATTATCTACTCCCATCTCTCTCCCGCCCGATACTCAACAAGAACCAGATGTGTGGTGGGCGGCAGATTATCCACTCCCATCTCTCTCCCGCCCGATACTCAACAAGAACCAGATGTGTGGTAGGCGGCAGATTATCTACTCCCATCTCTCTCCCGCCAGATACTCAACAAGAACCAGATGTGTGGTAGGCGGCAGATTATCTACTCCCATCTCTCTCCCACCGCATTGCTGCGAGCTTTTTTGTGACACTCGCAATTATTCGTATATAATTACACCCCGTGGTGTAAAGGGAAGAGGTGGAAGCATAAAGAATACGTAAATCCAGATTAAGCATGGAAATGCAGCACTTTTGGTAGTCCCAAGGTGCATCTAAGCCATAAAAACACACCACCAAAACTGCTCGGCACACACTGATCTGCAAACACTGCTCGGCACACACTGCTCGGCAGACATTGCCTGGCAGACACTGTTCGGCAGACACTGCTCGGCAGACACTGCTAGGCAGACACTGCTCGACACACACTGCTCGGCAAACACTGCTCGGCACATACTGCTCTGCAGACCCTGCTCGACAGACACTGCTCGACACACACTGCTCGGCAGACACTGCTCAGCAGACACTGCTCGATGCACAATGCTCTGCACATACTGCTCGGCACACATTGCTCGGCAGACATTGACTGGCAGACACTGCTCGGCAGACGCTGCTCGGCAGACACTGCTAGGCAGACATTGTCTGGCAAACACTGTTCGACACACACTGCTCTGCAGACACTGCTCGACAGACACTGCTCGACAGACACTGCTCGGCAGACATTGCCTGGCAGACACTGCTCGGCAGACACTGCTCGGCATACACAACGAAATGTTCTCACCAGGTGATCCAAGTAACCATCTTCCATGCCTCACATCGTAAGCTAGGTCACATTAGACGAAGTAGAACGAGGCTAAACATTGATAATGAAATGAAAAGCGCAAAAATACACACATTCCATGACTGCAGGCTGGGATTCAGTACAAGATATACAAAATAACGGGATATAGGGAATATTATAATAATGGCGACAGTCAGGATTATTTTCCTCATGTTTATTGGTGAGTTCGTGGATGCTATGGCGGGAATAACTTCCATTATATTTATCTGATTTCGCCATTCCTGACTTCGCTCAAGCCAGCGATGTCGTCTCTTTAAACCGCCAGGAGAATAACAGCATGCCACGGCTTAAGAAAACAAGATCTTGAACATAGCCAACTTAATGAACCATTTTTACTGTGGGGAACCATCTTGCTTCAAGCTAGGAAATTGCAAACACCGAACGACACCAAGTATGCCACCTCGTCGTAATGCCGGTGTTGATCTCCCGCACGGAGGTAATACCAAAACTTAGTGACGCTTTGCCGGAAATTCATCATTTATTTCATCTTTTCGGGAACATTTAGAGGATTTAGAGGTCTCCAGAGTTTGCTCGCCTTTGATTTGTACTATTATTGGTAGGAAAATGTTTCTTTCTGAAAGGAAATTCGTTGTTTGCTAATAACAAAATATGTCGACTAAGTTAGGTTAATTGATCGGTGGTGGTGTGCTATGAATACTGAGCGAATGCAGCTCATAATTACATGATACCGGAAGGTAGTACGCCTGCTGAAGTCCATAAATGCGTTCATGTACCAAATGCATACATTTTCCTACACAGCTATGTGAACTTCAAATTGTGTTCAGGCAGGAAAGGGAGATGCATGTTTCACTTCAAATTATTTATTTATAATATAACGAAGAATGGCTCTTAGATGCTGCTGGGTTTTAGACATTGTGTGTAAATACAATATATATACGACCTTCAATATACCAGGAGGTGCTGAGTTGACATCAAAAGTAACGATAAAGCAACAAAGTACAACCCTTATCGTTACTTTTGATGTCAACTCAGCACCTCCTGGTATATTGAAGGTCGTATATATATTTTATTTACACACAATTATTTATTTATAAGTTAATTGGCGATAGATGAACGAGCGAAATACAATAATTGCATTAATATATTGGACTGTTGTTGACCAGAAGGGTAATCAACATCTACTTCAGGTAGAAGGCGACCACCAGCATGCGAGAGTATGATCCGTCGAGATCTGTACTTCTCTTCGGCATCGGTTTTTGTTCAGAACCTACCAGAGGTTGGTCGTTGTGATTACACATGAGCTGCAGCATGAGCATGGAGTTGTCGGTGGGATATTACCTTATAGGATTAGTCCGTATGGTTGCTTATATCTCATTCATTTGTTCGTGGCTTATGCTTACCTGATGATGTGGTTGACGCTAAACGATGGCGTTTGTGTATATTCCGGTAAATGTTTTTCAGTGCCGACAAGCTCAGATATGCCTCGGTCCGTCTGCAAAGAAGTTCGGATTCATTTTCAACGTTGATATTTTGAGCAGTTCCGTTGTTTGTGCGCGGATGTGTTGATTATCAGCAGTAGACACGGCGTCTGCACCCACTCGGCACTTCCTCCCTGGCGGAAACCCATTCATAACCCCCTTTGTGCTGCTCCATTTCCTGTAATACAGCTTAGTTCTGACTTGGAGTTTGCTCTAGAATAACAACCAATCATCTAATAGTGTGCTACATCTGTTTACTGTAAGATGGGAGTTATCGTAGCCTGCGCTTCAGCTCAGGATTGAAGGCATGATAATAGCAACGACTTAATAAGCAAATATAAATAATTACTCAGCATACAATCTGACCATGCATGCATGCTCAAATAATATTGTAAAAGAAGATCTGTGGCTGGCACGTTCAATTTTATCAGCAGCGACCCATTCCAATTCGGACCAGCCACCAGACCCAAACCACGGTCAGATAATGTCACCCCAAACCGGACCAGCCACCAGACCCAAACCACTGTCAGATAATGTCACTCCAAACCGGACCAGCCACCAGACCGGACCACGGTCAGGTCAGGCCACTCCAGACCGCACCCGACATCGCGCAGTGTATTGTGAAAAATCTGGCTAGCGCACCCATAACCGGAGCAGGTCGCCGTGAGAAGATCAGGGGTGCGCGAGCAGTGGCGTTGGTACCGCACCCATTACCAGAGCAGGTCGCCGTGAGAAGATCAGGGGTGCTCGAGCAGTGGCGTCGGTCGCCGCACCCATTACCAGGGCAGGTCCCCGTGAGAAGACCAGGGGTGCGCGAGTAGTGGCGTCGGTCGCCGCACCCATTACCAGAGCAGGTCGCAGGGAGAAAAAAAGGGGGGGCGAGAGTAGTGGCGTCGGTCGCCGCACCATTACCAGGCAGGGGGAGGAAGGGCGAAAATGGCCGCACCCATTACCAGGGCAGGTCGGTGTGCGAGTAGTGGCGTCGGTCGCCGCACCCATTACCAGGGCAGGTCGCAGTGAGAAGACCAGGGGTGCGCGAGCAGTGGCGTCGGTCGCCGCACCCATTACCAGGGCAGGTCCCCGTGAGAAGATCAGGGGTGCTCGAGCAGTGGCGTCGGTCGCCGCACCCATTACCAGAGCAGGTCCCCGTGAGAAGATCAGGGGTGCGCGAGCAGTGTCGTCGGCCGTCACAAGAAACGACCACTGTACTTTGACTTCGGATAGCTGTCATCGAGGTGAGGGAGGGACGTCATTCAGCAGACGCCATTTGGTTGAGGCGTAAAACTTCCCTAAGGTAGGGGGTAGAAGTCACCCCGGTGAGGGACAGACGTTGTTCCGTCTCTATCTTAATCTTGAGAACCAGTGACCCTGTCGCCATAGCCTGTGCTGGCCACACACCGGACCACCACCCACCGTCGCCGGCGCCGTACAGTGAATGACCTCGGCCGACCTCGGCCGGGCCGGCATCGCCGCGCACCTGTCCAGAGGCTATAAACGACCGAGCCGTGACCCAGCCGAGCCGGCAGATACATAGCAGGCGTCATCTAGCTGAATGATAGACGTCATTCGGGAAAGAGGTAGATGTCAATTAGGAGAAGTACAGATCTCGATCAGGAGACCGACAGGTGTCATTGGGTGCTATCATATCCTTCAAAGTGCATATCTTCCAACGTTCATAACTTCCAAAACAGCCCGCATAATGGGCGTTCTTATTTTTCGAAGTGCTTATTTTCCAAGGTTAATAACTTCCAAATTGGAGGTTCATTTCACAAAAAAGGAAGTTCACTTCCAAAAAAAGGAAGCTAGCTTCCAAAACTTGGAAGTGTACTTCCCAAGCAGCACGGATAGGAACCAAACATAATTTAACATGACCTAACCTTCCGATTTTTAGAAGTTAACTTCCAATTTGAAAGCTATGAACTTTGGAAGACACGCACTTTGGAAGATATGAATGTTTGAACATACGAACGCACCCCCTATCGTTCATGCAATGGGAAAATTGGGAGACTGACCTGTTTCCCACGTGTTCGGGGTGTTGTTCAAGACATTTGAGTCCTGTCTCCAGCAGTGGTAATAGGTATATTTATCACTCACGAAAGCATAAATTAGCTTGACGGAATAACTTCAAGCAGGGAGCTTAATTTGGACATTTTGCACTTTTACTTGCGTGCTGCATAACCGCATAGCTCTGAATGATATTGCTGGCATCCATAAAAATAAATATGTGGCTTAGGAAGGGTATATAATGCACTCTAGTTCTGGTGGTGAAGTAAAAACTGTGAAAGCAGGTTCGTGATTTGCTATGCAATATATCTGAAAACTGTACCACCAACGAAAGTAATTTTCAGCATCCAAAATAATCTGAAGCGAAGACATGAAATAGCGTTCGATTGAATATGCCATGACCAATGGGAATCAGCGAATTACAGCACAGAATAACGAACGAACCAAAGTAAGCTCTCCACTCTTCATCATTGTTTTCGTTTGTTTGCTTTTGTTCGTACACTTAAAAAAACGGTCTGAGAACATGGTCGTTAGGTTGCTCACGAACGGACAAATATTGGACTCAATGTTTTGAATGAGTGTAGTTTTTTGGCACTGAGAACCAGTGCCAAGAGAACATATTTTGCGGATTTATGTCATGGACCAAGTAAGTTTCTCAATATTCATGTGTAATTATATCGAGTCATCGTGATAAATAATGCAGGTCCCAAGTTTTATAAAGTTGCGGCTACCATGAGAATAGACGCTGGATTCATCGTCCATGTTCTTCCCAACGGCGTCCGGCCGCCATTGCTGTGGGTTGATATGCGCCCCCCCCAAGGTTTTCCGCGGATAGCGAAACAATGGCGCACGGCAGCGCGCCGAGATTTGACTGTTTTTTCAACATCAATTTGCCATGTTGTGTGGAAATTTCGAGGTCAGGTCATCTGGGGTCAACGGGTTAGTCATGGTCAAGTGAGTCAACCTCCAGAAAAGTTTAACCAGTCGTCACGCTTTAACGGATAAAGCTATTTTAATGAAGCCTTCAGTGTTTGCTTATCCTTAGGGATGAAACAATACGCACTAGAGGAAGCTTGGATTTTTTTTTAGTTTTTGATGACTAATTAGTTTTGCATATTTGCCCATTAGTGCTAAAATTGAAGATTCTGGCTAAAGTAAACACTGTTATGAGAGCAGATAGACTTCAAAGAACGTTTTTCGGTTCGCTCTACCTATTATACAAATAAAAATGCAAGAAAATTGAAAACTGAACATTAAAAAAAAATAATGGTGGGCAACAATGTTATGGCCATGATCGATTTCGCCTTCGTTTTCTGATTCCAAATCATTTTTTCTTCAAATCTCCCCCAAATGAACTCCCAGAGTCAAAAATATGATGTCAGTCGTAAACACATAGACCCGCTAGTGACGTCAATTATGGGGTGATATAATTTTGGGGCTGGTTTCTGGCCCTACTCGTCATGCGCTTTCCGATGACACCACTTTCGTTTTCGTGCGACACTTAGTTTGGAGATTATAGGTGGGATGTATCACTCTCCCCCCCCCCCCGAGACAGGGTGAGGATCCGACTGGAAAGACAAGGGTTAACAGGTGCAGATAAACGTGCTGTATTCCAAACACCGCTGTTCGGTTCGGGGAACGAACGGAAAATATCCTGTGCTGTTTGCCGAAAATGTGTATACCCCAATGAAGACGGCGTATATATATTTGAACGCAATAAAACATGTTTGCACAAAATACCAGACTTCACGGTAGCTGTCGTTGCACAAGTTATTAGTAACCGCTAAAGGCGTGATATTTTAAGCTTTCGAAATTGCTGCCCTGCAGTTGACCAGATCTGCAATTCAAGGAAGCACAGTAATCAGCTGTAGACAATTTTTGAGAGGACTATGATGTCATGCGATTCACCTTACCATTGTTCTCCATAATAATCTGCACACTTCTGACTGCAATCACTGTCCCACCGTTAAAGTGTCATATGTACTCCTCGACTAAAACCTTAGCTGATATTTTCACTGTCTCAGATTTCTCTCACATTCTCACTGAACTATCTCCAGCTGCCGATTGACACTCTCCGACAGTCCCGTCACGGTTGAAGGCGGTTGGGCTGTGACAGAAACCATCATGTGGCAGGTTTCTCGTCCGTACCCCATGGGCTGTTCCAACATATTTGTTTGGGGATACAGGAGGCCAAGAGCGCGGCGTGGAAAACAACGGGCAAAGAAGTTGCGTTCTACCTGAACCTGCTTTCAGCGTAAGCCCTTAGAGCTCCCGGTGTCTCATTCATGCCTGGGCAGGTGAACATTATGCCCATGCATAGGTCCAAGTCTACGATTGTTGTCTGCGAGTGACGTAGCGAATATTCAAACGGCGATGATATTTGATGCAAAGGCATGCCAGTTTCTATGGTACATTTCTAAAATACCTTTGGCAAGTAAACAGAATGTTGTGGTAATCACAGCTCCTCTTCAATGACTTCGCTGGCCATCGCCAGGACATCATTCTCTGAGGAAGCGATGAGCGGCATGTGTGGCAGATGACGCCGGCGATAAGTAAGCGGTACTCTAGAACTGTGTATTACAAGTATGTCATGTGACACTGGGATAACTCTTCATCTACCCTGCTTTAGCTGCGATACCAAAATAAAACGTGTATTTAAACCCGAAAGAAGTTCCATATGAGAACAGCAAGATACATTTATGCACATAACCACTCTCAGTTGAGGAATGTATTGCTCACATGAAAGCTGAAACTAGTCTTATTTGAGTAATAGCTTCGAATGTTGAAACCAATAGCTATTATCAAGTGAGCTGGCTTCAGTGAGAACAAACACCTGCTTGTTGAGACTTTGAAATGGATTTGCACGAGTACATTTGCGACCCACGAAGAGCCAGAGTGACACTTGGGACTGGTCTCAATTGAGCATAGCTGTTTAAATTGAGAACAATTGATATTCTCAGTCTGACTGGTTTCAATTGAGACCAAAAGATATTCTCATTCCTGAGTTTTGAAAGTGGTTTCACATGAGTACACTTGCAAGTCTCAACGCACTGGCATTCTCATTTGAGAATGATGTCCTCAGCATATCGCGAATGGAGTGCTCGTTTTGTGTTGTCTTATTTGAATACGGAAAATGAGAACGTCTGCTATTTTCAGAGAATATATACGCTTTTCACATTTTTCTGAGTTAAAATTTGTTCTCAGTTAGGATGCAATGTTACCACATATGGCAGACAATGGAAACCATATACGGTTCACATTGTCGAGCATCACATCCTCTTCATTGATCCAGAATTACCATCCCATTCTTTGGTTTCCTGATGACCTTTCCTTTGCTCCAGTCCATTGAGTCACCGCCAATTGCCTGCAGCGACCTAGGCTGCAGCTGCAACTGCAATGTCCCTACGACCCATGTTGCTCGGATAACTGATTTATTCACATTCATCTTGCACCATAATAACCAAGATCTACGTAGATACTTGTAAATAAATGCATACAAATACAAGAGGTGGACCAGGCGAGAGATCGATATGAGCTCATAGCTGACTGCTCAGGAACATCCACTGCCAGATATGTCGCGGACCGTCGGCCATTTTAAGGCTCGCAGAACAAAGCTAAACATCTCAGACGACCACAAGACAAAAACCCTTTCTCGCTGGCTAGTGTCAGAGACTAGCCGCCATTTGTTTTCTTTAGTAGAGGATCTGCATATAATTGCAAAGGCAGATGAAGGCTCGTCGGTGTTGGGCCTGGTTCACTGCATATCAATTAACAAACCTGCATTTTGCCGCTTCATTTGTAAGGAACCGTTTGCCGCGGTGACGCTCCGCCCAAGTTTGGCCATGCAAGTCTTGCATGTGGCCAGTGAGTCCGGAGCTGAGATGTTCTGCATAAGTTTGGCGATGCCGATATTGCGTAAGGCCAGTGTATCAGAGGTCAAGGTGCCGTGACGAGATGGTGAGCGGTGACTCTACAGTCGGGACGACCGATCATACATACGAATTCAGACATTTCAAGCGGCATAAATCCGAAAAGCTGACATGATCTCAGTCAAGTCCCGTTTCTTGACATGTCATGAATTAAGGTCAGATGATGGGATATTTGATAAGTTCGCACTGATTCCAGCCCACGACGCGAGTAACGCGGTTTACGTGCTTTTGGCACGCAGAATACAGCATGGTAGCTGATGCATCATATGAGCAGCGCATCTTTCTGCTGTGTATTTCGAACCGTTACCGGTGACGGATAAGTGAGGTAAACTTCATCTTTACCAATCTGTCTAACAGTTCGGTGTTCAAAATTCAGCTTATGCGGATGGGCCAGAAATGTACCTGATATTGTGTCATGTGTAAGATAACGTTTTTTTACTACAATTACGCATGTCGTTCCAGCAAAATCTTCCCAGGATTCAAGAAGAGCAAATCACCCATTTCACCTCGATAGCTTGGAGTGACGGTATTTGTGCGTTGACTACGTATAGCTAGGTATTAACCAATATACTTCGGCCAATTGGTATATAGCAATGCAATGGAACTGCGTCTACCCGCACAGCAAATACGTCATAAAGCATGACTACCCATAGGGTTCGATTCCCGGCGATGGCCGCCCTTCCTGTCAGGGTGAGAGGCAGGCGATGGCCGCCCTTCCTGTCAGGGCGAGAGGCAGGCGATGGCCGCCCTTCCTGTCAGGGTGAGAGGCAGGCGATGGCCGCCCTTCCTGTCAGGGTGAGAGGCAGGCGATGGCCGTCCTTCCTGTCAGGGTGAGAGGCAGGCGATGGCCGCCCTTCCTGTCAGGGTGAGAGGCAGGCGATGGCGCCCTTCCTGTCAGGGTGAGAGGCAGGCGATGGCCGCCCTTCCTGTCAGGGTGAGAGGCAGGCGACGCCATGTGACATCAGCTGGTGCGTCGTAAAGCCACGCAAACAATCGGTTATCGATCCTGATTATTTGGTCCTCATTCTGACCTCATCTAAATTAATCGTTGAAGAAAGCAGACTACTCGTTCCAAGGCGTTCCAAGGCATTCTGACCTCACATAAGGATTTCATTTGAAGACCCGCAACTCCTAACTTGGTAGGTGTGTGGTTCAGGTGTGTTCTCCAGACCTAAAGGGAGAGAACATCTCAGGCATAGGCAGTCGGGAACATTTTGGCAAGCGATGATGATACAATAAAAGCAACACAATTGGGTATTAGCAGGCACAGGCGTTAATATGTTTACTATTAATGCATGTGGGTCTAAGAATGAGAACTGCGAGGCTGTTCCTGGGCATCTGCTGCCAATTTAAACAACCAAGAAGTCTTCCTATTTGGCAACCGATTAACATACAAAATATGTGCAACATATGCCAATGTGTTATAGTTAATTGGACAAGTAAAATACAGATTACGATGGCACAAGATGATATATTCGAAAAAGGAATATCAACGTTTCGAATATACCATCTCGTGCCATTGAAATCTGTATTTTACATGCCATTGTAATGTGCATTGGAATTCAATAGGATCAGGGATGTGGGAGCGGCTTTGAAGTTGAAAGGCAGCTTTGTCATTCAAAATTACTTACGTCGGAGGGCAAATTAGGGAAGATTTACTATCATGCAGTAATATATTTTCCAGAAATCTGTCTGGTGGCTGTCTCGGCTTCATGTTCATGTTCAAAGCCAGGCGAGAAAATGCGCTCCAAGCCAAGATCTATATACGGCATAATAGAAACAAGTGAAGATAGACTAATGATATCACAGGCGCAGCCAGGATTTTCTTAAGGGATTGGTCTTGATCGGAAATACTTGAAACCGAACGAAGAGCGCCCTCGGCGCGCTTCGAGCGCCGAACATATTTTGTGTTGTTTGGTGCAAATCCCCAAATTTGTGTTCCTCTGGTGATTTTTTAAGGGGGAGCCCGGGCCCCAGGCCCACTCTTGGCTGCGCCTCTGCACCTCTGCGCCTCTGCACCACACTGACGTAGCAGTCGACGCATACACACCTTGACATGGCCAGTATCTAAAGCACCTTCGACATAACTTAGACAAGAACGCGCAGGTTTGTGCGGTTGGCGTCAGAATTGATGTGACCACAATTCGCAACTAAGAACTGCTAACAGTTAGCATTAGCCTGGGGAAAATAGGAACGCCAGATTTCGCTCTCAGATCATTGGCATTGATGTCGGAACCCCAATTGTTCTCTCCGGTTATGTGCCATTAAATTCAATGAACAGCAATGGATTAACAGCAATGGCTGGTTGTAGACCACGTTCCACGTCTAGAAATATCCTATTATTGCCAAATTTGAGTCGTTTGGAGTGATACATACGTACGGTGCAAGGACAGGTGAAATTGGTGACCTCAATTTCTGAAGTTTGTGTTACAATATCACCAACTTGTTTCCAATGTATGTCTATCATTTTATTTTTCGGTGCATGAACATTCGTTCAAGGCTATTAAGTTTCTACCTACCATCGGCGTTGCATCGCTGTTGAAATTATGTTAATAAAACGTGTCATATAACAGTGCACTTCACCAGATAAAACAAACAATACACTGTTTTATTTTATTAAAAAAAGAACCGTATACTTCACCAGCTGGAACACCTGTGTCACCCTGGAATGGCCGATCCCAATCTCAGCGGGTTCCTGACCCCCCAACCCTCCGAGATCTCCACCATTTTCAACATATTGAACAACCAATCCCATTTGATCTCATTGTATCTTGTAGCCGCACACTCACAACACCCAACAACTCGCAGCTCTCATATTCCTCGCTTCATATACTTTGCATGTACTCACTGCACATATTATGTATGTGTGCTCGCTGCACATACTGTGTGTGTGTGTGCGTGTGCGTGTGCTGTGTGTGTGTGTGTGTGTGTGTGTGCTCGCTGCCATTGGTGGAGAATGCAGTATGGCAGGTATGGCCATGGCCACACCAACTTCAAAGTTGGTGTGGCATTGCCACACCAGCTTTCTGTGACAAAATGTATGTTTTAAAATGCTATTCGAACAATTTAACATTTGATAAGATGCAAATTGTGGCCCGGACAGGGCCGTAGCCAAGAATTTTCCAAGGAGTGGATGAGGGAGGGGGTCGGATTACCCCTACGATCATTAAACTTCCCGGATGTCGAACACTTTATTTCGAAAAAGGTTAATTTATCCCTTCTAAAAACAACACTCCGTATCCTCACCGCGACCCCGGATTGTAGGATCCCCTCCCTCCTCAAATTGTAAGTCGGTCACTGTTATTGACCAGGAATGCAGACTACCTGAACATGCATGTAGATGAAAAATGGAAAAGTTTCCTGATGAAAACATCCATCCCATATTCTATAAGGCGTAAGTAAACGCTTGTTACCCGTGCGCATTCGTAAAAACCCACAATCCGTTCGTAAGGCGTCCATAGGCGTTCATAACCGTCCGGAGAAGTTCGCAAGGGCCCGTAGAAGTTCGCATGGGCCCGTGGACGTTCGTACGGGCCCGTGGATGTCCATAATGGCCCGTAGACTGTCATAAGGGTACGTAGACGTTCGTAAGGGCTCATATACTTTAGTAAGGGTCCGCACACGCCTGTGAGGACCCGTAAGCTTCGTAAGGGCCCGTATACGTTCGTAAGGGCCCGTAAAAATTGATAAGGACCAGTAAACGTTCGCACGAGTTGGCAGACGTTCCTAGGGGCCCAACAACAGCCATAAAAGTGTTGTTTGCTTTTCCATCTCCACCATTGCAATCGTGTAGGGCATAGATTATTACGTACGGGCCCAAGGAGGGGGAAACCGCCCCCGCCACCCCTACTTGTCTACATCCCTGTGTCATCAAGTTACATCCATCAAGTTACCGAGTACAATGACGATGTATTACTGAATGATATTCAACGCCTCAGAAGCTCAACTAATTATACACATACACACACACACACACCTACACACACACACACACACACACACACACACACACACATATATATATATATATATATATATATATATATATATATATATATATATATATATATACGTAAGTGGCACAATGATAAAAAACTATATTTCCACCAAAAAACACAATTTGGTAATTATGTCACCCCGAAGAAGGCCTTTGGTCGAAACGTTGGTGATGTGTTTTTCGGTGGAAATATAGTTTTGTTTATCATTGTGCCACTTACGTATAACTTGTCAAAATAGTACTCAATATATATATATATATATATATATATATATATATATATATATATATATATATATATCATTGCTCGCTGACAAATGCACTATATCCATTCTTATGCGAGTGATATATTTCATCGTTTTAGTAGTTTCCCAGTATGGCCATGATCTATTGATATGATCTATGATAGCCCAGATACTTTGAACGGAACATATGTAGCTGCAGTGCAAATTGAACTAAATATCATCACCGACCATCCACGGATGACATAGTCGTTGACATTATAAGCAACCCGTGATCATCCAAGCACATGTTTCTGTGACGTTATTTGACCTAATATATACTCGCCAGGCATCCAAATTTTAACACAACCTGTCTGAGTAACCAACTTTAGAGAATGCCACGTTTCACATCTCTAGCTTCAGCGGTTCCATCGTAATCGTGAAAAAGCAAAAGGCGAAAACAATCCTTGCCATTCGAGGGTTAGCACGTGCGCTGAAATGTGGGGTAAACTACTCTCTCCGGTTCTTTGCAAATATCTCCAAAACAAAAGATCTCACAGATGTGATTCTTTGTTTGCTTTCAGATATGGATCCAGCTCGACGTTTAAAAAAACAAATTGGTTGAATATTTTGCAAGTTTGTGACGTACGGAGTCAAAAGTACCGAACGAAATGCCGTGTGAAAAATGACGGCGAGGCATGTTGAGCACATCCAAGGAACACGTCTAAAACTAACGCCTATGAACTACATCAAATATGCTAGTAATGTTTACCTGTGCTATATTCCCCTTGAAGCGTGCACAATGGTTATACCAATGACAACAAAATGCACGAAAAATGGCAAAGTTTATCATGGTTGGTCACATTCGAATCAGAACGAATTGACCACGAAATTCGAACACCGAAGTGTTTCCTACAGCCTTCAGTGGCCCAGCAGAATTAGTGTTCCTAGCTTTCATAGCTACGGTCATATTTTAGTGTATTTCGCTTTACATCGCATACCTATCCCTCTTCCATATCCTGCAAACACCTCTTAGACTGATACTAGATTTAGCTTGCGCTCTACCTGCGTGTAGCTCTTCTCAGAAGTCATCTGTGCCTCTGGATGTGCGTTGTTTTCGCGCCTCCGCTTGCCAGGTAATTGCTTATGTACCTTATTGTTCTTTCACACAGTTCTGCTACAAATGGGAGCAGAACATTCCAACTCACACATAATGAGTAACAGTGCATTGTATTGCAAATTCCGAAGTTTTATAGTTTTATAAGTTTTATAAGTTTTATAAGAGCGTGACACGTATCCACGGACTTTATTTGATATCGGGTGACCAATGGCGAATGCATTCCCACTGAGGAAATATAAAATCAAACCGTTGCTTGCGCCATCGTAGAATCATAGAGCGTCATTGGGCGGACCAGATGACCCACATTTGTCTCTTGGCATTATGAGCAAAAATGAAGAATCCGAACT
The DNA here is from genome assembly GCA_034440615.1 of Ashinkailepas kermadecensis. Classification (NCBI taxonomy): domain Eukaryota; kingdom Metazoa; phylum Arthropoda; class Thecostraca; family Neolepadidae; genus Ashinkailepas; species Ashinkailepas kermadecensis. The sequence goes on from JAOTOM010005054.1 coordinate 238,960, forward strand.
CGGTTAGTTTGTATTGTTCGTTATTAATTCCCGCAGCTTCTGGATTGTCAGAATCTGTAATTTATAGCATACGGGTATATTTCCATTTCGCCTCCCTCCATATTATGTTTTGCTTTGTCTTTCACTTATTCACTCATTTCCTTGAGCACTCATTCAGTTCGTATTCTACTCTTGTGTAGAAGACAACATTTTTGAGTGAAATTGTGATGAATAAAACGCTATGCTTCAGATAAGCGCTTGGGAACCAGCTAGCATCCTACTCTTGTGTAGAAGACAACATTTTTTTAGCGCAATAGTGTTGAGTAAAACGTTTTGTTTCGGAAAGCGCATGACCAGCACTCTAATGCCGGAGTTGGGAGCCGCTCGTGTAACCAGCGATGAACTCTGGGGTCGAATTCGAGCTGTTTAAAACCAGCTGACTTCGATGTGTTGCAAGCGCATGGCGGCTTCCGCTCCCAGACGAATGCAAGAGGTGTTCGACGTAGGTGGTGGGTGGTCACGACATTAGGCCGCAGGAGCAGCCGTTCATTATTCCAGTGTTGGAAGTATTGCTCTGTGTGCCGTGTTTCTGTCTCCGTCTTTGTCAGCGAAACAGGTCTACAAAGGCGCGATATGAACTCATGCATTATCCGCCCTCGGCATGTGACATACAAAGCTGTACAAACCAATAAGCCATGGATGCAGCTATCTTGCCAGCTCAGGGGCCCACCTTTAGAACCGAATCCACTGGATCGCACATCGCACTCAAAACTGCCTATCTTGGCCCACGTCTTTCCAGATTTTCACGATTTCTCAGTTTTTGTAAGTTGCATTGCTGTTCTCTCCCCCAGAAGCAGGGGCCAGGGGTGTAGCACCCAGCACTGGTTTCCAACCCACCCACGACTGGTGTCTCCGCCCGTGCATCGAACTGTAAAGAAGAAAAACTGTACATTGATGAATGCGGGGAACGGCCTGGAAGGACGGGGTAAGGGTGTGGGAAGACTATCCTGTAGATGTTTCTGGGCACAGGGTCACACATCAGGTAAAAATTGACTACTTTCACACTTCCGTACTAACGCTATTGACATAGGTCGTCTTCTATACAGTGGATTCGGGAACTGGGTGATGTACAGCGAGAGTAGCTGCTAAAAACCCCGCATCTTACAGTGTTAACTTACTATAACTGTAACTGTACTGTTTTTTAACTTTTTTTTAAATTTTTTTTTTTTTAAATTTTTTATTTTTTTTTTTTTATATTTTTTTTTTTTTTAATTTTTTTTTTTTTTATTTTTTTATTTTTTTTTTTTTAATTTTTTTTTTTAACTGTACAGAATATGCTTGAAAATCGATGTCCCGCTTCTATCCGAACAGTTTAGGACTTATTAACCAAAGGTCTGCCTCGGAGCAGGGAGACGTGACACGTGCCGTCCCCATGGCAACAGGGTGGGAGGGCCAATGAACAGAAGTATGCTGATGGCTTAAGGCCGATATTACGTGTACAGCGAGAGAAAACAACATACGTCATCGTACAAATTGCTGGGTTTGGCCACCTATTTGTCTGTACCCTCCCCCGTCTGTCCATCCTCAGTGTTTTGTTTACGGTTCTTGCACCCATGTTCCCAAGTATCGGATTTTGTATACTCACTACGAGTTTCTTCATGCACCCGAAAGATCAGCTCTTGTGAATGTGCTGCATTTCATTGGCCTTGCGCAGTTTGACGTTTGGCGGATCCCGTGAACCAAGGACTCGTCAGTGGAAGTGAGAGATGTTGTCTCCATGAATAGTTTACGTTGCAGATCCTCCCCTCACGTGATCACTTTGGTTGGGTTTGGTCAGTTTATTTCTACCCAACCCCCGGAAGTCATAGATGGTTATATGTCAGATTGTTACAATTTTAGCCGAAGCCGGGACGATTATGGGTATCAATTGAAGCTCATCTGGCCGGCCATGGCTGCAGCAGCCGCCTTCCTAGGGCACAAATATGTTGACACCTCTACCATGAACCAGCAAACCAACATTCGTGGGATACCTACGACAGCCTAGATCGGACACGTGGCGAGTTAGGGCAGCTCTCCCTTACTGGTGGCAGCAAGCCATTATCTGGCTGCAGTATCCAGCCAGTCTGACTGGGCCAGTTATCATGCACAGATCACATCGCAATGCAGTATCTGCACATGATGCCACACCACATGACCAGCCCCGAAGGTGGGCGGAGCCGGGCGGGGCATCGAGCGCGGAACAGGCAGATCCGCACTCAGTCGAATACGACTCGAGCCTTTCGGGGAAGCAAAACATTCATGTTTTACGGAATTACACAACAACTACGAGAGCGTAAAACGTGAATCCACAACATAATCACGCCAAAGTGCTTATGCGCTTCGTCGTGAAAAATGTTTTCTGTGGTATCTGTTTCTGTAGTCTTCAAGATGCGAGACGGTTTGACGTCGTGCAGTATATGGTACCATTACCTTTCCTGTGCACTGTATATCGAAGACGCAAAAATCACCCGAAGGCCTGAAAAGAGCACATGAACGGTCAGAGGTTGCAGCAACAAAACTATTAAGTTTTGTTGTTATTTTGTGGAAACTGCGAAACAATGGGGGGGGGGGTAAATCCAGACAGCTTTGAAAAATAGTGGGTACACAGTGGAAAAATCTTGTCTTGGTCTCTAACTCGGCCATACCAACTTTGCAAGAGATTCTCCACCCATGCTCGCTGCACATACTGCATTTGTGACGTGATATTATTCAGTAACCTGACGAGATCAAATGTTGACACGCGCACTGGAGGGGGGGGCGAAATCCACCCATCCCTCCGGTTTTTCGTACATAACTCCAGATTTTACGGGTCGATATACGCCATTTTTTGCGTACCTGCTCCGAAATGACCGACACGTCGCTTAATGCAAGAAAACAGAAATCGACCGGACATTTTTTCGAGTAAGGGGCCGTTAAAATAAAATAAAACTCGTTGCGCCAAACCACAGAAATCAGCGTTGATGCGCTTCCCGTATATTGGGAAAAGGGAAGTATTCTTGGCAACACCAGCAACTTGTTTGATGTATATTGTTATGCTATATAGCTTCAAGGTCATGTTAGGTCACCGAGGTCAAGTCAGGTCAAGTTCATGACAGGTTAATGGAACCAAACTTGGTCAACTGGAATATTGTCATAAATGCAAATGACTGTCATGCCATTGATGTCGCTTTGCATGTTACTCCCTACACATCCTGAAAGCGACTGTTTGTCATTGTGTACCTAAGTGTTTCCATACTGTATTCATGTACTTCACTCCTTTCTTCGCGAAGCCGATTGCGCCGAGCTGCCCGACGGAGCAGTCGGGCAGGCGGCCCGGTTCCGGTAACTGGAACAGGTAACTGACCTGATAAAGTGCTGCTATATAGATGACCTGAGGTCAAATTACGGGTCTAGCATCTGTATTGCATCATTATTAATGTCCAAAACATCATTGATGCCATTTTGGAGCATTTAAACACAATCTCAGCGATCCATAACAATGACAAGCCAAGCCACGCAAAACAAGGAAAATTTGACATATGTGACCTCATTTGTCCTGGAAGATATTAACCTAAGGTCATGACATTTGCACACAATGGAGTTCACTACAGTGCCCATGCACCCTGCGAATTTCGTTACTCCAGCTTTAATAGGAGTCGAGATTTTAGGGGGGGGGGGCGGAATCCGCCCCCCCCCTCCAGTGCGCGTAATTTTCAGAGGCCCTCCAGGGCGCGTGTTCCTCGAAGGCATGATCACATCTGAAATTATATAGAACAAACGTACATAGGCCAGAACCTTGCAACAATACGAGGGGCCCATTTTTACTAGCACCGCCTAGCGGCAGGACAGGGATCTACGCGCCCAGGTCTTTCTGGCGCCAATGGCGGATAACGTGGAAGACAAGAGTGCTCAGAGTCATGCTACAGCAAGTATCTTTGAACTTTGCTCATTTGGTTTTCATTCGGTCTTCTCGAAGTCTTTCATTTTGACATCTAATATCTCCATTAGGGATCAATGGACATACCAGATGTGAAAATGAAAGGCTTTCGAAAAAAACTAATTTAAAACCAAGTTAGTCGAATAGTAGCCCAAAAGACGTCCGTAGTGACCGCAAAAATGCCCCACTTTCATGTTTCTCAGCTGTGATGAATATATCATGGAAGCTATATTTTAGCATTCAAAGCTTAGTTACTGGCAAATGTAAAACGGAAGTAAAATGTTTTGAAGGATCACTATTGCTTATCAGATACTGTTCTGCATGCCGTCGAACCTCCACTTCTCTATGACTCAACACTTTCGAAAATGAGCCACTTTCTATGGACGGTGATCCACATCGAGATAAGCGAAACAGCTCTGGAGCCATGAAGTGACATGTCCGTGTTCATACCATGATTATGCAGTAAGCAGTTGCAGGGTTGTATGCATAGTTCACGCCTCTCAGAGGTTAGTTGACAGGGCCGTGGTGGCGGGTCGCTCAAGTGGTTCCTTGTCTGGTAACCTAAGGAAGTCTCTCGACATTCGGCCCAGCCGATAATAAGTTAGAGCGATATCGAAGTCTTGGCGAATCGTCCCCCGTGTATATACGACAAAACAGTTCTTCTCACCGACTGAACTCGATCTACCCAGTCCCGGCGCAGCTGTCACGCCTATGGAGGCTTAATGCTTTTTTCATATGATGTTTCAAATCCTACTTTCTTCACCGAGAAGCAGAACAGCTGTGTGCTGTATTTACGGCAACCTTCATCCCGGTATTTGCTCCGAAATACTCTTAGTCTCCGATCAAAGACGGGACTTGGTGACTGCATATCCGACGTCATTGCAACTTGTCATGGTGTCGCTTTGTGCTTGAATGCAAGGAGCGTGTTACATCAATGCATTTAGTGACGCAACTCAGTAAATGGTATGATATCTGATATGATATCTGATATGATATCTGATATGATATCTGATATAATATCTGATATGATATCTGATATGATATCTGATATGATATCTGATATGATATCTGATATGATATCTGATATGATATCTGATATGATATCTGATATGATATCTGATATGATATCTGATATGATATCTGATATGATATCTGATATGATATCTGATATGATATCTGATATGATATCTGATATGATATCTGATATGATATCTGATATGATATCTGATATGATATCTGATATGATATCTGATATGATATCTGATATGATATCTGATATGATATCTGATATGATATCTGATATGATATCTGATATGATATCTGAACTCATCGTGTGCGGTTGAAGACGAGTGGCTACAGAAACCATTTACCATGTCAAGCTTACAATGACTCAAAGGCATACCAAGTCTGCTTTTCTCTAAATGGCCGCCACACATTGCTTCAATCTAATCATATGCAGAGCATTATTAACCCTGCTCTATCCCCGTCTGTCGGGTTAGATCCTCACCTCCGGTATAGGGGGTGGGATCGCGATATTCCCCATTATAATCTCCAAACTAAACGTCTCCTCGAAGACGAGAGCTGTCATTGGAAAGCGCTCGACGAGTCGACGGCCCGCATCCACCCCTAAAATTTCTCACCTCGGAAAGTGACGTCACCAAGAGGTTTCTGGGGTCCTATCAGACGTCATGGTTCTGGGGGTTCTGGGGAATTAATTTTTGGGAGATTTTAAAAACTAAACTTATTTGGAATCAGAAAAGGAAGGCAGAATCGACTACGGTCCCAAAATGTATACCAACACCAAAAACATATGATGTCAAATTGTCAAAATTTGGTGTTCTCGATTTTCATTTTTATTTTCCTAATGGGTAGAGCGCACCGCGAAACATTGTTTTAAGTGCACGTAACCTGATAAAAAGTGTATATCTCAGTCAGAATCTTCAATTTTAGCCGTAATGGGAAAATATGCAAACAATAAGGAATCAAAAACGTTAAAAATAAAAATCCATCTGATGGATTTTACAACGTCCCTAAATATAAGCAAATACTGAAAGTTTCATTCAAACATCCTTACCCGTCAGAGCATGACGAATGGTTGAACTTTTTTAGACGTGACCTGACTTGACTTTGACTTTGACTTTGACTAACGGTGAATGGCCTGTTTTCAAAATTTTCACACCACATTTTAAATTGATGTGCAAAAATGTATGCCAAATGTCGGCGCGCTACGGCGCCGTTTTTCGCCGTCCACAGAAAACCTCAGGATGGCGTAAAAGACCCCCTGGGACGGAGCGTATTAATGTTGATTGGCTATGCGCTAGTTTGAGAATGCTCCTCCATTGGTGGCCAGGCAAAGGTTAATGAGGTGACAATATAGCATGTGGAAAGTCATCAAATTGGAAGCAAAGCATCTGTCTGAACAGATATTAGTGTTGTTCTAATCCATTGGTTAACATTTCTAAATGATGTGGCAGTTACTTATTCTTTATTTAATGCATGCTGGAAATAGTTGTTGATTGTGAACATTAACTGAAAAGGACATCACACACTATGTTAAAAGGTTTGCCATGTACTTTATTCAACATATGTGCATGCTTTGATTCCTTGCACCTGTTTGTACTCAGTATGCATGAACATCAACAGATGCAGCAGATGCATGCCTTGGTATTGATCATTTGGCATTCTATAACTTGCTTACATTTACCTATCAGAAATAATATTTTGCAATGCTGTGCTATTATCTCTTCTTTCGTGATTGCTACTTTCAGGATACAGGAGGAAATAGTGTTGGTATCTAGTATGTGCTAATTTGCATGGTACACAAATGTTTAAATACCTTCCCTCACATAGGCCTTGACCGTGTCCCTTGCAATGCAATCCTTGTTTTGCCGTGTATTTCATCTAGCCAGTTTTGTGATCATTTTCATGGTCTTGAAGAAGCTATGTAAGCTATTGCTATTGGCTTGAGCGTTTAATTTATTTCATTGGCCTATCTTACCCTCTTTCTGTTTCTTTAGCCTCCCTGATCAAATCTCAAGCTAATTTACCATTCGAAGTTGGTAAATGTTTCCAGATTCAATGAACATATCATTCTTGCCCGAACTATTCAATATCAATGATGGATTTCCAGTAATACAAATAAACGCAAAACAACTGCAAACTAAATTTGATGATGTTGCTCATCTTCTTGCCAACTGTAAAAAATGAATGGTCTATTATCCATGTGTCAGAAACATGGTTGAATAAAGACTTATGATACTTTTGCATCAGGTAGAAAAACAAGATGGGTAGAGGCATAGCAACATGCGATAATATGCATACATCTCAGGCTGGTGAAAGAAACGAACTTGGGAGCGGTATCATTGAGACCCATTGATATAAAGATGAAATCAGGGAGAATTGCAAAACGCGTCATGCTTCAATAAATATATGGACCACCATGTTTAAGCCACGCTGTTTTTACGGATACCACGGAATAATTACTAGATACATTTACAAACGCCGGACATGCACGCATCTTAGCGTAATTTCTTAGCGACTTCAGGCGTAAATTCTTGAAAATATCACTCTGAGAAATTACAACGAACAACGGTGAGGCCTGAGCAGGTTTGATCCGGTTTATTTGTTACGTACCACAAGCCGATCATCGAGCCGTCCTGCCCGGATCAATCGCCGCCATTTTAACATTCACTACGTGTTTGGCTACGGCGTTTGAGCTCCTAATTTCTTCACCGAAAGCTAGGTGCGGTTTCTAAATTTTTCGTTTGAGAAACTTCACCACAGTATATTCTTTGAAGTGCGCACATTTTTTTGTTTAACCCCTTCTGGTCTTTCAGGCCAGATCCTCACATCCCGTCTCGGGGGGGGGTCGATAAACGCCCCCATCTAATCTTCAAGCCAAGTGTCGCACAAAAACGAAAGATATTTGGAAAACAAAAAATATTTTCAATCAGAAAGGCAGCTGAAATCGACCATGGCCTTAAAATCTTTGCGGAAATAAAAATCACGAATCTAATTTGTTTTTGAAATTGTCAAAAAGTTGAGTTTCAATTTTCGTGACTTTTCTTCTTCTAATGGGTAGAGCGGACCGCAACACGTTGATTGAAGTTAACTTGCTTTCATAAAAAAATACTTTAAATATATACATAATACATACAATACTCACACTTTAGCAAAAATCTTCGATTTTCGTCCTAATGGGCAAATATTCAAACCTAATACGTCATCAAGCACCAAAAAAATGACAAATTCGTCTGGTGTGTCTCGTTGGAACCCTAAAGTTAAGCAAACGCTGAAAGATTCATTCAAATATCTTTATCCGTTAAAGCGTGACGACTGGTTGAAAGTTTTTGAAGTAACCTTACTTGTCCTTCAATAACTCGTTAATCGTAGATTACCTGAGCACAAAATTTGCACACAACATGCCAAATTGAGGTTAGAAAAGGTATGCGAAATTTCGGCGCGCTACCGTCCGCCGCTTTTCACTATCTGCGGAAAATCTCATGGGGACTCGTAAAAAGACATCCCCTGAGAAGGTTAAAGAAAATAATTTCATCGCGGAATGTGGTCGGCGTCTGTCCGGCGTCGCGACTAATGACCTTTTCACACCGGATCCTGAAAATATTCCCGACCAGAAAATGTACACATATCTAAACAACAAATTCAGAACGAAGCCGAATTTGACAGCAGCATCGTTCATATGGCCACGTCCGCCATATTGGGTCGACGAGGGGGGCGGGGAGTGACGGGCGTATACTGCCGGACGATGAGTGCACGTGGTACTGCATGGTACTGAATACTGCACGTGGTACTGCATGGTACTGAATACTGCACGTGGTACTGCATGGTACTGAATACTGCACGTGGTACTGCATGGTACTGAATACTGCACGTGGTGGGGCAGATCACACAGGTCAGCACGTGGTGGGGCAGATCACACAGGTCAGCCGTCAGCTCAGCTGCTATTCCAGTCGGCATATTATTTATAAATGCATGGAAGCACTGCTTCTCGAGATGCTCACATGAAACCGCAACAACGTGCTGCACAGACCAGATCACCGTGAATAGACGTGTATGCAGTGCCTCTGGGGACACTCACGGAGGCCCATCCTAGCCAGCCGACAGCCCTCAGCCCCAAATCCTGACTATGCCCATACATTTTCCCCTTCCTTAAGACTGGGTCACTGAGGAGCCTCTCTGACGATATCAGAGTGCGAAACGGGTCCAATTATGTGAGCCCAGCCTGGACCGTACCGGTACCCATCTGGGCTCGTCAGGCTGGCTGTGGATGTGGTCAGTACCCAGCTTGGTCCAGTCACCACATGTCAGATATCCCGGCATTGACCGACTCCTCAGTCGCACATCATTTATCCGGGGAGGGTATATTTCTCCCCTGTGCATTTCGAGAACGGCCGGGCCGATTTTACAAATTCAAAAGGCAATCGACAGCATCGTGGCGTACAATATCAAAGCATTGAAAGTACGATAGTATGCTTTAAATGCGTATGAAGGTCACAGGTCAAGGTCTAAGCTTTAAAATGTGAAGTAGTTGAATATTTGCCACTCTCGACAGTGTATTGTATTCAAAAGCTTATTTCATGATGTGAAATAATTGCACACTGATTACGCATGCTGCATAGGGAGGTATCCAACGTCAAGCGTGCCGCAACAGGTCGCAGGTCACGGTCAAGTGTAGCCCAAATTATACCTGAAATATCGATCATTTCTTCTCCTATTTAAAATATCTAAACGTGAAGTGGGGATGCTTAGCCGTGATTACGAGTATCAGACAAAGGGGCATGCTCTGTTTTATGTTCATAAATCATGTAAGGTCAAGGACAAATCGATGACATTGGTGGTGAATAAGCGATGGATGCACATTCATACAATAGTTTGTAATGGGACGTCAGGTTATCCAATTAGTATGTGTTATTCACGTGTACTACAGGCATCTGCCATGCATGCAGCATTGCAGGATTCATCTGATGAGCTGAAGGGTGAGGCACAGTAAGGTCAAGGTCGTACCAGGCTAACCTCATCAAAAATGCTTAGCTCGGAAACTACTGAGCTGATTTGCAGTGGCGTCGCCATCTTCAGTTTCCGAGTCTGATCAGAATCCATATGTGATGTTTCTGGGACATGAAAAATAAGGAATTCGACACTCCTCCCGCTGGCAAATGCTTCGCATTCAGGTTAACCCACATTAATTATACGCGTGTCCCTACAACACCATCTGACCCAGGAGGAAGACATCGCCGAAGGTGGCCATGTCACCAATGGCATAAACAGCAGGTTAACCCACACTAATTATACGCGTGTCCCTACAACACCATCTGACCCAGGAGGAAGACATCGCCGAAGGTGCCCATGTCACCAATGGCATAAACAGCAGCATATGAAATCATTTTGATTATGAGAAAACGGCACTATCTCAGGTAAGGTTAGGTTATGCTAGGTTATATTAGGTTTGGATTGGGGCCGCGGTAGCTCAGTTGCTAGAGCGTCGGACTCTTTATCCGCAAGATTGTGGGATCGAATCTCACAACCGACGGCATTTACCGAGTCCACCCGCGACCAATCGGCGTGAGAGGTTGGCGACGCTATATAAACTAGCGGTTGAATGCGTCGTAAAAGAACCCAAGGTTCTTTTTCCAAGAGTGCGTTTGGATTGGTTTAGTTAGATTATGTTTTGCGATCCACTAATTATTTGTATGCGCATTTTATGTCTTCAGCCCTATGGGTAATTCCTTTTTTGTGTCAACAGTCCGTGGCACAACTTTCTATAATTAATATCTTACTTATGCATGACTTCCCAAGGAGATCGTGGCGGAAAACATTGCCAGATGAGGTTCAACAATCCCAGTCCATACAATTCCTTTGCAGTTCGCAAGCACTTACTTACGCATCAATACAGACATTTCATAAATACACTGTGCACCCTATTGGTGCCTATTGCAGAGTTGCTCTGCATTTAGCACCAATTGTTGCAGTGTTCAAATCATGTATTTTTTTGTTAGGTGTGAGATGTCGAAACGAGCACAGTAGGATGTCGAAATCTGCCATGAAATTAGTGTCATTTAAAATGTTTTTAATGTCTTTCGGACGCAAATTTGAGCCAATGACATTAATATGACTGTATCTTATGTATCATTTGTATTGAGATTCATAATTTAGGAAGAGCTATATTCGGTATAGCGAGGTAAAAATATGCTATAAATTGGTATTGTATGCCATATCACATAATAGGTACTCCCTTTACCTGAAATTGCGCTGCAAAATGTTAGGTATCAACATCCCTTATCGAGACCATGAGCATGCTACTTATCAACGAGATACGGTTAGAAAGGAGACACGAAGACTTCATAAGCACGCATCAAGAAGCAGGATATCGATACTTCTTGGGGAAGATGTTGATTGAGTGTTCAGAAAGTGGTATATTCCGCCCTATTTCACGAATAATTTATCATTGAATTAGTGTCCAGTGCCATCAAAATTACGAAAAAGTGTCTATTGCCTGTTGCAGAGTTGCTCTGCAACAGACACATTGGTCTTACACGTGGCGACGTAAGGCCAAGTAAGGTACTGAGAAATGACAATCCCGAACAAGTCATGCAGTTTCTGTACATTCGTATTTTCTTGATTTAATGGGCTCTGCAACATATCGAGCGATGTAGCCACGCAGTCTGTGAGCCACCTTAAGCCCAAATTATCATATTGATTGAAGTGAACAGGGGAAGCAAGGTTTATTATTGGTAGTACACTAATCTGAGGAGCTTTAATTTTGTTTACTGTTAATAACTGTTTTACTGTTTTTAACTGTACCACGTTAATTTTTAACCTCAATTCATGAAATTATTCTACTCCATAACATGGATGGATTTATACTGTGTAATCCTGTATGTCGAGAGGGACATTTTGGGTAATCAAATATAGAGAGGGTATTTTCCCTCACACCTGAGACATCAGAACTTGATTGCTCATTCTAGCACGCGCACTGGGGGGGGGGGCGAAATCCGCCCACCCGTCCGATTTTTCGTACATAACTCCGGATTTTACCAGTTGATATACGCCATTTTTTGCGTACCTACTTAGAAGTGTTCGATGCGTTGCTGAAAGCAAGAAAAACGGAAATCGGTGGAAAATGTTTCGAGTTAGGGGCCGTTAAAGTCAAAACATTTCGTAGCGCCAGACCACAAAAATCGGCGCTGATGCGCTTCCCGTATATTGGTAAAAGGGAAGTGTTCTTGGCAACACTAGCGACTTATTTGATGTATATTGTTATGCTATATAATTTAAAGGTCATGTTAGGCCACCGAGGTCAAGTCAGGTCAAATTCATGACATGTTAATGGAACCAAACTTGGTCAACTGGAATGTTGTCATAAATGCAAATGACTGTCATGCGATTGATGTCGCTTTGCATGTTGCTCCCTACACATTCTGAAAACTACTGTTTGTCATTGTGCACCTAGGCGTTTCCATACTTTATTCACGTACTTCATTCCTTTCTTCGCGAAGCCGATTGCGCTGAGCTGCCCGACGGAGCAGTCGGGCGGGCGGCCCGGTTCCGATAAGTGGAACAGGTAACTGACCTGATAAAGTGCTGCTATGAAGGTGACCTGTGGTGAAATTCCGGGTCTAGCATCTGTATTGCTTCATTAGTAATGTCCAAAACATCATTGATGGCCATCTCGGAGCATTTAAATACAATCACAGCGACATTTAAATACAATCCATAACAATGACAAGCCAAGCCACGCAAAAGAAGAAAAATTTGACATATGTGACCTCATTTGACATTGAAGATATCGACCAACGGTCATAAAATGTGCACACAATAGAGTTCACTACAGTAGCCATCCACCCTACGAATTTCTTTACTCCAGCTTTAATAGGAGCCGAGATCTTAGGGGGGGGGGTCGGAATCTGCAGTGCACGAAATTTTCAGAGGCCCTCCAGGGCGCGTGCTAGTGAATATTAAGCACTTGATCACGGAGCAGTTCATTTTGTCAGACAGCACCATTCAACCTCCAAGTGAAAAAAATGACACGATAATTTTCTGAAGAGGATAATGTTCTGGATGCAAAAGAAAATCCAGAAACATATATTTTCCCAACCACATTGCACACATCTCGACTACCAAATTCGCACCATTCACAATCCTGAAGTAGGTGCGTATCAGAGAAGGGACAAACCCTTGCATGCCGTAAATGGATACAAATGGGTGCCATGCATCAAACCTCCAAGAACGTTTGAAACTGATTGAAATTAACCCAAAAAAAAAATCGTTTTTTCTATGAAGAACATGCTTAAGGAAAAAGTGAGCTGTTGACAGAAATAGTAAACAAGCTTCAATAAAATATTTTTTTTTGTGAGATTTAAAGCTGTCTTAAAATGCACAGATTGATTGAAGTTTCTCTTCCATGCCACGAAATAGGGCAAACACTTAATGTAACTCTCGTCATTGCTCAATTCACAGCACAGGAAGTGTGTCTCGGCTTTAAGTGTATATTCGATTCTGGTCTGTGGTGAAGGAGCGGATGACACCCTGCCTACTCCTCCTGCTCCTGCCTCCCTATTAGTGGATACCGGCACTAAAATCATGATGGATTTTGCTCCCACCACTAACATACACAAAGCGACATTCGACTGCATTGCGCTTTCAACACTTGCTTTCGCTCGTGCGGAGCTCCTAATTTCGCCTCATACTGGCACTACCAGAGTATAATGCATATCAGCACATGAGCATCGCATAATACTGCAGCTGTCATACCAATATCAATAAATTGTGCTGCAACAGCTTTCATTGCACAGTGTGCATTTCAACAACTCGTCGTTGTTGCAATATATGGTGACAACACTTCAGTTATCCATGCTTGCCGGCGCATGGGGCTGTTGCAACGTCGGAATGTGTTTTTTTCCGCTACCACGAAATACAACGCACTTCACTCGCCGTCGTTTGGTATATGCTGATGGGGAATCATCTGCTCTACCTTATCATATAAAATATAAGATGATATCGTGCCATGTGAACGATCTGCTAGATCATCAGAGTTGACATGTCAGGCCATTTATAAATTGTCGGTAATTAGCCTCTCTTCCTGACTAACAAGATATAATGTTTAGCGTGTTGTCTATTGTTGGGTGTGGTCGGATGATGCACAACTCAGCCAACCTGCTTTCACAAGTCATTGACCTTTCCAAGGTTGTTCGAGGTCATTGGAGCACATATGGCATCAGATGTCTGCCTTCGGCCTGAGTTGTTCTGGGCTCACTGCGGACACCGAAACTGAATTCGGCGTCCATTTACCTCCTGATGACTAGAAATTGGGATGTCCGTACTATTGCTGTGTTTTCCGAAACGTGGTCAAGAACATAATCTGGTCCTTGCTACACAAATTGAAATACAAGCCGCACATCGATAATTTTCCAACATAACAAATTAAAAATACTGTGGTGAGTGTTTCAGGGATGCGTTTCCTATGGACCATCCGCAAGTAATGATTACATGTGAAACTTCTCGATTTTTGGCGAACAAAAATGACGTTTATGCTTATCTGGGATGTCGACTAGTAACATAAAATATAGCATGGGATCTCGTTAACTCTGAAATATCAGCAGCTGCCATACGATAATGTTTGCTTCATGTTGCTTACGCTCTCCTTTTGGAAACACTAGGGAGTTCGAACAACCATACTGCACTGGAGAAGATGTGAAAATGTCGTACACGTGTAAGGGTTAAATCGTTTCCGAAATGCTGACTTTGTCTTCAAAGTTCGTATAAACGTTTCTGATCGTCACCAATCACCCCATTGCATTAACCCACGCCGTCGACTAGAGTTGCTCGGAATACATTAACCCATGCCGTCGATTAGAGTTGCTCGGAATACATTAACACACGCCGTCGATTAGAGTTGCTCGGAATACATTAACCCACGCCGTCGATTAGAGTTGCTCGGAATACATTAACCCACGCCGTCGATTAGCGTCATCCACCATGCATTAACCCACGCCGTCGATAGGAGTCACCCAGTGTACATTCGCCCGGGTTCGACCATTTGAATTCATCACGGAAGGAACGCAGTCTCTTTTGCGACGAAGCGATATTAAATACGGCTTAAACTGTCACGGCGCCCAGCGGGAGGTCCCGATCAAATCAGCTATAACCAAGAGCCTCAGCCGTTCTAAGTCTCCCGCTGATGCATTCGTCCTTGACATGCCGATGCTATTTCTGCGCAATTGGCGATTATTTCCCATTCAGTGTCTGCTTTAGCAGCCACCTCTGGGACAATAGGCAATATATTGCAATTTGCTATGACTTGCCATGTAAGCAGCACTCTTGGAAGTTGATAATGTTCCATTGCATTGTACTATGGTACTTTATATCGCGTATTTAATGTTCGCCAATCATTTCGCACAATTTGTCGCGGTCGTAACGGCCGCGGGAATTGCGCCCTTGTAACACACTGGGGCTACCAACTCAATGACTGCACGCAACATCAGCAATAATACATTGTGGACTTGGTTTACCATTGCAATACACATTTATTCCAACAAGCATGCTATTGCTAGCATTGCTCACATGTTGTAATCAGGAGTGAACTTCGAAAATTCTGCACTGTAGTGAGCTGCGTGTGTACTTTCTCAAACTATTAGTTGGATGATCGTCAATGGTGGTAGCACGGTGAATTGTGAATCGACAGGCAAACGTCATCTCAGAGGTCGAATGAGTGTTATCCAACTGCCGGGAGGATGGAGGTGACCTCAATATATCCGTTTGTGTCATGACCTGTACAGTCAGTGGAGTAACCTCAGTCTATCCGTTTGTGTCATGACCTGTACAGTCAGAGGAATGACCTCAATATATCCGTATGTGTCATGACCTGTACAGTCAGTGGAGTAACCTCAGTCTATCCGTTTGTGTCATGACCTGTACAGTCAGAGGAATGACCTCGATATATCCGTATGTGTCATGACCTGTACAGTCAGTGAAGTAACCTCAGTCTATCCGTTTGTGTCATGACCTGCACAGTCAGAGGAATGACCTCAATATATCCGTATGTGTCATGACCTGTACAGTCAGTGGAGTAACCTCAGTCTATCCGTTTGTGTCATGACCTGTACAGTCAGAGGAATGACCTCAACATATCTGTACGTGTCATGACCTGTACAGTCAGTGGAGTAACCTCAGTCTATCCGTTTGTGTCATGACCTGTACAGTCAGAGGAATGACCTCAATATATCCGTCTGTGTCATGACCTGTACAGTCAGTGGAGTGACCTCAATATATCCGTATGTGTCATGACCTGTACAGTCGGTGAAGTAACCTCAGTCTATCCGTTTGTGTCATGACCTGTACAGTCAGAGGAATGACCTCAATATATCCGTCTGTGTCATGACCTGTACAGTCAGTGGAGTGACCTCAATATATCCGTATGTGTCATGACCTGTACAGTCAGTGGAGTAACCTCAGTCTATCCGTTTGTGTCATGACCTGTACAGTCAGAGGAATGACCTCAATATATCCGTCTGTGTCATGACCTGTACAGTCAGTGGAGTGGCCCCAATATATCCGTATGTGTCATTACATGTACAGTCAGTGAAGTAACCCTAGTCTATCCGTTTGTGTCATGATCTGCACAGTCCGTGGAGTGACCTCAATATATCCGTTTGTGTCATGACATGTACAGTCAGTGGAGTGACCTCAATATATCCGTATGTGTCATTACATGTACAGTCAGTGAAGTAACCTCAGTCTATCCGTTTGTGTCATGATCTGCACAGTCCGTGGAGTGACCTCAATATAACCGTTTGTGTCATGACCTATACAGTCAGTGGAGTGACCTCAATATATCCGTATGTGTCATGACCTGTACCGTCAGTGGAGTGACCTCAATATATCCGTTTGTGTCATGACCTGTACAGTCAGTGGAGTGACCTCAATATATCCGTCTGTGTCATGACCTGTACAGTCAGTGGAGTACAGTCAGTGGAGTGACCACAGGTGAAGGTGGGTCCGGCATGTGGTGACCTGAACACCCAGCCGGAGGTGCGTGGGCCACCGGACGGGTGGAGACCACAATCGATAGCCTGGCCCGAGCCGGGCCGGCCGTGTTCAGTGTGGTGGTAAATGGTGCCAGAGCAGGTCGGCGGACGACGGCGCTGCTCGACCGTCAGCTTGGCTCAGGTCAGCAACCGCATCCCTCGGTCACATTTGGTTATGGTGTGCCCAAGAACGTCGCGAGTCATTCTGACGATGCACATATGCAATTATTTGTTAAAAGTGATATCGTCGTTGCAGACATTGACATTCGAACAAATTAGTCTCATTTGAGATAACAAAATGTGTGTTTTGCTGTTGTTATTTTTTACTAAAGCCCGGAACGTGCTAAATCACTACACCATATTTCAGAAGCCTACTTCACGCTTGAGATATATCCTTTAATTCAGCATGTGCTGACCAGACCATCAGCACTATGTGAGAGGTGCAACACTTGATCACTATTTGCTACACGAGCAATAATAGATCCAGGCATCTGCGTGACGTGCCATGTCTTTGTCGTGCACAAGCAGATTGGGCTGGTACGGTGCTTATGACCAGTAGGCAACTTTTACTAATATCCACGTTCAAGGTTCAGGCTAGTGAACGAAATCCGACGACAAACGAATTACAAATTGTAATTTGGTTCAGGGGCACAGCCAAGGGGAGCCTATCCCTCCCCCTTAGCAATGAAAAATGCACTAGATGAAATAAAAAAGTGATATTCTTATGACGAAAACTACAATTTTCGGCGCGCTTCGCGCGACGAAAGTGTTTCCTGTTTCATGCCATGTTTGCGTTCGCCCTTAAGACAATTCTGGCTGTGCCCCTAATGAAGCCAGAGTGATGGTTGTCAGCAGCTCCATGGGGCTCCAACATTGCTCAAAAGCAGATCCAACATTGCTCTTGCCGGGCGGACCCACCACCGGAGGAGGGGGTGACTTGGGGGTCATTTGGTCCCGGGCGAATTTTACGGTAGCTCAAAGACGCACAACTATATGGCAGGACAGGTTCAGTATCGTCGTCTATATCAACTATGCACGTCTTGTCAAAAGGTACATGTCGACGGCATTGTACGTCAGACGTGAGTGACGTCATGGCAATGTCATACCAGCGCAGTCGCGTGCCTAAGTCATGTGTATACAACAGGTGATGTAAAATACGGAGCAAGAAATATGCTAAATATTTTAGATCACCAATCGATGTGCAAAATACCCAATGCAGCACATCTAACTTGACATATATTCTTATGACGTCCGACAGCTATGAAAGCGCATACAAATATATGGACAAAAATATAAAGATCTCGGTACATTTCAAGTTTGCAAAAAAAACAATATTCGTCTTAAAACATGCTATTCTACAAATTTGCATCTAATTTCAAGCCATTATCTTCAAAAATAATACTGAGCTGTGACCACTTCAACACACCTATGGTATTGCCGCAACCTACACATATGCAGTGTACACTATGTCGGATACAATCATACATTCTGCATAAAACCATTCGTGGGATGCATTATGCATATTTAGACATGCACACTGATTTCCCAGGATAAACCGTGAACGGGCATGGACAACCCCCATCCCCCCGCACCCCAAATTACCTCCGCCGTCCTCAGGTGCGGTGGGAGGCTCGGAGCGAGTGACACGTCAGCCACATACCGCTGGGGGAAAATGAAGGGAGATGGAAGGAGAGAAAGGAAGACAGAGAGAGAGAGGGGGGGGAGAGGGAGAGAGAGAGAGAGCGAGCGAGAGAGAGAGAGAGAGAGAGAGAGAGAGAGAGAGAGAGAGAGAGAGAGAGAGAGAGAGAGGGAGAGGGAGATGGAGAGGGAGAGGGAGAGGGAGAGGGAGAGTGAGAGTGAGAGTGAGAGTGAGAGTGAGAGTGAGAGGGAGAGGGAGAGGGAGAGGGAGAGGGAGAGGGAGAGGGAGAGGGAGAGGGGAGAGGGAGATGGAGAGGGAAAGGGAGAGGGAGAGGGAGAGGGAGGAGGAGAGGGGAGAGGGAGAGGGAGGGGAGAGGGAGAGGGAGAGGGAGAGGGAGAGGGAGAGAGAGAGGGAGAGGGAGAGGGAGATGGAGAGGGAGAGGGAGAGGGAGAGGGAGGGGAGAGGGAGAGGGAGAGGGAGAGGGAGAGGGAGGGGGAGGGAGAGGGAGAGGGAGAGGGAGAGGGAGAGGGAGAGAGAGAGAGAGGGAGAGGGAGAGGGAGAGGGAGAGGAAGAGGAAGAGGAAGGGGAAGAGGAAGAGGAAGAGGAAGAGGAAGAGGGAGAGGGAGAGGGAGAGGGAGAGGGAGAGGGAGAGGGAGAGGGAGAGGGAGAGGGAGAGGGAGATGGAGAGTGAGAGGTAGAAGGGGAAAGAGCATATAGAGAGATAATGAATCATCAATGCGCGACAGGAAGCAATTGGCTGGTATATTGCGACAATATCGCCATACCAGGTGTATGCGGTGGCTGTAGGCAGACGGGTGAAACATCTGCAAGGTGATGAGATTCAGTCCGAGCGCTTAGGCGGCAGAGCTATGACTCACCGTGTAATGCCAATGACACCAGCGGTTACCAGAGCTATGACTCACCGTGTAGTGCCAATGACACCAGCGGTTAGCAGAGCTATGACTCACCGCGTAGTGCCAATGACACCAGCGGTTGGCAGAGCTATGACTCACCGTGTAGTGCCAATGACACCAGCGGTTGGCAGAGCTATGACTCACCGTGTAGTGCCAATGACACCAGCGGTTGGCAGAGCTATGACTCACCGTGTAGTGCCAATGACACCAGCGGCGAGCAGAGCCATGCCTCACCGTGTCGTGCCAATGGCACCAGCGGTGAGCAGAGCTATGACTCACCGTGCAGTGCCAATGACACCAGCGGCGAGCAGAGCCATTCCTCACCGTGTCGTGCTAATGGTGCCAGCGGCGAGCAGAGCCATGCCTCACCGTGTCGTGCTAATGGTGCCAGCGGCGAGCAGAGCCATGCCTCACCGTGTCGTGCTAATGGTGCCAGCGCAACCAATCAGTTTTCTAAATGAACTGTCTCACCCGGAAAGCAACGAAGCAACATCGAATGGAACAAGAGCAGCAGCTGTCCGAGTTGGGGATAGGGCTTATTCCATCAATATGTAGATGATGGCGTGGAGAGGACAACACCGGCGAGCCGATACTGCTCCCGCCGGCCGCAGCTCACTCGGCATCAGCGCAAGCTGCAAGCTGCCGAGTTTTACCAGCACGCTCCCAGCTCCGCTGGATCATAAGTCACGTTTTACCAGCACGCTCCCAGCTCCGCCGGATCATAAGTCGTGTTTTACCAGCACGATCCCAGCTCCCGCCGGATCATAAGTCGCGTTTTACCAGCACGCTCCCAGCTCCGCCGGATCATAACTCATACGCGACGCCGTAGCACGAAGAACTGTAAGACCGTCATCGCCTAGTGGTGGACGGAGCCGCAGCACACGCCCCCGCGTCCCAACCTGCAGAACATTCTGAGAGACGGCGTCAGGTGCGTGACGCCAGGTGCGTGACGTCAGGTGCGTGACGTCAGGTGCGTGACGCCCAGGTGCGTGACGCCAGGTGCGTAACACTTCATCACTGAAGCAACTGCATTCAAGCTTTTCATCCCTTGTGACATAGATCAGAAGATCACTGACCACATTGACCTCACAGAGTGTGGGGGGGGGGGGCGTGTGGGATCAGCCTCACCAGCCTGATATTTTATCTTGCACCACCTGAACCGATCATGCCATCACTTTAAAGTTGACATACCTCCGATCATGTGTGTGTGTGTGCAGTGCCCAACATTTGCGTTCTAGCTGTTAAAATACAGCTATTTTAGAGATAGAGTGGGTGAAATTATGGTCACTGTGTCTGTGATTTTTGGATGTGCATAGAAACATTTTTTTTCATAAGCAAGCCACAGAACATACAGATCGAAGAAAAATATGGGTGCAAAGACATGTGTTGGACGAGGGAAAGCTGAAAGTTAACAAACATCTTCAAGTCAAACATCTGAGTGAAATAAACGTTGAAGCTTATGTTTATTTGGTTAACTTCGTGTTGCCGGAAACTCGATGGGAACGCGTGACTGCACCACAACATGTACATGCTTTACCTGCTGCTGCTACCAGCTGGACATGTCCTGGAATGTCAACCAAAATAAATAGAAAAGATGCTCCAATTAACTCTAAAAGTGTATGGATGCAGAGCTGCATTCTTAACGCTATTGCAGCGGCATTTCGGCGGCACTAGCCTTTTACCGTATTTCTCTATGTTGCTTATAACAAATGATTGGGGTGGGGTGGAGGCAAGTGCCACCCCCCCCCCCTCCCCGCTGCACTACGATTGGTGGAAAATTTTCCCTCATTGTGAGGGTTGAAGTCAAGCTCCAGCAGCAGCAGCAGAAGCAGCGGCACAAACAGCAGCAGAAGCAGCGGCACAAGCAGCAGCACAATCAGGACACACATACCAGCAGCAACCAGGAAAGAGCGTCGCACCCGTGGCCCGTCACCCACACCGACATGTGCGTTTTCTGGTGTACCGTGCGCTGTCCGGCCTCCGTATTCGCAGCGCGCAGTGCCAGCTTCAGCACGGGCGACCCTCTCCCCCACGACGATGACTGGCATGCCCTTCGCCACCATCCTGCAATCAATCGCCTTCGATGACCCCACGGTCGGGTCGAGCGCCGCTGGGGCGATAGCTCTGCCTCCTGCAAGAAATCCTCAGCCAAGTAGAACCCAACTGTCGTCAACCCCCTCCGTCGCTAACGGCGTTGGGCAGGTGCGGCCAGTCGCTCCAGACTGCGGCCGGCGGCGGCGGCTACATGTCGAAGCTATCACCGACATGTCGGCTACATGTCGAAGCTATCACCGACATGTCGGCTACATGTCGAAGCTATCACCGACATGTCGGCTACACGTCGAAGCTATCACCGACATGTCGGCTACACGTCGAAGCTATCACCGACATGTCGGCTACATGTCGAAGCTATCACCGACACGTCGGCTACACGTCGAAGCTATCACCGACATGTCGGCTACATGTCGAAGCTATCACCGACACGTCGGCTACATGTCGAAGCTACCACCGATATGTCGGCTACATGTCGAAGCTATCACCGACATGTCGGCTACATGTCGAAGCTATCGCTGACATGTCGGCTACATGTCGAAGCTATCGCCGACATGTCGGCTACATGTCGAAGCTATCACCGACATGTCGGCTACATGTCGAAGCTATCGCCGACATGTCGGCTACATGTCGAAGCTATCGCCGACATGTCGGCTACTTGTCGAAGCTATCACCCTACGCCGACAGGCCCAGGGCAGCTTGGTTTGGTACTTCTGGTACGGCTGGTCAGTAAGCCTAGGCCGATGTTTGGTATTTCTGGTACGACTGGTTGGTAAATCTAGGCCGGTGTTTGGTACTTCTGGTACGACATAGCTGACGTATTAGTATTGTTTTGACCAAATTAAAGCCGGCTGGACTGTAATTCGGTTTCGTATAATTGGGAGCGAACATACTACCTGACTTGAACATTTGAAGTTTACCTGGGACTTCATACGTGAGCTGGATATAAAACTCTGTATTCGGTGATATTTTAACAGTGTCATCAAGATAAGAAAATATAAGACAGTAGTTTGCCGTTGAAGTCCATTAATTGCACACCGTGGTTCTCGAGGTAATCAGGAGGGGAGGGGACCCCCTGTCCGACCTGCCTGCTGGCAAACGTGTGCCACCAGGGAGCACTGGTCGGCGTGGACTAAGTGCTATGGTGCCACCAGGGAGTACTGGTCGGCGCGGACTAAGTGCTATGGTGCCACCAGGGAGTACTGGTGGGCGCGGACTAAGTGCTATGGTGCCACCAGGGAGCACTGGTCGGCGCGGACTAAGTGCTATGGTGCCACCAGGGAGTACTGGTCGGCGCGGACTAAGTGTTATGGTGTCCGAGAGCTTCTTGACTGTATCTTACCGTGCCTACATGAGCTGTCTTTTCTCTCAAAAGTTGGCTTGTTTTATACAAATATTATGCATTTGCTTGCGACAAAAGAGAAGTGCTCGTAAAACCTTCGTCTCTCACATATCCCCCAGTTGTAATGTTGGCCCTTCACTCTGATTACTAACCCGACGCCAGTATACACATATATTGAATGTAGACGCTTCAAGTCCTACCGACGGTGGTAATTCTTGCTCCTCAGTTGTTTGCTGGGTGACATCGTGCCCAAACTTGGTTGGGATTCGTTTTTGTGGAGTCAGAAACTTTACGACAATTGAAACAATCTGAGTCAAGCTAGGTCCACATCCATCACGATCCACAGCGAGCTACGCAGCAACCCATGCCAGCTGGATATTTATCCGTCCTCACTGGTGACTCTGAAGCCAGCTAACCAATGGCCGATCACTTTGAAACATTTGATTGCATGCACCTTGCAGTCGGGAGGTGTTGATAGGTTGAAAATTTCATGAAATCATCATCGGACATTTTCGACTGCGATTAATCTCCAATATCCATAACGACACCATGCTTTTTTACGATAACGATATATTTTACGGTTGTATTATATATATATACGCTTTGTATTATATGTATGTTTGCATATGTCGCAGTAAGTCGTAGACGCTTCGTGGCGTCTACGACAGCGATAGTCGGATCTTTCAACGCTATGATTAAGCTGAATATTTCGACAGCTACACATTATAACAAAAATATGTCAGTGTATATTTGTCTTAATTGACAATGCTATAGTGTGCTGTCGTCCTAAATCAACGGAGTTGAACATATTGCATTAGTGATGAATGTGTTGGCCGGAAATTCACTCGGATTGTTTAATTGTTACAATAGTGACTCCATGAATATCAAGCCCAGCAACTGCCCCGTCTTTCCGGTCGGATCCTCAAACTCCGTTTCGGGGGAGGATCATTTTCTGCCCCTTTAATTTATAAACTAAGCGTTTCACGAAAACGAAAGTAGTATCATCGGAAAGCGCTCGACGGGTAGGGTCCGAAACCACCCCCAAAAATGGTATCCCCAAAAGTGACGTCACTAGGAAGTCTATGATAACACGATTGACCTGTTTTTGGCTCTGGGAAGTTCATTTTGGCGTACATATTACAATCAAAATTATTTGGAATCCAAAAGGGAAGGGGGATTCGACCATGACCCCATTTCCCCCCACTCCCAAAAAAAAACATTAAAATGTTTTCAATTCGGGCCGGGAAACGTTGCTCTGAGTCAATTTTCCCTCATGAGAAGTGCTTACTTCAGCCAGAATATTCGATTTTAGCCCTAAAGGGCAAATATGCAAAACTAATACGTCATCAATAAAAGACAAAATCAAAAATGCATCTAGTGCGTTTTGTTGCATTCCTGAAGATAAACGAACACTGCCAATTTCATCGAAATAGCTTCATTCACTCAAGCGGGACGACTGGTTGAACTCCCTTGGAGGTGACCTCACTTGACCTTGACCAACCCATTGACGGGGGATGAACTGATCTCAAAATGTTCACACAACATGTCAAATTGATGTGGGAAATGGTGTGTCAAATTCGGCGCGCTGCCGCGCGCCGTGTCTTCACTGTCAGCGAAACACCTTAGGGGGTGTAAAACAACCGCCCGAGATGGGGCAGGTTAATGTGCAAACTGAATACTTTCATCCTGGTTTGAATAGACAGCATGCAAATGTTGACACAATTATTAAAACATGCATTTTCAATTAAATTGGCGGAGCTACCAGGCTGGGTTACCATCGAACTAAGTATTTACATTGAGATCAAGGCTTTACAGTTGGATCAAGGTTTTAAGGTTATATTAATGTATTCGTCACGTCCACATTGCCAACATTGATTAAATGACAGCTTTCTGCATCATCCACAAGTCAAAAAGCTTGGGACTCGATGCTTGAATAATATGTTGCGAAGTCTTTTCCGACGAGCTGTTGAAACATGTCCAAAACGCGACACCTCAGAGGCGACGGATTAGGGGGTCAGGGGCGACGGATTAGGGGGGTCAGGGGCGACGGATTAGGGGGGTCAGGGGTGATCGATTAGGGGGGGGGGGTCAAGGGATCAGTTGACCGTCCTGATATCATTAAGAGAGGTCAAGACTAGCTATTTCCACCAAAGTTCTGTGTTGATTCATTAGAGGGACAGGGGGCCAACAAATTCCAGTAGACGTAATTTGCATAGCAACAACACTACCCTTTTCCTTTCATACCACACTTGAATTCAATTTGGCATCATGTGAGCATGCTTAATTACTTATCAGAACATATGCACCAGAGTAGAAATATGTACTCGAGTAGAGTATGGCATCAATATGTTAACCAAATAATGTAGCAGTAATCAGCGCGATGAAATCAAATGTCACATGACTTGCTAAGCCTGTAATGCATAAAACTACAACATCGACGCAGCGGAGGTAAACAACGCACCCAACTCTCGATATGTTCCTCTAAAAAGAAACATTGCATACTTAGCTACCACGGAGCGTAGGTGGGTACTTCCTTACCTACCTATGCAGCGTGGGCGAAACACAGTATCACGTTGAAGCGGCCATTGCTCCCTTAACTTGCAGATTCCTACAAACATGAGCATTATCCCCCATTCAAAATTGTCCAATGATAATTATGCAAAGTTTACTATTTGGAGAAAAGTATGCCTAATTCATAAAATTTGAATTGGTCCATAATTAATTCAGTTGGTCAGATCCATCCGTGCTGTACGGCCTGCGCTCACGTCCATTTTATTCAGAGGTGCATACAATTAAGAGATACATGTCATAACACACGTTAAACGTTAAAGGCTGAGTGTCTGCTGTCTCCTCCAATTCAGAGGTACATACCATAACAATCGCTAAGGGCTGGGCGTCTTCTGCCTTCTCCCATCGTCGGATAATAATTTACCATATCAGTTCGAAGGTTTCGTTCTTAACGAATTTCGTCCGGCGTGGGTGGTTATTAGAAACACTATCCAACAGGCAGCTTCATGCCAACCTCAACGGTATTCCTGGACAAACACATTTTCACTTCCGAAATCTGCAAGACTTAGCCAGTTATTTATACATTCGATGCTAAAATATTCAGACTGCTCTCCTCGATAAGTGTTAGATCTCCTCGATAAGTGTCGCAGCAACGCCGTCAAGCGTTTTACCCACATATAGGCCAAATAAGACATCAGGTCAGGTGTTTTGTCTGTGTAAGGGCATAATTGCGCACTGATTAGTTTTGCACCTGAGGACGGTCGGAGCTGCAACTAGCTGAAGTTTCGTGTCCAATCTAGCACACTTGGCTGGGACACGTCCAAGACCAGAGATCGGAGATCGTCTACCGAATGCTGAATTGTCGTAAGCTTTTCGTAATCCGAGTGAATTCATGCTTCGCATCTTTCGTTGCTAAAATGAAGTGTTCTGCCGGAGCGTGAATGCCGATGAAGCACAACGCATAGCAAATGTGCTGCACTCGCCACATGTGTTGCATGCATGATATACAACAGCACTATGCAACACAAATAAGACATGGGTATGCAATCAACATCTTGCCAATATAAATGTTTTGCTCGTCCACTTATTAAACAGCGCTGAAGCCGAACATTACTCATTTGCTCTGGTTACTGATATGTTAATTGGTCCTGGTTAAACCCCGTTAATTTCGGCATTAGGTAGTTACTTACCCCGGAAACTGGAAAGCAAATCTGCTGATTTAGAACAGCACGACAATCAACATCCACTGCAAATTGCTCGCAAATAGTTAGCATACTAAACATGGTTATCACGGATCTGTCCGACACGATCACTAAAAACTTATAGCATTCAGTCAGTTCCTGTTTCAATGCCTCGAAATTAGACACTCCCTCACGACAAACAAATCTGCCGATCCTCATCACGTTAGATCAACGCTGGTGAGTGGCGTCTCTCAACGACTTCAGCTAAACCGATAAGTTAGCGTTGCAATTTACTGACACCAGCTGTCGTGAAGACGTTTGCTATATGTGCCCACATTGGGACTGATGTTTGATTTAAAAGTTTAAGAGACTTGAGGTTGTCCTCGTGCTTCTCCGACATCTCATGGCTCATCTCGATTGGCTACCTGGATGCTGTCCAAGTACCATAAATTAATCCGAAACTTGGTTTTTTAATGCATAAGCTACGAGCACATAGTTTAGCACAATACATGCATATTGCGCCAGGGGTCTTACATGTAACTAACCATGTTAAATTAATCACCGAATTGACTAAGTAATAATACAGAAACTAAGTAAGGAATAATCGAAAATTAACTAAGCATTATACAAATAACCAACGGATTAACTCGGTACTGACCGCTGCCCAGCCACACACCACTGACCGGGAGGGGAAAATATTGCCCCTGCTTATCTCAAGAATAGCTGAGCCGCTTTTACAAATTAAAACGGCAATCGATAGCGCCGTGGCATGCGATCTCAGAACACTTGGAAATTTGTGTTTTATGTCTGGCTATGTATGGCCGTAAGGCTCTGTAGAGTTCATTTTGGGGGAGATTTAAAAACAGAAAATAAAAGTTGCAAAAATTACCAATTAGTATGGTCACAAATCAAGGCCAAATCTTTAAAATGCCAAGCATTGTGATATGTGACTGTCTCGGAATGTGTCGGATTCAAACCTTTATTTCATGATGCAAAATAATTGCGCATTGATCAAGCGTGCTACATTAGGAGGTACTCGATGTCCGATGTGCCGCACCAGGTCGCAGGTCAAGGTCAAGTGCTGTCCAGATGAGAGCTGAAATGTCGACCATTGCTTCTCCTGTTTGAACATCGAAACGTGAAGTGGGAGTGCTTAACCATGATTTCGAGTATCAGACACGTGACCAAACGCCGCTGTTTGTTCAGAAGCTATGCAAGGTCAAGGTCAACTGGATAACCTTGGTGGTGAATAAGGTCAAGGTCAACTGGATAACCTTGGTGGTGAATAAGCGGATAGATGCGCACTCACAGTTTGTAATGGAAAGGATGACTATCCAATTTATATGTGTTATTTACATGTGTTACAGGCGTCAGCTGGGGGCGGAGTGGCCGAATGGTTAAGGTGTTGAGCTCTGGATGCCAAAGGTTCCGGGTTCAACAGTCTCGCCACTCGGGACATTTTCCAATCCCGCGGCCCACCGGCGAAACAGTTTGGGTGGCGCCATTAGCCGTGATCGTGCAAAAAGTGCGTCGAGAACCACCCAATAAACAAACAAACAGGCATCGGCTATGCGGGCAGCTTTGCAGATGTCACCTGATAAGGTGAATGGGGATGGGCAGGAAGGTCAAGGTCGCATCAGGCCAACCTAATCAAGAATGCATAGCTCTGAAACTAGTGGACCGATTTGAATGAACATAACGGCATTCAATAGCTCTGGGACATTTCTCAGACATCATGTAAAACTGCAGTGATTATAATAACAATATATTCCATTTTTACTGCATATGGATGTAAGTACATATCATTGCACACCATGTGTGTACCGAACATGCAAAGTAAATAGACGGCAACAACAAAAATGTGTGACATAGCTCACATGAGTCATCACGTATCAGACACTTGCATCCGGTCTTAGCAGTAGCTCACCTAGGATTTTCTTAGGGAGGAGGGCACCCCCAACAAATATGATTTGATGGACAACGATTTCTGTACGAGAAGGGCGCCAAAAGTGTACAATTTGGTGTGGTGCAAATTCCACAAGTTATTCCTGAATGAAGTGTATTCCTAGGGATGAAGAACAGCGGAGTTTGTGGACACGAGAACACGAGAACAGCGCAGTTTGTGGTCCGACTGATCACTCAGCTCAACTGCGCAAGCCGCGCGGCGACCCCCGAGCCCCCCCCCCCCCTTCTTTAAAAAAAAAAACATTCCACTGACCACTGACACACTGACACCACCACCGCGGCGACCCCTGAACCACCACTTTTTACCATACCACTGACACTGACACAGCCACCGACCCCGCCGGCACTGCTGATATCATTAACACCATTACCACTGACCATTGACACCATTAACACCATCACCATTGACCACTGACACCACTAACACCACCGCCACTGACACCACTTACACCACCACCGCACCGCATCGTACCACCGAACGGTGGATACCACTAACACCACGACTCCATCCAGGAAAGCATGAGCACGTTGTCATATGGAATGTGGGAGGAGCTATGATTCAGTGGTTATTCGATGCTCATGCACATAAACACAGACACACACAGACACACACACAAACACACACACATACACAGACAGACAGACAGACAGACAGACAGACAGACAGACACACACACAGAAACACACACACACACATAAACACACATACACACATATACCATCTGTCGTTTATATATATATATATATACATATATATATATATATATATATATATATATATATATATATATATATATATATATATATATATATATATATATATATATATATATATATATATATATATAAATATATATATATATATATATATATATATATATATATATATATATATATATATATATATATATATATATATATATATATATATATATATATATATATATATATGAGCAAGAGGTCACTCTGCTTCGGACGTTCACCGACAGTAGATCACGATTACAATCTTGACGTGCACCTCCTAGCACAACCTTTAAATTCCAAAGACGTGTGTGTACCGTGACAGGTTGACATATTGCACAGGCAACAGTTCGCTAGCCGACCAGCCCGCCGTCGTCCGAGTCAAGCCGGCAGATTGATGTGGCAGCCCACCTGCTCCTCTAGTAGATTATCCACGTAGTGGATCTGCGCCAGTCCAGATCTACTCATTAATATTGCATGCTATCATTGATTGCTTAGTCCGCAATAGAGAGATGGTGAACTGTTGACTGCTGACTCACTTGGGCATACTCATGGTCAACAGTCGGTTTTGCTGCGAGTGGAGGAGACGGATTTCTTTTCTGAGCAATCAATAAATGCTTATTGATCTGCTATCGGTAAATAAATAGATAGCACACCACTAAGAACCATAAGATATAAGCAAGTCGTCTCAGTGGCCGAATTTTGAGCATTGCTGAGTGTCTTGTCATATGGAGTGTGGGAGGAACCTAGCTCAGTTGGTATCCGGGAATCCAGCCCCGGTAGCTCAGTAGGTTAGAGCGCTGGTCTGCACTCGTCTCCCCCGTCCTGGCAAGGCAGGGTTCGAGTCGCTTCGCGCGCTCGCATTTAGCCCCCGGCTGGGAGGGTCAGTTGGCAGCTGGCCCGATAAGACCGGGGAGGAGCTACCGGGCGGCCGTGTCGGTGCATTAACGGCACGTTAAACTTTCGGTCAAAATTCTGCCGTTGAACTGGAATGAATGAATCGGGTGGTCGGGCTAGGGTTCACGCAACAAGCCCTGCTTAGCAATAGGACCCTGGTTCATAAAGCCACTCCAGCAAGAACTTGGATTAATTTTTTTTTTTAAGTCTTACTGTTCAAACTCAAACGGAAGACGGATTTAATAGCCTCTGGATACTTTACTAGTGCCGGAGAAAAACAGTACGCATCATACAACTGGCGGCCAAGCGAATACTTTTTCCTTCTTATCAATGCCGAAAACGGTTGGCACATAACCAATTCATTAAGAAGTACCAGAGAAGAGAAATTATCCTCTGACAACATGGAACTATATTAAGATGGGCGTTACGCTGGCATGGGCCGCCGTTATTTGCGCATTAACAACAGACAAATATGTGAACGTGCAATACATCACTAAGACAGCGTAAGTTTGGAAAAAAAACACAAGATGCCTAGATGAGCTTACTGAGAAAACAATATAAATTGTTTCAGAAATATTGGCTGTCGCCTAAGCGCACGTGCAGTTCCGGTCGGGGCTGGACTTGAAACACATCAGCTCCATATGATATATCATTAGGTAATCAACTGGCTGTACGACCGAAACCCGCTACGATCTGACATCTCTGTTGTCTGAGCGGGGCTGTATTATAATAAGCAATACACGTTAACTGTCGCATGTTCATCGTCGGGCCTTATGTTATGTTTCGGGCCATGCTATATAAGCGTGTATTTGCCCGGTATTAAATGTTGCGTGCAATGTTATGAACTGGTATAATATGTTAATACTTAGAACTAATTAAGCTCAACAGCAAACAAATAACAGCCATTTTCCAAAATACCGCACTAGTGCATCATATGTCACGATACACAATCGATGGGCGTATCGTCCGTACTGCCGCTTAGTTCACACCCGCAGTGCTGGGAGGAATTTTGACCCCGTGATATATTTCTGAGGCATCACCTGAACCGTTCATGCTATCTCTTTAAAATTTCGGATATTTTCCGTCGCATCTTTTGCGCACATTGCGTAAAACATTGCATTCCATGCTCTTAGGATATCTGAGGTAAAATACAAATGTTACTTAAGATCAAGTCTTCAGGTAGCATTAAGGTTGAAACCATAACAACCTTTTTGTGCATATAACTTGTTAATAATCAATATTTATTGAATCCGGGAATATCTCTAGTCGTCAATTATGTCCTCTGAAAGCGTGTTCGGTGCCCAGTTAATATCTGCATCAGGCCGCTGAGATAGGACCTGAAACGACTCGAAGGTACCTGTATCACAAGTGCACTGGAGGCTAAAATACGAATACTAAGAAGTAAAATTATGAATCAGAGTAATTTTGCACGCCGAGTTCATTTCGGATGGGATCTGGATGCACACATTTGATTAGGAAGCTTTCATTATGTTGATTACTCTGGCCAGTTTACGAAAACATTTAATAAAATTTGGATTGTTCTCCAAAACTGTCAAAGAGGGTAGGCAACATATGGTTTTCGTTAGTAACCATAACTGCTCTTCCCTGACTGCCATCTATTTAGCAAATTGTCATCGTTAACGGTTCGCATATTTCCAGGTATTTTGCCGTGACGAGGTCGGTAGCCTTAACCCTCGGAGGGGTCTTTTTACAGCCCCCGCTGAGGTTTTCCGCGGATAAGGAAAAAACGGCGAGGGACAGCGCGCCTAAATTTTGTACATCATTTCCCACATCAGTTTTGCATGTTGTGGGACATTTTTAAGTCAAGTCATACACGGTCAACGACTTATTCAAGGTCAAGTGTGGTCACCTCCAAAGAAGTTCAACCAGTCGTCACGCTTTAACGGATAAGGATATTTGAATGACACTTTCAGCATCTGCTTATCTTTAGGGATGCAACGAAACGCACCAGAGGATTTTTTAACAAAAAGTTTTCGATGACGTATTAGTTTTGTGTACTTGCCCATTAGGGCTAAAATCGAAGATTCTGGCTAAAGTAAATATTTATATGAGAGGAAGTTGACTTAAAACAACGTTTTGCAGTCCGCTCTATCCATTAGAAAAATAAAAATTAAAGAAAATTGACAACTAAACATTTTGAAGATTTCAAAAACTTTAAGGTTGATTATTGGGTGGGCAAATTTGTTTGGGCCATGGTCGATTTCGCCTTCCTTTCTGATTCCAAATAATGTTTGTTTTAAAATCTCCCCCAAAATGAACTCTCCAAAGGCAAAAGCATGATGTCAGTCGTGATCACATGGACTCCTAGTGACGTCACTTTTTGGGATACAATTTTGGTGGTGGTTTCGGACCCTACTCGTCGAGCGATTTCCGATGACACCACCTTCGTTTTCGTGGAACGCTTAGTTTGGAAATTAGAGGAGGGCATAAAAGGACCTACTCCCCGAGAATGTGAAGATCTGACCGGAAAGGGTTAACCTTCGCACGTGTCACTGGTGTCAGATTATGCCTTCAGCTTGCATATCATCAATATTGAAGCACGAAAGCACATTTGTTTTACGACCAGGATTCGACAACTACTGTGAAGACGGTTGACCAATTACATCCCAACATTGACCTGCTTGACCTGGCCTGGAAGGCTAACAAAACAGATATAAAAAAATGTTTAGGGTAACTCTAATAGTTCATGAATGTATCGACACCATGTGGTTTACCACATCTTTCTATGTCGCTTATAGCTTACGTTAGCAGGGGGAGTCAGAGTTAGCAGAGAGAATCAGAGTTAGCAGGGAGAGTCAGAGTTAGCAGGGAGAGTTAGAGTTAGCAGAGCAGGGAGAGTCAGAGTTAGCAGGGAGAGTCAGAGTTAGCATGGGGAGACAGAGTTAGCAGGGAGAGTCAGAGTTAGCAGTGTTAGCAGGCAGAGTCAGAGTTAGCAGGGGGAGTCAGAGTTAGCAGGGAGAGTCAGAGTTAGCAGGGATAGTCAGGGAGAGTCAGAGTTAGCAGAGTTAGCAGGGAGAGTCGCTTTGACCCTTCCTCCATGACTGCGCCGGGTATAAAATTATCCCGCACTGTAAGGGTTAAAACTCAGATGCACGCGAACCCGGAGAGTGGCCCAGATTGTCTGAAGTGGTGGGCTGACTCAGAGAGTTGCGTGTGTGAAGAGGTAGGTTGATTCAGAGAGTGGTGTGTGTGTGAAGTGGTGGGCTGCAGAGAGTTGCGTGTGTGAAGAGGTAGGTTGACTTACACCCGAAACCCAGAGAGTGACGCATGTGAAGAGGTAGGCTGACTCAGATAGTGGCGTGTGTGAAGAGGTAGGCTGACTCAGAGAGTGGCGTGTGTGAAGAGGTAGGCTGACTCAGAGGGTGGCGTGTGTGAAATGGTAGGCTGACTCAGAGAGTGGCGTGAGTGAAATGGTAGGCTGACTCAGAGAGTGGCGTGTGTGAAGAGGTAGGCTGACTCAGAGAGTGGCGTGTGGGACATGGTAGGCTGACTCAGAGAGTGGCGTGAGTGAAATGGTAGGCTGACTCAGAGAGTGGCGTGTGTGAAGAGGTAGGCTGACTCAGAGAGTGGCGTGTGGGTCATGGTAGGCTGACTCAGAGAGTGGCGTGTGGGACATGGTAGGCTGACTCAGACCACGTCGCGTGGTGCAGTTCGATGTACCTGAGCTGGGATCCACAACACATTGATCTCGCAGGGTCATTGAACCTGGGTGCTGTCACTGTTTCAGGGAGTGGTCACATCCTTCCGTCACGTCCACGGCGTGAGATCTACCCCGTGCAGTTCGATGTACCCGAGCTCGGACAGTTAGAAGCTACCCTAAGGATAAGGCGCCGACACTGGGTCCGACAGTTAGAAGCTACCCTGAGGATAAGGCGCCGACACTGGGTCCGATAGTTAGAAGCTACCCTGAGGATAAGGCGCCGACACTGGGTCCGCAGCGCCGCCAGCCCTCCTGCTGGATTAGTGCAACTAGTTAGTTAGTTAGTTATTTTGGCTTTAGGTCACTTGGACCAGAGTTGATCATTCGCGCCCGATTAGTGTAACTAAAGTATTTGGTAGGCTTAGGCACTGAATCGTTCGGGTACGGTCGTTGGGAGATTTCGAATTGTCTCAAATCTTCAGAATTTCAGTGCAGGTATATTTTTCGACAGATTAAAATATTCTGAACCGAACCAGCACCATCTCATACCTTTCTAGCAACACAAACTTATGGTGACAGCTATTGGCGGATACAGGAATTGCTATGGTGGCATTTGTCTGGAGATGTGTCATCGGATGGACGCCAATGAGCAGGTACCTGGATGGACGGCACTGAGAAGGTACCTGGAGGGGCGCCACTGAGAAGGTACCTGGAGGGGCGCCACTGAGCAGGTACCTGGAGGGGCGCCACTGAGCAGGTACCTGGAGGGGCGCCACTGAGAAGGTACCTGGAGGGGCGCCACTGAGCAGGTACCTGGGGCGCCACTGGAAGTACCTGGAGGGATGCCACTGAGCAGGTACCTGGAGGGGCGCCACTGAGCAGATACCTGGAGGAGCGCCGAGCAATACCTGGAGGGGCGCCACTGAGCAGGTACCTGGAGGGGCGCCACTGAGAAGGTACCTGGAGGGGCGCCACTGAGAAGGTACCTGGAGGGGCGCCACTGAGCAGGTACCTGGAGGGGCGCCACTGAGCAGGTACCTGGAGAGGCACCACTGAGCAGCAGGTACCTGGAGGGGCGCCACTGAGCAGGTACCTGGAGGGGCGCCACTGAGCAGGTACCTGGAGGGGCGCCACTGAGCAGGTACCTGGAGGGGCGCCACTGAGAAGGTACCTGGAGTGGCGCCACTGAGAAGGTACCTGGAGGGGCGCCACTGAGCAGGTACCTGGAGGGGCGCCACTGAGCAGCAGGTACCTGGAGGGGCGCCACTGAGAGGTACCTGGAGGGGCGCCACTGAGAGGTACCTGGAGGGCTGAGCAGCAGGTACCTGGAGTGGCGCCACTGAGAAGGTACCTGGAGGGGCGCCTTCGGCTGAAAATCCGTTGAGCGGAGGAAGGGGATGCACTCGAGCGCACTGAACGGGTGTCGCTTGCTCTCAGGAGGGCGCCTATTCCTCTACGATGGGCGCCCTCGGCTAAACAAGATTCGTGGAGGGAAGGTGTGCGCTAAAGTCTTCCCGGAGGGCGACCTTTTCGCGTTCAGAGGGGCGCCACATTCCACGGTGGACAGGGGTGTGAAGCGGCTGGTGGACGCAACAGAACGGACCGCTGATATGGAGTGTGCGTCCAGATCGATGGGTTGAGCCTATTGGATTTGCGCATGCGCATACCAGATATCCGCCGAATGCATTAGCCTACCTTATAGCGAAACGAGGTCACCTTGCGGTCTCAGACATGCAAAGCAGAACCGGAATGGCCCTGCACACCAGCACGGCAAATACTGGACGTCCGATTGTGTACCTTCTCCCAGTTCCGCTGCATCGGGAAGTCCACACTAGAAAATTAATAATCCGTTTTCGAACTGTGAAACATGCAATGCCTGTCTCTTGGGTATTGGACTATCGACAAATGAAAGATGTAGATAAGCTACGTGGACCGTCACATCCAATACTGTGCTTACACCGCTCTCCACTCCGAAGCGTGTAAAACTCCACGACAAACACTGAAAATAGAGATATAGGTACCGACTATTGACCGGACGAAAGTCATGAATCGATATAGACTGGTTGGAAAAAGCCGCCGGCAAATGTAAACGACATAATCGACTGTAAGTGGCATGACGTCTCTCACTAGCCCTAGGGGAGTGAGACATCAATCATAGGAGCAGTTCCTGAGGTAACTTCAAACGACGCCCAAATGCCACGTATGATCGCAACCGATGCCCATGAAATATGTATGCAGTGTGCAATGACTTGGCTATGTCTGCGATTATAATAACTTGATGACTTGATGCAAGTAATTTACACTCTAAAGTGACTTTGAGCGCACCACCCGCTGCCTCTTCAAACAGAGAAAGTAACCCTATTCCGGGAAGGGGGGGGGGGGCGGGGGGCGGATCCCGCCCCCTACTGATTTTCGCGTGCAGTTCCCTGATCATTTGTGATAGGAGCGTGGAACTCGGTTACTTTTCCTAGCGCTCTTTTCATACATGGTCCCATAATTTTATTTCGGTCTATATCATAGGCTGCTCCAGGAGGAACTCTTACAAGGCACCTCTGACGGATTTTTTTTCTCACAAACATAGGACAGCACATGCATCTGAATATTTGCATTGTTTTACTGTTCAGGTGAGCATACTTTGTAACTAAACTGCTCATACTATTTTGCTTGCCTACGAAAATGCCTATGCCTAATTATGTCAGAGGAAGATTCAGGGAAGGTAAAAATTGCAACAAGTGACCGGTTTTCTCACAGCGGTATCATTTACGTTTCCGTTGGAAAGTTTGGAACGTGGAGCAGGACAAACAGAAATAATGCATCACAAGCAATAACGGACCCAAGCATGATAATTTTTAGACTTTTCGTATTTCACACATTTCAATTCAGTAACGCCCGGTGGCCAACAAGCCAACGTTCGTGCACGTGCGCACCACCGACCTGGCGCATTCGACCCATTTGGCACACTTGGTGCGATTCTGAGACTATCTGTCAGGCTTTCTACGTTTGCCTAATTGATGTCACATGATAGTTTTGCGACACATTTGACTTTGTGAAATGCTTCGTGTGGGGGTTCGCTGCGAATAGGAAATGCATTCATTCGAAGATTATTCATCTTCTTCCAACATTTTCTGGTGGAAGATAAGTTTGGATTCCACGCTGAGCTTTGATGCACCCAGAGGCGCAGCCGAGGGGGAGGGCCCACCCCTTAGCAACCAAACATAAACCAGATCAAACAAGACATCTATTGGCGCACAACATATATGAATAAAGATGTCAAGTTGAGGTTGGGCTGCTTACGCCACCTCCCAAATTATATTATACACATTCCACTCCTGCTATTGATTTCCACATATACGAAAGAGCAGATCGCTGGCCCGTTTCGGCCATACCTACTGCGGAATAAGCCTGAGAGGTGGACAACTTTTAGCCCCGCATCGCCAGTGCACGTGTTATTCATTGGGGTACCCCCACTGATTACGGCGAAACGCCATCCCTGCCAATTACCATGCACCATGCTCCACCAAAATATTCCACCGACACATACGAACCAGAAATCAATGCGAGTACCCAACCGCTGACTTGCAGATGGGAGGAAACCACGCTTCCGAATAATCATGTAAAATGTCGTTCATGGGTAAGCACCTTTGAGCCGAAAGTAATGGAGAAGAAACCTGTCCGATCTCTACTGCAAAATGCATTAATGCAGTTTATATGGTGGCCATTCAAATATGAGGGCAGATGGGTGTATGACTTGCCCATTGATATACAATTGCATCGCTTGAAAGCATTTATACTATAATCTTTCGAATTGTTAGAGGAATCACCTCTCAAATGACGGGACAAAAATTAATGAACAGAAACTGGGTTTGGCGTGGATGGATCCGTGGTTCATCTGTCTCTAGTATGTTGGTCCGTACGAGCTGTGCCATGCTTTATTTTAAGCTACATTTCGCGTTTTACATGATCATGTGCATGTATTATGGGGTGCTTCACTAGTGTTGCTGCCTTGTATGAACATCGAGCATGAAATTCCTATGTGTAAATGAGATGCCAAATGCACCTATGCGAATGTAATATCGTCGAAAATAATCACTATCTTGACAACATCCATGAATTGCTGAAAATTCACCCTTGATCTCTTCATGTACGTCTGATTCCAAAATATTCTACTTGGCGGCTCTACCGGTCGTCTGGACAGCAGGTATGACAATAAGTACGCTTGACGAGTATGTGGCGGAAAAATTAGGGCGAAATATGAAAAGGAACAATAATGGATAAAATGTTAGACATTTATGTTTTAAAGGTATTATTTTGCTGACCTGAATTTCAGCAATGACCATGGTTTCTAATTTGTTGGTATTTGAATAGTGCCCATCAGCCCACACTGTCCCCGGAGTCAGCGGAGTCAGCGGAGTCTTTCCCCGGAATCAGCGCCGATCATGTCTAGTCATTATCGAGTTTCATATCCCTTCGAAGGAGGTCTGAGGACGGAGGCGCAGCCAAGGGAGACGGGGAGCCGGGACCCCTCCCCCTGAAAAAAAAAATACACCAGATAAAATAAATCGTTATTTTGACCACGACAAAACATAATTTTTGTGCGTAATTGAACATAATTGAAGCGCGCCGAAACCGGTCTCGTTCGGCTGGGTTTCGTTTAGGTTAGGTTAGTTTAGGTACTGCCCCCTTAGGAAAAGCCTGGTTGTGGAAGTATCTAGGCAATTTAGATGAAGCTAATTTGCCATGCACACAATAGTAGGTAGCACGTCAAGCATTTTCTAGCGCTCCGTGTACGACGTGTCGTGTACCGGATGGTTAGCACTGCGGGGTAATGTAGGACGTGTCGTGTACTGGATGGTCAGCACTGCGGGGTAATGCAGGACGTGTCGTGTACTGGATGGTTAGCACTGCGGGGTAATGTACGACGTGTCGTGTACTGGATGGTTAGCACTGCGGGATAATGTACGACGTGTCGTGTACTGGATGATTAACACTGCGGGGTAATGTAGGACGTGTCGTGCACTGGATGGTCAGCACTGCGGGGTAATGTACGACGTGTCGTGTACTGGATGGTTAGCACTGCGGGGTAATGTACGACGTGTCGTGTACTGGATAGTCAGCACTGCGGGATAATCACCCAGTGATCGCGAATGACCCACATTTGTCACGAAGTCTTCATGCTAGCCTTTGAGTCATTAGCAACGCCACTGAAAGCACCTTGTATTTCAGGTGAAGTGGACGAAAGCCCACCGGACAGTGAGACACCACAAGATGGCGGCGAGGCACACGGAGTGGCTTGTGTGACGAAAACAGATGATGACAGAAGGACCACAGACCGGACTCATTCTATCGGAGTGCGAGCCGGAATACAGGGCACGCTGGGGCCACTGAGAGACCTGCCAGTGGTTGCCACCCGTTGTCCGACATGTGTACGGGTGGACTAAGCTCGCCGTGGGAGCGTGGGTGTTGCCAGTGAAAGCTGTCGTCATCAGTGAAGCGAGCAAGGCATCGCGCCACTACAGTTATGATGGCCGCTACAACACTGTTGCTCCTTTTGCTCTGCGCCATGGCAGGTAAGGTCGTATTCGGGATGAGCGTTTGGTTCTGGAGAACATAACACATGCATGATTGATGTGATTGGCTGCAACGTGTGTGGTGTAGAAGGCGAAGTGGACTGCCATTGTATGGCATAGTGCAGAAGACACGTCTAGCCCAATTGTCACGCGCCATGGCGGACAGGGTGGGGGAGGGGTAGGGAATGAAACACAAACCCTTGGTTTGTCGGAACTTGCCAGCGAATTAAACACCCCATGCCAGCGAACAAACTTGCCAAGGCGTTGCCAAACTTGCCAAGCCTTTGCACATGCCTTGGCAAACTTGCCAGTAAACAACCCTGCCAACGAACAAATCACCCTAATGTGGTGAAGCCTGTGGATTATTGTTTTAAATGCAGCTGCATTTTATATCGCGAACGTTAGTTCCGAGTAGCGTAAATCCCATGACTTGGGTGATGTCGAACGTAGCTAGTTAAAGCTAAGTTTTGACTAAATGGTAGTCAAAACTGCTTTGCAACCAGGCATACTTTTCTGAAATTATCAACGGTATGTCATACTACCAACGTTGTGCTTGTCCCATAATTGTTGAAGTAAAATCAAGGTGATGACCAATTTCGATCAATTTCGTGGTGCATTCATCCTATTACGGTAGGGCTTCTCAGACCTGAATGTGTAGGGGGTGGGGCAGATAATGCCCCCCCGTTCCCCTCCAGATCTCGAAATATATTAGGCCAAGTTCAAAACTGGATGGATCCAACGAATTTTACTTGTCTAGTCTACACATTAAACTGTTAAATTTTGAATATTTTACCAACGTCGAAGTCAGGACGCAAAGAATGTCGGGGAAATTATCAAATCATTTCAGAACATTGTTGTATTTTACACTGTTAAAGCTGTGCATGGATGAGTGAAGTCATTCTTGGTGGTTCGGAATACCATTTGTGGTTCGTGCATGTACTTGGCCAACTGCCAAGGGCGTATTCAGGAACAAAAGGATGGGGCGGCCATTCTTCGGGATAGTTTTTCTTCGTAGTTAGTGTCACATAGAAGCATTATTTTATCAGTCAAAACATATTTGTAATACTTCCTGAGATCCTTTGACCAGAGGGTCTACATGGAATACTAGGGTAGATTCCAAGAAGCCTGAGTGGAATCGCTACTATGCTCATCGGACATTGCGAAAATGTTCGCGGTCTACCACTGCGTGCGATTTACTTGTCCTGAATCCACTCCTACCCCTCCTTGATCCGCCATTGGCAAAATGTCACCCTCGTCGGGCCATTGCTTGTAGTGGTTTGAGTAGGGAGTAGCCTGAATAGCTCTTGTCCTCTCCTGGACCCGCCATTTGGAAAATCGTCCGGCTTCGCTCCTGCTTGTGACACCTTTGTCTAACACTACTTGTGACACCTTAGTCTGACACTGCTTGTGATGCCTTTGTCGGACATTGCTTGTGACACCTTTGTCTGACACTGCTTGTGAAACCTTACTCCTGTTTGTCCGGAATTGACACGCCCTCCGAACTTTCTGATGGCAAAGTAAACGATACATCTTTGAGAAAACTAATCACACTTTGCCCACTTTTTTGCCTCCCATGGATCAGCCCGTCACATGATTAGGCTCAAAATAAGCATTTCCATAAGTAAGCGGGGTTGAATGACCAGTGTAATTTTAAGTCATGGTCACCTGAGCAGTGAAACAATTCAAATATTCAGATTCATGTGATGTTCTCTAAGTTTCTGCAAAAAGAAGTATGTCTGAGGTGCCTCGCTATATTTTCTCATGGAGCCGCCTCTGTTACAGCTACGAAAAAAATCGTATGGAGTACATAGAAGCAAGGATGTAGGAAAGTCACATACTTTCACGCTCCTATCACGAAGTGTCATGGAACGACAAGCGAATGACCACAAGGGGAGGGGTCTGAACCGGCCCCCCCCCCCCCCCCCCCCCCCCAACAGCCTACCGGAATAGGGTTAACTGTTTTGTTCGTCCTCTTGCAGCTGACGTGTAGTTAACGAAACAAACTACGATAAAATGAGTGGGTCTTACGTAATAACCCAAGACCGTGCATCAAGGTAACTGCCTCGAATAGGTGAGTTTGACCTCGGCATTTTTATAGCATAGCTTAAAGTAAAACAGTGATATGATGCAGATAATGAAAATACATGTTAGGACTCTATCACGTAAGTATAGTATTCCGCGTTGCATTAAAGCAAGAGAAGTACAAAATAATTATCTCAATATAAACAAGACACTTGGCACGCGTCATCTTATCCGCTCACCCAAGGTGTCCGAAGATCAATGACTTGTGCCTGGTTTTTCGCTCAAACTCGTAGTCCTATATGATCTGAAATTTGTGATCCGGATAAGTATAGGAATGCATGAGTCCTATATGATCTGAAATTTACCATCAGGATAGTCATGTGCGAATCAATGATCACGAATATAACACAACGCCGCCATGTTTCCTGTGAACACACTCGGTACTCTGTGCTGGCCTGTGCAAACACTTGACTTTGATAGGGTCGGGCGACCTTAATATTAAAACTAGATCAAACATTCTGGAAACATGAAAGATGCATTCGTCAAATCTTCATCAGCGCTATCCAAACACAGCCTTGTACTTACATGAGCCATGAGGTTTTCAGATACTGAGGCCCCTGATCCCCACCATGGCCGAGGGAAAATACTGGCGTCCATGATCCCCACCATGACCGGGGGCAGATAATGGGGCCCCTGATCCCCACCATGGCCGAGGGCAAATACTGGGGTCCCTGATCCCCACCATGGCCGAGGGCAAATACTGGGGTCCCTGATCCCCACCATGGCCGAGGGATAATCGAAT
This sequence comes from Ashinkailepas kermadecensis, assembly GCA_034440615.1. Classification (NCBI taxonomy): domain Eukaryota; kingdom Metazoa; phylum Arthropoda; class Thecostraca; family Neolepadidae; genus Ashinkailepas; species Ashinkailepas kermadecensis. The sequence continues at coordinate 281,228 of JAOTOM010005054.1, forward strand.
ATCGCGTCGACGTGCACGTAGGACGCTGGTGTTTGTAAGGCTGATGCAACCTACCTGAAGGATAGCCTGAGCCTGGCTTGAAATGTCGAATAACCGGCTGTCCCACCGCAATATTTCGGCCTGGTCTGATTATATTCGGAAATTTAATATTGATCTTTATTTGAGTCATTCAAGAGACTAGCCAGAAGCGAGTTGAGACTACATATGCTTCTACTACATACTACATACGACAAAATGCATACTACATACTAGGTGCTTTATACTCACACACCGTCCTCAGCCCGCCGGTTACGTTATTACCGGCTCCACCATTGCTATTATCACGAACTCGGGTTCCGTTTTTATTATTAGTTATGTTTTTGTTTTGCTGCAATGGGGAAGTTCGGTCGATCCCTCTCGCGAATGGTTCCGATGCGACACAGGCCACAGTCCGACGCGACACAGGCCACAGTCAAAGTGCCACATGCCGCGACACAGGCCACGGTCCGACGCGACACAGGCCACAGTCCAAGTGCCACATGACGCGACACAGGCCACGGTCCGACGCGACACAGGCCGCAGTCCAAGTGCCACATGACGCGACACAGGCCACGGTCCGACGCGACACAGGCCACAGTCTAAGTAACATGACGCGACACAGGCCACGGTCCGACGCGACACAGGCCACAGTCCAAGTGCCACATGACGCGACACAGGCCACGGTCCGACGCGACACAGGCCACAGTCTAAGTGCCACATGACGCGACACAGGCCACGGTCCGACGCGACACAGGCCACAGTCAGTGCCACATGACGCGACACAGGCCACGGTCCGACGCGACACAGGCCGCAGTAGTGCCACATAACGCGACCAGGCCACGTCCGACGCGACACGGCGCCGTGCCACATGACGCGACACAGGCCGCAGTCCGACGCGACACAGGCCACAGTCCAAGTGCCACATGCACGCTTCTCACAGTCCCGTGATATAATTCGGACATTTCTTCACGCGGACGGACAGTGGTCCGACGAATCCAGGCAGACATGGCCGAAATGTCCACTTACACTCAGATATGCAATCGTACCGACATAGCCACTGTTTTATCTATTTAAGGTGCGTATCGAGGGAATAAAAAAAACTATATTTATATATATATATAAATATATATATATGTATATATATGTACATATATATATATGTATATATATATATATTTTTTTTTTCTTTTCTTTTCTTTTCGGAATGATGATAATAGCAATTTCTTTTATCTAGTGTATTTTTGTTAACCCGCGCCGTCTCGAGGGGTGTGGTTATCGACCCCCCCCTAAGGTTTTCCGCGGATAGTGAAAGAATAGCGCACGGTAGCGTATCGACATTTGGCATACCTTTTCCCACATCGACTTGGCATGTTGTTTCAAAATTTTGAAGTCAGGTCATCTAAGGTCAACGAGTTAGTCAAGGTAAAGTGAGGTCACCTCCAAAGAAGTTCAACTAGTCATCACGCTTTAACGGATGAAAATATTTTAATGAAACTTTCAGTGTTTGCTTATCTTTAGGGACGCAACAAAACGCACCAGAGGAATTTTATTATTTTTTCTCCGTTTTTAATTACTTATTAGTTTTGCATATTTGCCCATTAGAGTTAAATCGAAGATTCTGGCTAAAGTAAACATTTGTTATCGGAGCAAGTTGACTTCGAACAACCTTTTTCGGTCAGCTCTACCCGTTAGAAAAGGAAAATTAAAGAAAACCTGAAAACTCAAAATTTTGAAATATAAAAGAACATATTTTTGGGTGGGCAAACATTTTATGGCCCTGATCGATTTCGCTTTCATTTTCTTATTCCAAATAATTTTTGTTTTATCAAATCTCCCCCAAAATGAACACCCCAGAGCCAAAAACATGATGTAAGTCGTGAAAACTATTGACGTCACTTTTGGGGGATTTTTTTTTGTCTGGAGTGGCGTCTAGCCCTACTCGTCGAGCGCTTTCCGATGACACCTCTTTCGTTTTCGTGCGACGCTTAGTTTTGAAATTAGAGGGGGTCCCTATCGACCCCCCCGCGAGACGGGGTGTGAGGATATGACCGGAAAGACGAGAAGGGTTAAGGGGAAGGAACCCGGGTCCTGGCCCCCTTGGCTACGCATCTGTTCTCTAACCTCCTCCGAAAGGATAGAAAACTCGATAATGACTAGACATGATCGGGCGCTGACTGAGAGGACAGCATGGGCTGGTGGCCACTATTTAAATACCAACAAATTAGAAACTATTGTTATCGCTGAGATTAACGTCAGCAACGTGATACCTGGAGAACATAAAGGTCTAACATGTTATCCATTATTGATCCTTATTATATGTTCCCCTACTTTTTCCCCCACATACTCGTCAAGCATACTTGCTGTCATACTTGTTGTCCAGGGTCACCAGACAAATGTACGTAAAGCAAATGTACGCATGACAGATGTACGTACGCAAATATACGTATGAAAGATGTACGTACGCAAATGTACGTAAGCAATGTACGCAAGCGCACATGTACGTATGGCAATTGTACGTAAGCGCAGATGTACGTATGGCTAATGTACGTAAGCGCAAATGTACGTATGGCAAATGTACGTAAGCGCGAAAGTACGTATGCGCAAATGTACGTAAGCGCAAATGTACTTAAGCGGAAATGTACTTAAGCGCAAATGTACATAAACGCAAATGTACGTATGCGCAAATGTACGTAACCGCAAATGTACGTATGCGCAAATGTACGTATGATAATTGCACGTAATTGCAGATGTACGTATGCCAAATTTACTTAAGCGCAAATTTACGTATGGCAAATGTACGTAAGAGTAAATGCACGTATGGCATATGCACCTAACCAAATGTGCTTAAACGCAAAGGTACGTATGGCTAAATGTACGTACATTGGCTCATACGTACATTTGCTCTTGCATTCTTTTATGTTTACGTATTGTTGCGCTTAGGTACATTTGCGCTAACGTACTTTTGCGCTTACGTACATTTGCGCTTACAGACATTTGCGCTTACGTACTTTTGCGCTTACGTCCATTTGCGCTTACGTACTTTTGCGCTTACGTACATTTGCGCTTATGTACACTTGTGTATACCTACATTTACACTTACGTACTTGTGTGCTTATGTATATTTGTGCATACATACATTCGCGCATACGTACATTTGCGCTTACGTACATTTTTAATCATACGTACTTTTGCGCTTACGTACATTTGCGCATACGTACTTTTGCGCTTGCGTACATTTGCGCATACGTACAATTGCGCATACGTACATTTGCCATAGGTACATTTGCGCTTTCGTACATTAGTCATACGTACACCTGCGCTTACGTACAATTGCCATACGTACATCTGCGCTTACGTACATTTGCTTACGCACATTTGTCCGGTTACCGCAAACGTACGTATTGCATATGTACTTAACCAAATGTACGTAAACCCAAAGGTACGCATGCGTAAATGGACGTGCATTTGCGCATACGTACAATTGCACATACGTACATTTGCGCATACGTACTTTTGCGCCTACGTACGTTTGCGCTTACGTACATTTGTGCTTACGTACATTTGCGTTTACGTATTTTTGCGCTTACGTACTTTTGCGCATACGTACATTTGAGCTTACGTACATTTGCGCATAAATACCTTTGCGTTTATGTACTTTTGCGCATACGTATATTTGCGCATACGTACATTTCCCATACGTACATTTGCGCTTACGTACATTAGCTATACGTACATCCGCGATTACATACAATTGC
>JAOTOM010005054.1:290000-405000 GCA_034440615.1 Ashinkailepas kermadecensis
GTCGCGACTTGCGCTGTGACAGTTCTGCGCTGGATGGCCAAGACCAGGCCGCCAACGTCCTCTGGTCGTCACTCTGGTCGCCGTAATAATGTCACATCTATCTGCTCCACAGTTCCGTCCATTGCTGCAAACGAAGCTACTGGTAGCTCGTCGAGTGATCTTGTGGCTGTTTTTTTTTCTGTCAGCGGTCCGGTGAAGGACCGAGGGCCACTTGTTGCTTCGCCACAGCACTTGAAAACTTCACGAAGGTGAAGTTCGTTGGCATGAAGCTGGCAAACGTGCCAGTACACTGGTCGCTGCTGGGTCACTTCAATCAGACTGCATATGCCACCAGACAATCCAATATTCACCGCTGCACCATCACAGCCCATGGCTTTCACCTCTCCACCGTATTCACAGGAAATAGCTAGCAACTCGCTAATTTGATCCATCATAGCCTTTCCAGATTGCGGTGTGAAGTGCGCCACATACCCTTCCCCTGGTTCAGATAGTACAACGATGTGCTCCTCCTGTGCTGATGACGTAGGGCAGCTCACAAAAGTATCATCGTTTCTTCCATCGAAATAGGGAGCACGAATTCTTGTATCGCGCACCTCATCGGCCCTCGTACTTGTTTCCCTCACGAACAATGTTTCTATCCGGCCAAACTTGCTTGGCATCCAGCACAAACGAAATGCCTGAGGCCGGTGATGTGAGGTGATAGGGCCTGTATCTACCTGAATACCTTTCAGGTGATACGGCCTGTATCTACCTGGGTACCTTTGAGGTGATACGGCCTGTATCTACCTGAATACCTTTGAGGTGATACGGCCTGTATCTACCTGAATACCTTTGAGGTGATACGGCCTGTATCTACCTGAATACCTTTGAGGTGATACGGCCTGTATCTACCTGGGTACCTTTGAGGTGATACGGCCTGTATCTACCTGAATACCTTTGAGGTGATACGGCCTGTATCTACCTTTGAGGTGATACGGCCTGCATCTTTGAGGTGATACGGCCTGTATCTACCTGAATACCTTTGAGGTGATACGGCCTGTATCTACCTGGGTACCTTTGAGGTGATACGGCCTGTATCTACTGGGTACCTTTGAGGTGATACGGCCTGCATCTGCCTGGGTGTTTGAGGTGATACGCCTGTATCTACCTGGGTACCTTTGAGGTGATACGGCCTGTATCTACCTGGGTACCTTTGAGGTGGTACGGCCTGTATCTACCTGGGTACCTTTGAGGTGATACGGCCTGTATCTACCTGGGTACCTTTGAGGTGATACGGCCTGTATCTACCTGGGTACCTTTGAGGTGATACGGCCTGTATCTACCTGGGTACCTTTGAGGTGATACGGCCTGTATCTACCTGGGTACCTTTGAGGTGATACGGCCTGCATCTACCTGGGTACCTTTGAGGTGATACGGCCTGTATCTACCTGAATATCTTTGCACATGGCAGCAACGGCCTGGCTAGACTCCAAACCAGCAGCAGCCAGGACAACCGCCTGGCTAGCCTCCAAACCAGCAGCAGACAGGACAACCGCCTGGCTAGACTCCAAACCAGCAGCAGCCAGGACAACCTTTGCCTGGCCTGATCTCCTAAACCTTTAGGAGAGACAGCCTGATCAACCGCTTGGCTACGGCCTCAAACCAGAGCAGCCAGGACAACCGCCTGGCTAGACTCCAAACCTAGCAGCAGCCAGACTACCGCCTGGCTAGACTACCTGAATACCTTAGCAGCAGCCAGGACAACCGCCTGGCTAGACTCCAAACCAGCAGCAGCCAGGACAGTACGTGCTAAGTCGTCTGTGCTAATCTCTATGGGAAGACTCATCCATACAACTGGCAGGTGGCGATGACGTGAGTCAGATTGTGCTGCGTGTCTGAAGCGTCCGGTCCTGTGGCTGCCGAAAACTCAGGACCTTGGTTGTGAACCCAGAACTGGTGAAGGCTGCCGTCCCATCCCCCAGTGTTATCTCCGTTCCAGCTTGCATTCTGGCTTGCATCGCTTCTAGTGGAGCCATTTCGCCTCCGGAGGCCATTTGTCGCGCCAGCGCTGGGCCTGGAGACACGGCATCTCCTTGAAAGGCACTTTGCTTGGTCGGGGCACAGTTGTGCCCATCCGCACACTTGCAGCCAGCTATATCGAACAGCCGGATGGATAATTTATTGGAGGCGGGAGGCCGTAGATAGGTGGGTCGTGTCCCTCTCTCGCTCTCGCTCTCTCTCTCTCTCTCTCTCTCTCTCTCTCTCTCTCTCTCTCTATCTATCTATCTATCTATCTATCTATATATAGCTCTCTGTCCCGTCCTTGTCTTGTTCAGAGTTCGGTATTTATAATAGCAGCAATAGTACTTACCCCTTTTTCAATGGTTCCCAGAGGGGCTGGGGGATTCCCTCACTCGCCCACATTTTGGCCACTTCAGCTGCCATTGGCTAAATACCAAACTGCCAAAGGTGTTTACCTTTCAAATTCGCAGATATGCGCACCTTGTTAGTTGTTTGTAGGAGGCACACAGTTCATAATACCGTTGCGTGTAGGAAAATGCGTTTTTAATGGCGCTGGTTTATACATACCAGGAAAATGTGTGTTTTTCTTCCTGGTGGCCATCCTCACTGCGAAATACGACGCGCCCACCCAGGCTGCCACAAGTTTTACCGCTGCTACGGTGTCAAACAGACCCGCATCACTGCCCCCAGTCTCCTCCCCGCTGCCACAAGTTTTACCGCTGCTGCGGCGTCAAACTGACCCGCATCACTGCCCCCAGTCTCCTCCCCGCTGCCACAAGCTTCACTACTGCTGCGGTGTCAAACTGACCCGCATCACTGCCCCCAGTCTCCTCCCCGCTGCCACAAGTTTTACCGCTGCTGGAGCGTCAAACTGACCCGCGTCACCGCCCCCAGTCTCCTCCCCGCTGCCACAAGTTTTACCGCTGCTGCGGCGTCAAACTGACCCGCGTCACCGCCCCCAGTCTCCTCCCCGCTGCCACAAGCTTCACTACTGCTGCGGTGTCAAACTGACCCGCGTCAGTCTCCTCCCAGCTCCCCACCCGGCCTATTAGTCACGACCAACCCTTTGCTTACGGACACGTTATATGTTCGGTGGGGTTAGAATGACTGGACCGCAAGACAGGTGAGAGTGAAGCAAATAGAGAGCCCCAGCGGAGAACTTCGCCAAGACAAAAACACGTAGTTACGGATAAACTGTGGCCAGCTCGGCATTATAGAGTGGCGGGCATTATAGAGTGGCGGGCATGCAGGAACGTGAATTTGTTGGCGCCCATCATGCCTGAGCTAGACGTGAAATTATGTCGTTTTGGTATGGAAAGCTTGCCATAGTAAACGTTGAATGTTCTACGTTGCAAATGTCTTTAGACGAAGGTATGCTTTACTTCCAAAGTGATAGCTTTGTTCAAACAACATCTAAACCGCACCGGAGGGCAAATGTACGGGCACGTATTAGAGAAAGTGCCGTTATGTTGTCTAACATCACGTCATGTTTATACCGCGGCGGCGGAACGTACGGGACGCTCGGGCGCTGCGCCCCCTCCCCCACCCCACTGGCGAGCTCACTAAAGCGGTTTACTCTCTCTAGATGCCATGCTTCTAATAGGAAAAATCCGTCAACGTTAAGCGCTGCATTCTGAAAGTTCGGTTATGTAGGTACAGCTAGAACACATGTCAATGATTTGTTTGGTCACTTATTCAGTATTTCGAATGGTCCAGAGGAAATTACTGTCCGAGTGCACAGTACACTTACACCGAGTGCACCGTACACGCTCGGCATCACTACTAAAATTAACTGACACAATCTTGTAAGCGATATTTTAAGCTCAAGTTGCGGCCATTTTACCCGGGTAACGTGAGCCCAGTAGCGGATTCAGTGGAGCCTGCGTTGACGGGCTAACTGGGTACAATAATCCCTCTAGCCATTGAAAAAACATAATAATTTTAGGGTTCACAAACCCCGACCACATTCTTCTTCACTCACGGCATATTTCGTCATGCATACTGCCAATTTTTGGTTCCTGCTATCCCCTTTCACATGACATAACTACCTTACCAGTGTTTGGCAATATGAAAAAAGATGGCCAACATAGTGTACAAAAAAACTGCAGAACAAAGTGTCCAAGTCCAACATTTTTCAATGAGGCCAACAAGCAGCTTCTAGCCAACTAGCTTCACCCAAAACAAAAACGACACAGGGCAGGCAATTGTTTGATCACGCATGAATAAGATGTTGGATCAACAGCAGCAGGATTTGCATAATTTGCCAAAAATCGTTTCCGGCTGGTACCACATGGCTCCATTCCAGCTCGACTTTTTGTCGTCATCGTTGTGAACAACATAGTGCTGAGGAATACAATCTTTGATATAGTGCTGAGGAATACAGTGGCCATCAAATCAAACTGATAGGAACGGCTAACAATATTGATGAATTTATGAATATTCAGCTAGACTTTGAGAACTTCAAAAAATGGGCTGGTAAATGCGGATGTCTTTCAACTATGAGAAGTGCATTGCTACGTATCTCGGGTCTGAAGGTGGAACATTGAGATATACAATGGGAGGTAATGAATTGTATGTCATTGAAGAGGACAATACTTGGTAGTGTTAGTTTCAAATGACCTTTAGGCTGAAAAGCAGTGCAACTTAGCTATGAACAGGGCAATGAGAATGCTAGTGATCGCTAATGAGAGTGTGAGTTATAAAAGTAAGGATGTTATGAAAAATGTACTCTGGCTATGTGCGCCTCCACACGGAGGCGCATTATGTACAGATATGAAGCCCTTACTTATAATGCAATATAGGTATGCTAAGAGGAGTGCAGCGCAAGGCTGAAGCTAGCTTGGCTTGAACCTAGCCGGCACTATAGGACAGGTGTTATCAAGGCAAGTTCGGGACGATTGCCAGTCACGAGTGCCTAAAGATTTGGAGACCGTATTTGGAAACGGCACGTGTCAATGTCTTCGCTGTTGAAGCTGTTGCGCAAGTTGTTGCTGTATTGCTACTAATCAGCCCGACCAATGCAAGGACATTAACGGCTGCTGGAGTTGAGAACTTGTTGGGTTGGAGGGCCTGTTGAAATTGAGAACCAGTAATCGTAGAATCGAGGAAAACAGTAGACTGTCACTACCAGGCGAAGCGAATTTGCCCACCAGAGTAACTTTAACGTACTTCAATTCGGGAGAGGCAGATCTGGATTGAAACATGTGTTATGCAAATGTGTGGAGCATTATAAACAAGCTTAGTTAATTGCAGAGGCGCACGGCTACCGATGGATTAGGCTAAATCTGTGATATCCTGCATAATTCGGCTAAATCTGTGATATCCTGCAGAATCATGGACTAATCCTCTGAGGTGCGGGGTCAGCTTGGCCCGTCACTGCACGCTGTGGTTGTTCTGCAGCCACTCCTGAACAATCCATGATATCCCTCCGATATGTGGCATACCTGATGCACATTGACGCACGCACGTGCTGTCAATGTATTGAGTGCCAGTCTCTTGAGCTGCCGGAACTGGTGTGACGTTTGGAACTGCTAACCGCATCTCAATGATCACATGAGATATGGGCGCAATATGACCAGAGCAGTCCAAGCGCCCGAAAGCCCAAATAACCAAATAACCAACCAGCTACCGGAGCTGGGGCAGGTTAAAGTCAGGTCGCGGCCTCGTCTGAACACGGTTTATGGATGTACAGTGAAGCACTTGCCATAGAAAGCCATGCACGCTACTGTAAAAGTAAAGTATTAGTGCATACGATAATGACGAATGAAACACACAAAAAGCAGAAAGCATGTGACATCAAATCAGGTCCTTCGGTCAAATGAAGAATGAAGCCAGGCAACAAAATGCCGAATATTGAAAACACTTAAATTATTTGACTACCCGGAATCGTAGTGGGATGTTATCCCCTCGGAAAACCATTCCGGTGTCACGTGAATATCAGATCAGTTCACTGAGCCCAGAATTGTCCGGCAGTATCTCAGACACTTTGGAGGGTAAAGCACGGATTATTGCAACACAGCATAGCTAAGAAAAGGGTAATATATATATACTGAATACAATTTTGACAAGTTCTACATAAATGGCACAGTGAGAAGAAACTATATTTTCACCAACAAACAAATCACCAACGTTTCGGTCAAAGGCCTTCTTCAGGGTGACACAGTTACAAAATTTAAAAAACATTCAGCACACAATCGCGCACTCCAAATCCTGCGTTCAGAACGTGACACGTATCGCAACCTCTCGCTGGCCTGACGAACGATATAGTGCGAAACATATGCATGTATCTATACATATATATATATATATATATATATATATATATATATATATATATATATATATATATATATCTATATATATATATATATATATATATATATATATATATATATATATATAGGTATATATATATATATATATATATATATATATATATATATATATATATATATATATAGATATATATATATATATGTATATATATATATATATATATATATATATATATATATATATATATATATATATATATATATATATATATGTATGTATATACACCAACAAAGGAGGCGCATCGTCGTTTTGTCCGATTGATGGCCCATGCACTGCGATGAAGAGGTTTCAATGTTGAAACTTGGTCGATGCAGGCATTTCAGATTCGGCTCACTACAACGTGACTTGCAGCCATGTTCTCACTGCCCACCCACCCAAGCCACCCCCCCCCAAAAAAGAAAAAAAAGAACAAGCGTCCACAAAAAAAAAGAATGGAAAAAAAAAAAATAATTCTCTCTGAAAGAAAAAAAATATCTCCTAAAAAAAAAAAAAAAAATAATCCCCCCAATTGGAAAAAATATACTCCCCTCATGGGAAGGACAAATATTACTCCCCTCATGGGAAGGACAAATATTACTCCCCTCATGGGAAGGACAAATATTACTCCCCTCATGGGAAGGACAAATATTACTCCCGGATGGGAAGGGCAAACGACTGGGAGCGAAAATATTACTCCCCTCATGGGAAGGACAAATATTACTCCCCTCATGGGAAGGACAAATATTACTCCCCTCATGGGAAGGACAAATATTACTCCCCTCATGGGAAGGACAAATATTACTCCCCTCATGGGAAGGAAAATAATTCTCTTTACGGGATAGCACCCGAGCGCTCAGGGATATCGGATCGAATCATGGCCCACCTTCCAACAATTCAATAGCGGATCTGTTAGCTAAAAACGTTGTGTCAGGTGACCCGAGCCGCCGAGCTAGACGACGTCAAAGTCAGGTCACCGTCCATCGAAAAGTGTCGTTTTAAATATATTTTACATCAGCTGTCACCAATCAGGTTTCAAACATGCGAAGACATTTCATGTAGCGACTGTAGGTGTTGGACCAAAGAAAAACACGAAATAAGTTGAGGTATGTCCGGTCAGGTTACTAGGTCAGATCGAGGTCATAACAAATTGTTCTTCCATGTTACAAATTGTCAACATGTCTATGACACCGCACAATCTGGAATATAACCGATAGGGGATGATATCTCCCATAGGTGTGTACATTTCAGCTTGGAATCTGGTCAGGCTGCGTAGGTATGACCCGAAGTGTGTTTCAATACCGAATTTCCCGACGTGACGAATTGTGGTATTGGCACTGATAAGATTTGTTTAGGAACGTAAATGATATGGCATCCTATTATTATATCGTCTCACATGCTTCATATATGTATATTCATGATTTGACCCTTTGTCCTATAAGTAACTAAATTCTAGAAATAGATGAGGTGAGTATAGTATGCACCTAATAATGAGAGATCTTGCCTGGCTGGGTATAACTAGTTGAACTTTGATCAAACCTTTGGGCGTCTGAATGGGCACCTTGTCATTCTAGGTCAACTGGTCTTTGCTTCATCGCCCTATCGTTCTTTGTTTGGAAGCTACGGTATAATTAAGTTCGAATGCGTAACAACAATGTTGGTTTCCGTGCCTCCTATGACTGACCTTGATATGGAATTCACGTTTTAATAACACCAATGTGTTTGTTAGAATATGAGCGATCTATATGTCCTAGATTTACCACCAAATATCATTTTACCACGCTCGCTGGAGGACCTCCAACATAACGCACACCGAAGGGGTGAGTATTCCCCCCCCCCCCAAGATGAGATATCGGAAGCTACTGAAGATAAGCACAACATTTGGATGGTGCATTACTGCTAAAGCGAACTCGCTTCAGCATAAATTTCACGACCCTAGGTCAATGCCATCAGGATAAAATGTGGTCGAGATCGGCCGCCACACCACACCGCCACGCCACTGCACCGACGAAACCTTTGTGACCTTGACCGCTCGGCAACCGGGCGGCCGGCCAGCGGTCAATTGACTTCGCATGCCCGCAGTTCCTATAATTACCGACGGATTTCCTATTTTGTTTTGTATGGGATGTGAATATCAATTGTTAGCAAAGTCACACACTTGCATTGCAATATCCCCGCCCGTTTATGAAATGCCGTCGAAGAATAAGTCTTAACTTGACCCGGAAGAAGTAAGATCCACAGTAAGAATCCACAGTAAGAAGTAGACAACATTGTTCACATCCTGAACAGTTCAAAGATGAAGATACGTGGTGGGGAAAACTGTGTTTCTCTAGGTGGTCTAAAACAAGAGTTTGATGGTACCTGTCCTCCCCGGCAGAAGAAAGGTTATGGTCTGTGGGAAGTAGTTCGCGAGTGAAATGTCAGTTTGGCAAGTAGTTCGCGAGTGAGTTTGGCAATAGCTGGTGACGTTACGTGTCAAGCGCGGACATCAGCCGCCGACCGTCGGCCGGCGAAACTAGCGCCGCCAATCGGCCGGCGGAGGAAGCTATAGGCAGAGCGGCCCGACATTGTCATAAATTCAACAATACCAATATACCATGCAATAAATGTTTTAAAAGAAAGTCGCAGTACTGCGTTGTAATGCCATGAATTCGGCGAACGTTAACAGGCGCCCTGGAGGGCCTCTGAAAATTACGCGCACTGGAGGGGGGGGGGGGGCGGATTCCGCCCCCCATAAGATCTCGGCTCCTATTAAAGCTGGAGGAACGAAATTCGCAGGGTGGATGGGTACGGTAGTGAACTCTATCGTGTGCAAATTTCATGACCTTAGGTCAATATCTTCAAGGTCCAATGAGGTCACATCTGTAAAAATTGTCTTGTTTCGCGTGGCTTGGCTTGTCATTGTTATGGATCGCTGTGATTGTGTTTAAATGCTCCAAAATGGGCATCAATGATGTTTTAAACATTACTAATGATGCAATATACATGCTATACCCGACATTTGACCTCAGGTCACCTATATAGCAGCACTTTATCAGGTCAGTTACCTGTTCCAGTTACCGGGACCGGGCTGCCTGCCCGACTGCTCCGTCGGGCAGCTCGGCGCAATCGGCTTCGCGAAGAAAGGAGTGAAGTACTTGAATAAAGTATGGAAACGCAATGATAAACAGTACAAATGCAAACAGTAGTGCATTTATGACAACATTCCAGTTGACCAAGTTTGGTTCCATTAACATGTCATGAACTTGACCTGACTTGACCTCGGTGACCTAACATGACCTTGAAACTATATATCATATCAATATACATCAAACAAGTAGCTAGTGTTGCCAAGAACACTTCCCTTTTGCGAATATACGGGAAGCGCATCAGCGGCGATTTTTGTGGTCTGGCGCTAGGAAATGTTTTTACTTTAACGGCTTCTGACTTGAAAAATTTCCCGCCGATTTCCATTTTTCTTGCTTTAAACGTGATTGTGACCGGTGAAGTGACCGGTGAAGTGATCAACACAACAGACGATGAATGTCAACAAATCGAAGAACTACGCTGTAATGTAACTTTGCCGTTGGGTACCATTAACATTCAGGGTATGGTTCCGCGCTCCACAATATTATGAATGGCGGGCGGCCGGGGACGGCCCGCCGTCTATGGTCGAAAATGATTTTAAAAAAGACAATACACAAAGTAACAATACGCGCAACATATCACTGTAAGTGGCAATGAAATTGAAGTTTGAAGGCAAGCTAACTTTCATAAATGCACTACGCATCATATTTTATGGAGATATATAATATGTTTAATAATCATATTTAATATGATTTTATTTTCATCATATTACATCATATCATATCTCATAAATCATAACTATATTCTTCGCCCACACACTAGTGAGCATCCGGGCGCGCTTGTCGCAGGCGTATATTTCAGATTTCTTGAATGGCATCAAGAACCTGCCTGATTTTTTATTTACTGGAGATCTCCCCAATGTCCGCATTAGCATTGCGTCTGACGCCTAACGAGCACTAAGCAATATCAGGTGCGGACACTCGCCTGCAGTGAAATGTTCCAGGGGACCCTTAACTATGGCTGGCCGCTCGGAACGTCGGCTGTGCCGCTCCACACCAATAATTACTGGTAGACTGCGCCGCTTCACAGTTATGCGTTACGTGACAGTCTACAAGATTCACCACTGGCCAGCCGTAGGTATTCGCTTGTGCGGTCGTCACGCGGTCATTTGCCCTGCAGTCATGCAGGGAGAAACACGTGTCTACGCTGTTCCGGCCTTGCATTCCTCTGTCGGCAAAACAACATTGGCAGTTCAGCAAGCGGTTCACCACTGGAGCCCTGTAGACAAGCAGCATTTGATCGCTGTGGATTTCGGACTTCAACAACACAGAATGGGCTGGAAGTGTTAGAAGGAGCTCGGTTGCAAATGATGTAGTGACAGGAGATGAGAAGTTTAAGATGTCAACGGAGCATTCTCTTACCCTAAAATAATAACATAACCTATAACCTTTACACATTTCAGAACTTTAGTTCGAATTCTTGCTGGGGTGGCTTTATAAACCAGGATGAAATTGCTAAACAGACCTTGTTGCGTGAGCCCTGGCCGCATCACCCTGTCAATGAATTGCAGTTCTACAGTAAAAAAATTGGCAAAACGCTTCACGTGCCGCTGGTGCAACCACACGGCAACCCCGGTAGCTCGCTTTCGACATTATCGTGCCAGTTGCCAAATGACCCTCCCAGCCAGGGGCTAAAAGCGAGCGCGTGAAGCGGCTCGACAAGGGAGGGGAGACTGCCGGGACTTGCCAGGACAGTGGAGACCAGCACAGGCCAGTGTCCAAGCCAACTGAGTTACCGGGGCGATAAATCCCTAGGCGGCACTTGCTTGCATCAATCAGATTTATTAACAAACCGATTAATAACGATTAAAATACACCTGTTTCATTGATAATCATACATTTTTGAGCGTACGCCTATGTTGTGTGATTAATAATTATGCTTTATGTATACATTGTGCGATGTATTGGAAGCGACATATTCAGATTTCTACGCGGATAAAATATGACATCAAAGGGATACCATCCAACTATTTTACAATAAGAAGTGTTTAGTTTATATTGCTTCAGCACGAAATGTAACCGGGACATCCTTCATTCTTGGTGCGCGACTTCACAGCTAGGCGTTACGTGACAGTCTACCAGATTGACCATGGGCCAGTGTCCATCGATGGGAATCTCCCTCTTCGATGGCCACGTGACCATTTGCTCTGCAGCCTTTAAAAGGACAGGCAGGTCAGTGATGTTACTGCATTTGCGCCTCGGTCGCACCGACAGCATTGGATCGTTTATAACGCAGACATGGGCTTCCACTCAAATTATTTTGAAAAGGGAAAACTAGTCAACTTCAAGGAATTATGATTCAATAACAGTGAATGCGACAGAAGAATTGGAAGGAGCGCACAGACGGTGGCGAAGTGGTGGAACCGCTATCAGGCCGAAGGCGAGTTGCATACGAGGACAAGGGAAAGGTCTGGCCGCAAACGGACAACCACTCCAGTGGAAGATGCTGCAGTTGTTGACGTGAGTATTTATTTTAGCCGGTATCACTTTGCAAGCATAATTGCATGACATTTAAATGCATGCAATATGCTTAGTAACATTACTGGCTCTTCGTAGCTAGGACATGCTTAGGATTTCAATGTTGATTTCCTTATTATCGTACTTTGTGCAGTCTGAGCCTTTTCAACGAACCGTGACGTGTGATGATGCTGTGTAGAATTACGTTTCGGATCAGAATCCCATGGAAGCCTCGAACATTTTCTTTTATTTTCAATTACAACAGTGGCGTCCTATGCATGGGTTGAGATGCTGAAAAATGTTGGATGTGAGCGATTGGTTCAAAGGCGTTTTGAAATAATTATTTCCAGACAATGTCCATAGGCTCCATGCGAAAGTTCAACAGATTTGGGGTGGGCTGAAACAATCGTTGAATGGGTAGATCCACCCATTTAACGCGATAAAGTGAAGCCATGTATGTATGTATATATTTATATATATATATATATATATATATATATATATATATATATATATATATATATATATATATATATATATATATATACATATATATATATATATATATATATATATATATATATATATATATATATATATATATATATATATATATATATATATATATATATATCTATATATATATATATATATATATATATATATATATACATAATTCACAGAATACAGTTTCTTTGAAAACATGCGACTTGGTGTCTGAATGCGTAAATGAAGTGCTTCGAAGACCGTGGGAGACGATGCAAAGGAATAAGATGACACTTGACATACCAGTTGATATAATGTGGTTGCTTCCGTTGAACCTTCTTCGGGTGTTATTGAACGAGGGAGACCGAAGACCGGAATTTTGCCTGAGCTAGCTGAATTTTCTCAAATTGAATTGCCGCCATGGGTTGACTCGGCTCCTGCGAGCCACATCGCTTTTCACAGGCTAAACATTCGCAACTATTAAGCATAGAACAATGCAGCTTTCTCAACATCATCACCATGAAATCGAATAGGTCACGGCAAGGAGGATTCAGTTTCTTATACGCATCCGGCGCTTATCTTGTGACCCGGCGAGGGTGGGCTGGTAACAGGCAAAGAAGGTTCATGGTTAGTCGGACTACCATATCGAGGCATTGATGGCACGCTAAATGCGGGACACAAGTAACATGTTAACTTGGATTTGCACGATTGGGTTCATGTTATCACAGCATGAGCTACAACCTCGGCTTGGCGCCGACACGGATCACAAAATGCGTGCCTTAAAGGCGTTGAATTGAGAAAAACATGTCCTCCCGGTTAACCCATCCCGTCATTCCGGTCAGATGCTCACAGATGCACCCCTCCCCCCGTCTCTGGGGAGGGGGTTATTATATAACTATCTAATCTCCAAATTAAGCGTCGCACGAAACCGAAAGAAGTGTCATAGGGAAGCGCTCGACGAGAAGGGCTAGAAACCACACCCAACCTTTTATCAACTGAAAATGTGACGTCACCAGGGGTTATATGTGGTCACGATTAGCGTCAAGTTTTATGCCCTGGGGAGTTCATTTTGGAGATTTTAAAATCAAAACTTAATTGGCATCAGGACAGAAAGATGAAATGGACCTTGGTCCAAAAACGTTCACCCACCCAATTTTGTTGAAGTTGCAAAATTTAGTGTTTTCAACTTTTTTGAATTTTTATGTTTCTAATTGATAGAACATACTGAGAAACGTTCTTTTAATTAAAATTATCCCCAAAGAAATTGCTCACCTTAGCCAGAACCTGCAATTTCATCCCTGATAGGGAAATATGTAGAACAAGAAAGTCATGAAAAACGCAAAATTGTAAACATTCCTCTGGTGCGCTTAATTGCATCCCTAAAGATAAGTGAACGCTTAAAGTCGCATTCAAATATCTTTACCCGTGAAAGCGTGACGACTGGTTGAACATTTTTGGAGGTGACCTCACTTGACCTTGAGTAGCTCGGGGTCCGTGAACGACCTGACCTCAAATTTCACATAACATGTCAAATTGACGTAGGAACAGGTATGCCAAATTTCGGCGCGCTCCCGCGTGCTATTTTGTATTACCCGTCAATAACCTTGGGGTCGGTTTAAAGAGACCACCAGAAACGGCGCGGGTTATGATGCAAGCCCACAGATGATTTTAAAAACATACTTCACTTGAATATTTATGTAGGGCACCAGATGTTCTCACCCTCGGTTGCATTAATGTATAATTACAAAGTGTGGCCCATACTAGCTGTCTTAACTCCTAACCTCCAAACCTCAGTCATATCCCATCCCATTGGAATTGTAAAAATCCACCTAACCGAAGCGCCAATCCCTTTGCAAGAACAGGATTCTCCGAACGCGGGTGCCGGCCGCCAGCCGCGAGCTGATTCGGCTGGAGCCAATTCGGCACCCTCCCGACGACTGGCCCGTCGGGCCAGCTTGCTTTGCACCAAGCTGCGATGTATGAGTGGTGTCAAGTTGCAAACATGAGCGCGTCGTGTCTGCACTGCAACTTTCGGCTTGCTCACACAAAGTCTGCGTAGTACACACACACACACACCTGCTGAACACACACGTTCATATATATTGTGAAAACCGAGTATGTCGAGAAAATCCGTCAGGGGGCTGGCAAGCATCTGACAATGCTTCAGACGAAGTTTGAAAACCGAAGACGTAAAAATGTCCTCGGTATACACTTCATGTCCTCGGTTGCCAGGTGTGTAAACAGAAAATAGCCTCGGTATGCACGAATTACAAGTGCGCACACGCACACACACACGCACACACACACACACACACATACACACATACACACATACATACCACACACCACACACACACACACACCAACCCGTTTAAGCCATTTAATCTGGTATGCGATCCAGGTTGCTGCAAATTAGTTTGTCCTTGTTCCCGAAATTTTTCAAAAGCAAGCCTTGGTGCTGGAAAGCGTATTGCACTGTCCCCATGGGGTATTATTGATACTCCGCATGCTGCAATTCAACACATAACTATGGCATTAATTCCTGTTTCATCTTCAAATAATTAATGGTGGTTTCACACCAAGAATGACGGATGGTCCGCTTACATGTCGTGCTGAAGCAATATAAACAAAAATATTGTATGGTAAAATAGTTGGATGGTATCCACGTGAAGAAATATTTTATCCTCACAGAAATCTGAGTATGTCGCTTGCAATACAGTGCACAACATATGCAATAAATACTAATATACCATACACCATATGCCTAACGCCCAACAACTTGTGATCCTCAATTAAATAGGTGTACTATAATCAAGCAACTAATCGACTTGTCAGTGAATCTGAATTAAGCCAGCAAGTGCTTCCCCGGGTCTCGCCGTACCGGTGGCCCAGTTGGTTGGAGCGCTATCCCGCACCGGTCTCCCCTGTCTTGGCGAGATTGGATTCGAGTCGGTTCGTGCGCTCGCTTTTATCCCCCGGATGGGAGGATCAGTTGGAAATTTGCACGATAAGGTCGAGAGCGAGCTACCGGGGTGGCCGTGTCGGTGTATGGACAGCACGTGAAGCATTTTGCACAATTTCTACCGTAAAACTGCAATTCGTGGAGTGGGTGGTGAAGTCAGGGTTCACGCAACAAGCTCTGCTTAGCAGTTGGATCCTGGTCCATACAGCCACCCCACCAAAAACTCGAACTACATTTCTAAAAAGTATGCAAGTTGGACATTCTATTATTAATTGGGGGAAAGATAATGCTTCATTGACATTACAAACCTCCCAACTCCTTTCACTACATCTTTGCAACCGAACTTCTTCTAACCTTGCCAGCTGTGTTGCCGGAGTCAGAAATCCGCCGCTATCAATTGTTGCTTGTCGACAGGAGTCTATTGGTTCAATGGACATGCTCGTTCAACTACCAATGTTGTTTGGCCGACCGATGAATACAAGGCGGGAACAGCGTTGACCCGTGTTTCTCACTTCTTGATTGATTGCTTGCTTGATTGATTATTTGGGCTTAGGGGCGCATCAACTGCTACTGGTTATGTAGCACCTTCTCACTTCATGGCTGCAGGGCACACTTGTCCGTGGTGAAGCTGTCACGCAACACATAACTGTGAAGCGGCGCAGTCTATCAGTAATTATTGGTGTGGAGCGGCACAGCCCACGTTCCTAGCGGCCAGCCATAGTTAAGGGTCCCCTGGAACATTTCACTGCAGGCGAGTGTACCAGGAAAGGAATGACAACAAAATGCACGAGTCGCCACCTATTCAACAGCTTATCACGAACCAGTAGATCAGTTGGTTAGAGCGCCGGCCTGCGCTGGTCACCTCAGTCCTGGCAAGACAGAGTTCGAGTTGCTTCACGCGCTCGCAGTTAGCCCCCGGCTGGGAGGGTCAGTTGGCAACTGGCCCGATAAGGCCGGGGACGAGCTACCGGGGCGGCCGTGTCGATGCATTGACGGCACGTTAAGCTCCCCGTCAAAATTCTGCCGTTGAACTGAAATTCATTGATGGGGTGGTGTGGCCAGGGTTAACGCAACAAGCTCTGCTTAGCAATAGAACCCTGGTTCATAAAGCCACCCCAGCAAGAATTCGGACTAAATAAAAACAAATCAAGGCATAAGGTACCAAGCTGTGGTCCTCCCAAGGGTCCTTGTCTACACACGGCTCAATGCTACCGCATCAATATTCGTGATTATTGATGTATGTGGCTGCTTAACACGCATACCGAAGGGGGGGGGGGAGAGTATAGTCCGACCACTCCACATATTTTATAGTAAGCTGATCAGGATATTGCAATGCAACTCTGTGAACTGGTTTCAAATTAATAAGGACACCGTATGGAGAGCAAAATGTTAAAATCCGTCGGTAAATATAAGAACTGCTGGGTACAAAACTGAGCGACTGGCAGCAGGCGGACCGCCACGATGGTTTCGTCGGCGCGGCGCACCTGCCGACCGGACGCGAAAGTAAAAAAAAAAAATTATGTAAAGCATTCATTCGAAATAGCAAATCCTTTCCTAATATCCGTGAGGGAATATTTTTAGCAAATCTCACATGCAGCAAAGCCTGTTCGGTAATGGTCGTTTTGTGTGTGTGTCTATTAAGAGATTGCATGTGGCTACTCCGAAATACATTTAACGAATGTCATTCTGGAAAAAGATATCCAGTATAAACTATGCGGTCACAACAAGGTAATAAACTATGGAATATGCGACTCGCTGCAATCAATATGGGATACCACATGAGCTTGCTGAAAAAGTTATCGAAAATATGTGGCGGAAAGTTGCAGCGTGTCAGTAACGCAGATCAATAGAATTCGCTTCCAGTAGCCTAGCTATTAATTAATTCAAGTTGAGATATGCAGATCCCTGTACACACAAAAAAATGTTTCCATGCAAGCACATCATCATGTAAACTTCTATATAACCAAAGTTCAATTTTTCTTCAAAAGTATGGAACTTGTGAAATGAAAAAAAAAGTGTTCCAGCTGAAGTTAGAATACAGAAGAGAGCCTCATCTACTGAAAGTACATCGCAAGGAATTTAAATCCGTGGTCGGAGCGTGCATTACCTCTAGCGTTACGAAGCACAAAAACAGAGGAACAAAAGCGCACCACCCATTGCACGAGCCATTTCTGCCGTCTGACTGCCAACTAGCCATATCACAGCTAACAGGGTGTGCTCGTTTGGACTTGTTCATACTGAGAGCCGACCGTTCGTGGTCCACGAGCCATGTAGAAGTGCAAAACACCCACATTCCTATCATTAATTAGAACAAACAATGCCAGTAATTGTCCACTATTATTCAGAGGAATTCACATCGTAAATTATGGGGTAAATGAGTAGCAAGATAGTAGTTTATCAGCCAAACTGGCGCCAAGGAGCGTTTATTATCTAGGTTACTCACAAAAGGAACGACCATTTTCAACCAGTGTAATCATCTCAATGGTCAAGTCAAAGATGTTTGCATGGTGTTCATATGCGGATGCAGACTGTTCCATTGTCCCATATTGAGCTGTGCCACTTAACATAGCACACAATTAAAACTCTGCTTAAGCAGGGCGAAGAGAAAGGTTGTTGAAAACAGGTAAATGCGAAGTATCATTAGTGCAGCCTGTTTAAGCTTGGTGCTGATAAGGGAAGGGCGAGCATCTGCCATCCACCCGTCAATCGCCCACTCCTGATCAGCGAGAATTAAAACACCCACCACAACTACTCGCTCCTGATCAGCGATAATTAAAACACCCATCACAACCGCCCACTTCCGAGGTAATTCAAGACAAAAAGCACTGACGTGGAGCGTCGATGTTTTTCTTGCCTAGACAAGTCAATTGTGAGTGGCATGGTGCAATACTGTTCAAATGGGCAGGTATGGTTTGATATGCTCAACTTCGAACTTGTGATTCTAATCTAACCAGCATGGAAGCTTGATTTTGCTTCCAGTGCTGTGTTGATGTCCAAATCAAACTCAGAACAAATGGCATTGTGATGTCGTGATCACCGCGACACAGCTAACTCACTCCCGCAAATTGAGTCGGATCAGAATGATCTGTGGTGACCGACTTTGAACTTGACCTGGCTTAGCTTGTAGCTTGACCTGCAGCTGTTCAATCTCCACCGTGAATGTGTCCCCAGACTCTACACCTTCCATGACAGCTTGGTGACGCTGGTCGCCTTAGTTCTAAATAACAGTGATAGGTGGCACTACTATAGGTGATGTAGAACCATCACCTATGGGGGCGCATTCGAAATGAATGTCATCAGGCTGGAACTGTACGGGTGGATACGTTGGAGTGCGCATACTACACGGCAAGAAGAGACCCAATGCGGACTAGGGTGACCATTTTGAGACTTTTTTCGAAATGTTTTGCTAACTCCCCAGGTATTGTGATGCAGTTTTTTTATGCTGATACCGAGTATGAACTTCTTTTGAACTTTTTGGATATTTTTTGCCCGCACATATGGATTGAGGTTTCTAAGTCTGAATTTCTGGCATATTTTGAGCTGTGATTACCGATAGAAGCAAAATATAACATAAACTAGTGATTTATATTTAAGCTTGAAAAATGGAGATTTATTTGACAGCAAAATCAGTGCACTTTCACAATCCATTGATATTGAAAATAAACTTTGAAATGAAGCGTTCGCATAGTTCAGGCTTCCTTCATATATGGCGCTAGTGTCAGGCGACGCGCTCCACACTTTTCATTTGGCGATATTGTGGCGACGAGGTAATATTGACGACTATATTAATTATTGGATGGTAAACTAGATGTGCTCACAATTCTTTTCAAGCATGTGGATACGAGCTGATGGCCATCAGTGTCCAAGTATAAGCATATCAATCGAGAATTTGCTGATTTTAGCAGAGAAAACGGTGAGATTTCAGCTCCTAAATATTTTGAACAGCGATATATATTTAGAATCCAATAGATTATAAGTGTTAATTAAGATCGATGAAGTATTGGCGGGGTCCACAAGCTACCACTGCACCGACCACCACTGCGGACGCTTCAGTTGTCAGTTTTACCGACCTATCAGTTGACCTCCCAGTTTTCCTCACTCACTTTTCGTGTTAAAGGCGGGTTCTTGCCCGTCTTTCACACACTCATGAACTTTGACCAGTTCTATATATGGCTCAGCACATCAGTTCACGCGCGGAGATTTGAATGACCGAATTGTGCGGCATTTCGTGGAGAGGCTTTTCTTTTGGCGCACGGTTTTGATCATGTTTACAGGCTCCATCCTGACCGCTTGGTCATTGTCACCCAGCATGGCCAGCATGACGTTTTCG
This sequence comes from Ashinkailepas kermadecensis, assembly GCA_034440615.1. NCBI lineage: Eukaryota > Metazoa > Arthropoda > Thecostraca > Neolepadidae > Ashinkailepas > Ashinkailepas kermadecensis. The sequence continues at coordinate 309,673 of JAOTOM010005054.1, forward strand.
GGGTGCGCCATATGCATATTTCTCGTCGTGGTCTTTTCAATGGTTTCCATCTCGATGCCGTGGAAATGCTCTTCCTGTCGTTTCATTTGCTCGCACAGGTGGCCGGTCGGCACCATGCCCCACATCCCATTTCTCTTGCATCATTGCCATCATAGTCGACACATACATACACACAACATACATACACACAACATACATACACACAACATACATACACACAACATACATACACACAACATACATACACACAACATACATACACACAACATACTGCACTAGGCTGCATAGTGGCACAGATGGCTCAGATGCAGATAAATAATAGCGTAGAATACGGATCCGGGCCATGTACCATCTCGCCATCCACATTTTTTCATGCACACGATATCGCACCCCACCACTGGTACCATTGGTCGCAGCCTTAGCATATTGATACAGCAGCCCCATACCAGTGTTCAGGCCTGCTCCACACGTGATAACAGCTTTGGAAAATCATTACACGCTACTGCAGCAAGCGCAACGACATCTAGCTTGTGGACATCCCTTGCAATACATTTTCCGATTGACTCAGAGAACGTGCTGGGCCCGGCAGTTCTTTCCGTCCAGCAGACCAAACAGAGCTCGACAGGGAAATTCCGCCCGGTGGTACAAGCAAACAATTCGACCCACAGGTCGCCCCATCAATTGTTCAAAATGTGCCACCCATACTCCCTTCCACCAAACAACCTGGTTGGTTCCATCACCACCAATGAACGCAAAGTTTTGCGCACCTGCCATTCGATCATGCAGAAATCTTTGAGCTTTTGTGCGACAATGTGTCCGGTATGCTTTCCGTCACACGAAAAAGTATATAAATGCACATCCTCGGCATGCATATTTATCGAGACATGGTGTACAATAATCTTTTCATGCGACATACGACCCGATTTGACAATGCCCTCCCCTCTCGTCTGGTCGTCACGGCCATCACAAAATACGGCAGTAGAGTCCTTCGCCATATCGTATGCAATACTTCATCTATTCTACACTTTCTGCTCACATTCTGCCATCATGCCACACGATCGCTTTAAAGAAAATGGATGTAAAAGAAGTCATAGGACCATCAATTCCATCCTGGTGTATTTTATCCGGCGTCGTCGTTCCGGCCAGATCGTCACACCCCGTCTCTGGGGGGGGCATTTTATAACTCTTCTAATTTCCAAAGCATACGTTGCACGAAAACGAGTGGTGTCATTGGAAAGCGCTCGATGAGTAGGGCCCGAAACCACCCCCAATATATTCTCACTCAGAAAGTGATGTCACTAGGGGGGTCAATGTGATCACGACTGACATCATGTTTTGAGCTCTGGAGAGTTCATTTTGGGGATAATTTAAAAACATAAATTATTTGGGATAAAAAAGGAAGGCGAAATGAATCACGGCCTGACATTTCGCCCACCAAAACATGAACCTTTTTATATTTGGCAATATTCTAAATTTTGATAATTGAATGTTCTTGAATTTTTCATTTTATGCTTGGAAGAGTTGACCGGAAAACGAAATTTTAAGTCAACTTCCCCCATAAAAAGTGCTTAATTTAGCCAGAATGATCGATTTTAGCCCTGATGTCGAAATATGCGAAACTAATATGTCAACAAAAACGAAAACATCCAAATTTCTCTTGTACGTTTTGTTCCATCCCTAAACATAAGCACACGCTGAAAGTGTCATGAAGAGTATATTTATTCCGTTTAAGCGTGACGACTGGGTGAACATTTTTGGCGGTGACCTCACCTGACCTTGACTAACTCGTTGACTGTTGGTGACCAGACCTCAAAACGTTCCCACAACATGCCAAATTTATGTGGGAAAAGGTATGACAAATTCCGGCGGGCTGTCGCGCGACGTTTTTCACTCTCCGTGGATAATCTTGGAGGGGGGAATGACCCCCCCACAAAAAAACGGGACAGGTTAAGGAAGAGGGCATATATGCCCAAAAACAATGTTTCGAGTTCTATGAAGACGGCGGCTGTCGCACGTTTTTCTCTGGTGCCCATTTATGTGTCGCTTATTATGCGCATAATGTTGTGCGTCGTGTTGTGTCGTGCACGGAAACCATGTCGCCACATATAAAACGCTGAATTGTTATCGAGCGATGTTCGTAATCGCATATTCACAATGCCTGTAAATAACGTACATGCGCAACTTCTCGGGGATATTGGTCGGCAGCCCGGTGGTTGATTTCGCATCGAACCTGAGATCCAGGATTGGAACCATATGACTATGGCTCTACTCAGGTGGGAAGTGTTCCCACCTCCAGTTCAAAGGTGCTTCAATGTGCAAAGGCTATTATGTGTCGCCTGTTCGAAAGAGTGTGAAACAAGGGGTATGGCATTTTGTCCGGATATCAGAAGTGTTTCCGCACTTGCCGATAGATTCTTGCGGATCATGTAGCGTGAAAGGCACACGATTTGGCTCAAGATTATCAGATTAGAAGCTAAGGTGTGTTCGCTCCCTTTGCGGGATCCGATGCGGGGTCCGATGGTATGTTTGTATTCAAACTATGTTCATCAGATCTGGATACATGCGAGTAGTGCCGGGTAAGTTGTTTTGCTACATCTACTGGGCTTACGCAACTCCGCTGATCAGCAGTTAAGTGTGAAAGAACACGAGCTGAAGGTTTTCTGTAGCGCCGGCAGCGTATCATAACCTCCACAGGTCATAACCTCCACAGTTCATAATCTCCACAATTTCAGCATACCAAAAGCGGTCGTAAACTCCACAGGTTATAACCTTCACAGCTCAAAACATCCACAGATTCAAGAACTCCATAATTTCCTAGAGACATCACGTCAGCTAGCTATCACTTGGTAGCAGCACGGTCTAGGTATTATCACAATGAATATGGCATTAATGTCATGTTTTTAATTAATGTCATGTAATTAATGTCATGAGATTGAACGTTGAAGCACAGTAACCTAACCAAACCTAACCTAACCTAACATAATACCTAGACCGTGCCGCTACCTAGCGATAGCTAGCTGAAGTGATGCTTCTACGAAATTATGAAATTCTTGAATCTGTGGAGGTTGTGAGCTGTGGAGGTTATGACCGCTTCGGAGATGTGGAGGTTGTGACCTGTGGAGGCTATGACCGCTTCGGAATTGTGGAGGTTGTGAACTGTGGAGGTGTATGACCGTTTCGGAGTTGTGGAGGTTGTGAGCTGTGGAGGTTATGACCGTTTCGGAGTAGTGGAGGTTGTGAGCTGTGGAGGTTATGACCGCATCGGAGTTGGGGAGATTGTGACCTGTGGAAGTTATGACCGCTTCGGAGTTGTAGAGGTTGTGAACTGTGGAGGTTACGACCTGTGGAGGTTACGACCGCTTCGGGTATGTTGAATTTGTGGAGGTTATGAACTGTGGAGGTTATTACTTGTGGAGCTTATGATACACCTCGGATCACACGTTCCTATTAATGACCAGACTTTGGCGAGAGGAATAAGTCGATTAAACGGATTGCTGAAACGCTCCCAATATTTTTACCGTTCAGTATCGTTCTACAACACTCAAATGTTGCCTTGCTTGTGGCCTCATGATCATCACAGGGTGTTGATGATCATCACAGGGCGATGATGATCATCACAGGGCGATGATGATCATCACAGGGCGATGATGGAATGCTCTCTCGGCCCGTTGTGTGGGCCTAGTTAGTCACTTGGGTTTTATGGCGCCTCGATTGTTTTGGCGGTATTGCACCCAGCCAGGGGGCCTGGTTCCTCCGGCGAGGACGACGAGCGCAAGGAATGCGATATGACATAATAATACGGCATAGCTAAATTCAGACACACTGAGGTTTGAGTTTGATGAGTGGATTCGAAGGACAGTCTCTGGAAGTACATTCCAGATTGCACGACAGGAGTTAACACGCGCACTGGAGGGGGGGGGGGGGCGAAATCCGCCCACCACCCCTCCGGTTTTTCGTACATAACTGCAGATTTTACCGGTCGATATACGCGAATTTCTGCGTACCTGCTTAGAAATGAACGGCACGTCGTTTAAAGCAAGAAAAATGGAAATCTACCGAATATTTTTCATGTTAGGGGCCGTTAAATTAAAAAAAATCCTAGCGCCGGACCACAAAAATCGGCGCTGATGCGCTTCCCGTATATTCGCAAAAGGGAAGTGTTCTTGGCAACACTAGCGACTTGTTTTATGTATATTCATATCCTATATAGTTTCAAGGTCATGTTAGGTCACCGAGGTCAAGTCAGGTCAAGTTCATGACAGGTTAATGGAACCAAACTTGATCAACTGGAATGTTTTCATAAATGCACTACTGTTTGTCATTTGTACTGATGGTCATTACGTTTCCATACTTTATTCATATACTTCACTCCTTTCTTCACGAAGCCGATTGCGCCGAGCTGCCCGACGGAGCAGTCGGGCGGGCGGCCCGGTTCCGGTAACTGGAACAGGTAACTGACCTGATAAAGTGCTGCTATATAGGTGACCTGAGGTCAAATGTTGGGTCTCGCATCTGCATTGCATCATTAGTAATGTCCAAAACATCATTGATGCCCATTTTGGAGCATTTAAACACAATCACAGCGATCCATAACAATGACAAGCCAAGCCACGCAAAACAAGCCAAGCCACGCAAAACAAGACAATTTTGACAAATATGACCTCATTTGACCTTGAAGATATTCACCTAAGATCATGAAATTTGAACACAATAGAGTTCCCTACCGTACCCATCCACCCTGCGAATTTCGTTTCTTCAGCTTTAATAGGAGCCGAGATCTTAGGGGGGCGGAATCCGCCCCCCCTCCAGTGCGCGTAATTTTCAGAGGCCTTCCAGGGCGCGTGTTAAAACGGGATATTAAAAACATATTCCGCTTGACTTGATGATAGCGTTAAACGTAGGTGCGTTGAATAATGGTTACTAAAACACTCAGTTTGAACAACTCAGGAGAACGTTTTGGTAATGCCACGTGCGGCAGCTTCACTTCAGCACTGCCAACCCAATACTTCACATTGCAGATAATTTATATTTTCGCGTCTCCAGGTCATTACTTTTATTCAGGTAAGAATTCCAAAATATGATATTTCATGACATTTAGTGGCCCTATGTTTGACCTGAGGTCATACCTTATATCTTTTTCATAATCATACAGTAAGGAAACTTCCAATGGTACAACTTTTGCCTTCGTAGCTTGAGCTATTTTTGGGATGATCAGGCGGTCCCCACCCCTGTTCCCCACTCGGCCCCTCGCGCTTTGCTAGAAGGCCCATGCCCGGCCGGGTTAGGGTACTTCTTGTACCATTGCTTTGAGAAATCCAATGAAAATATAGACCATTCAATAATGCAAATATTTCTCTACGTGTTTTTCCTCGTGACTCAGCTCAAAACTGATTGCTTTTCCGTTCTGCTCTAGCTATTGACAGTATATATCGATTAAGGCGATTAAAAACAAGCATGTTTACAAGAAGACTCTGACCAACTGCGCGGTAGATTGGATCTATAGATAAACACCATCTAGAACCGGACAAAACAGACAGTAATTGTCTACTGCAAACAAGTCAGGCGAAGCGGTGGCTATCATTTCTAACGAATCTGACGACCAAATTTTTAACTCAGGTTCTCCGTATCTTTCTGACACCAGACTCACACATTTAGAGTTGATCATGGATTTATCGCTCCCAAGGCGAACGCGAATTTTATTCTGAGTGTGACGTTATCTTGAATACTGACTGTATCATAATATTGTCCAAGGCTCTCAGTCACCATGCTATTAATTATTAATCTGGCAGGATATCCATTATAATCATATTAATGTGGACTGTGTGCCGACGCTAAATGTTAGTTATATCGATGAAGCTATGCATGTGAAATAACTGCATTTTAACTACTTCTATAGCCACACACCGGGTCCAGGTTGACGCAATAGGCACCAAAGTATATTCGTCCAATAATTACCAATTAGCATCGGTGCAAAGACCAAGGAAACATAATCCTAAATGATGTCAGCTCTGAGAGCCGGTTCCAACGTGCTTCGTGAATAACACACCTATTTCTGCGTTGTGTTATTTGTTTTGTCACTTTGTCACGGTCTCGGGATAGTGTTTCCAGGTATCGGTACTATGCCGGTTGACACTATAATGAAGCAAGCTTCCTGAAATCATCGACCTATGTTAGCACTGGCGCATATTCGTCGCAAAATGTGGTGCGGATTTCAGACTAAAATAAGAAGGCACTCATAAGAAGGCATTCCAAATTCATACATTTGGAAGTATGAGATATTATATGTATAGTATATTTTGATGATGACATATTTGTGATAAACGTTATCTGAGGTGACCCTTTCTGATACAATTCATTCCAGAAAGGGTCATTCCCAATAACGTTTATAATTCTTATTAACTCTCTAATATGTCTCTGAATGGCATAGGTGCTTGTCAGAAGTTAAGCTAACGATTTACGCCACGTTTTACCACAAATGTCATTTGCTTAGCGACTACGAATTGACAACCGGCAAAATAGACCATATGTCAGTTAGTTAGGCGACACCCCAACATTGACCTCTTTGACCCAACCTGGAGAATGAACGGTAAAGGTCCACAAATTGCATTGACACCACTGAGCAGATGAATAGTGGTGATATGCACCGGTAAAAAAGTGTCCTCTAAATGCTCTGGAACAGAAGTAGGAAAGAGTAAAATTGTCCCCCCCCTTTCGGGAGAAATAGAGATATGGACCGTGGACAGCAGTACCCGCGTGAATACGATAAATACAACTGGACGTTAGAGGGGCGCATGCCCCTCCAAAAAATATACAAAGCGATACCAGTGGGGTCCAGCATAGCTAAAATATCGGGATATCTCTCATATTTTGTGCTCAAGCGCAAACAAATTAAGATGAAGAAAATTGTCGCACCTGTCTGTCACAAATTCATCTACAAATGGCTAAGGTGACTTTTCACACCGGAAATGTGTTTATTTGCCTGTGGTTTCAAAGGGGAAACCACATTCAAAGAGTTTGTCCTTATGAACACTTTCCCGGGTTGGATAAGGATATGCGGTAAAAGGCATGCAATAGCCTGATCCTTGAGCATCGAGAGTTATAAAAAAATGTGTCTATCTCCCTTGGCTGACGCTTCAGGTCAGGTCGAATAGGTCAATGTGTGGCCGATTCCTTCACCCGGTTACCTCGTCTTCAGGGCCTGGTCGCGAAGCAAATGCAATTTCGTGCTTCAATATCGATGAAGAGACCAGTTCGTATATTTCCTGGGGTGTCTTCATGGCCCAGGGTGCTAAGCTAAGCGGTGCTTGTTGCATCAACCCTGATCCAATAATCTTGGATTTCAATTTCACGGTAGAATTTCGACCGAGCGTTTAACGTGCTCTGCTCACTGCACAGGCACGCCCGAGATGTCGCCACGTCATTAGCCTTATCTGACCAGTTGCCAGCTGACTCCCCTCTCTCTCTCTCTCTCTTCGGGTGCCATGCGAGCGCACAAGGCGACCTGAACCCTGTCTTCCCATGACAGGGGAGACCAGTACAGATCGGCGCTCTAACCAACCGAGCTGTCGGTTAATTATTAGGGCTTTAGGGCGCATCGACACTGAGCTATCGGGGCGGTAAAACTGATCTACCGATGACATGCTAACATAATGTTTGGTCTCCAGCCATGATACATACTCAAGTCAAAATTGGCGATCTGACCAATGTCAAGTAAGAACGAGAATGTGATGAACTGTTCGTGTGGACGATTTTCTAAGCAGGCATGCTCAGGGTAGGTGCTGGACATCAACGTACAGTGGACTGATACGCACTTTTTTAATTTCCGGAAATGGCTTCATGTATATTTCAGTTTTGCATAAGTTCGATTTTTCCAGATATGAAAATCATATTGTCGAAGAAGAATCTCATTGATCTACTCGTAATGGAAGCGACATCGTTCTGCACAATTATGCGGGTGATCCCCGATCAATCATCCCTACTTCGTAACGGTCTGCACTCCAGTCTCGAGAACGGTGTTGATACCTCTATCTTTGGAACGTTTCGAGCACCTCTCGGCGTCATGGCCGGGTCATGTCAGGGAGCTGAAGCGTCACGTGCTATTAGACAATATAACTCGATATGTGCTGTGGGATTTTCTTAATGATATGTGTTGTGGGATCTTAATTAATGACATAGTAACGCAGAAAAGCTTGCGCACAGTGAAAATACTAGTTTGATCGGGTGACCTGACCTCAGGCACCATTTATATTTTGTGATCTGCCATTTATTTACACACCATTCTTAAGCTTTTCACCATGTTGTCCTTTGTTCGTTCCTGATCAATGTTGCAAGGTACGTGTCAAACGACATTGGAACAAGGGCGTGACGTAAAAGTGACCTCACCTAGCTCAAAGACCCTGAGAGGCTGTACTTTTTGGGCGCAAGACGTACACGCCAAGCATCGGAAGGTTATCGAAGTCGGAAAGTGATAGCGTGAGTGAGCCATGAATGATCTTATAAAATATATGGGGATAATCAGACTGGCGCCACAAGTTTTTCTTCACAAGGGAGTCAAGTTGACCCCTGACTCTGCGGGGCCGACATCCTGCAATGACCTACCGTTGCTCACACCAACTGTAGACTTCCCTGTTTAAATCGCGAGCTCATTTTCCTGTCGTTGACGCCGTTCGCCGCTGTTCGTCAGTTCTCGCTCCTCTTGTCACGCTTGCTATTGGGCCGCGAATTTCGCTTGCATGCTGGTGTTTCCGTGAACTGCCAACGCTGCGTCAACAATCTGCCCGCGCTAATTTGTGTATCAGTTCCGTCGTTACTTTTGGATCGGCGCCGCTGCATCGGCGCCGGCGAGGCGATTGAATTAGAGTTAGCATGACGTGATTAGAATGATTGCGACTCACTTGCCGGCTTCGTCCCAATGTGCGACGATTCAGCCAGCGAGTTCGCAGCCGAAGCTGAACAACATTACGCTGGGGTACATCTGGAAATGCTCCGAGGAGTCAGAAAACGAGCGCCTACAGTCGGTGAGTTTCATCGTCGGTCTTGTCACGGGATTTGCGTGTGATGATTCTGCGTTGTTGCACACTTTTTAAGAGCGAAATGATTTTACGGCAGCGTATCATATCTTCGAAAGTTCACAAATTCCAACGTTCATCATTTCCAAATTGGAAGTTAACTTCCAAACATTGGAAGTGAACTTCCAAAACAGCCCTGGTAGGAGGTGTTCATATTTTCCAAAGTTCATTATTTCCAAATTGGAAGTTGGCTTCCAAAATTGAAGCTAGCTTCCAAATTGGACGTTAACTTCCAAATTGGAAGTTAACTTCGAAAAATTGAAGGTGAACTTCAAAAGTAGCCCAGATATGAACCAAACCAAATCAAACCAATCCTAACTTAACTCCTATGAACCTAACTTAGCCCAACCTAACCTAACTTAACCTAACATAACCTAACCTTCCGCTTTTGGAAGTTCACTTTAAATTTTTGGAAGTTAGCTTCCAATATGGCGGCTGGCTTCAAAGTTTTGGAAATCAACTTCCAATTTGGAAAATATGAACTTTGAAAAAATATGAACGCCTCCCGATTTCACAGACTGATGATTTCTAGCGGGGCCAAGAGCTTCGTCTACGTATAAGATATTGGTCCATATCAAGTATCTCCAAAGATCCTGTGCGTTGCTTTGTGTTCTTTTGAGGGCTCAGACACCCCATTGTCGTTTTCAGCTTCGCCTAATGATGCTGTGCTCTCACACTTAATTGTGCCCACACAAAGTTGAAAAAACCAAGACGCGCCACCTTCCCCGCTCAACACATATATCCTCCACGAGTAGCGCATGCAAGATCTTTCAATACCCTAATCCAGGCAATATTTGCTTCCATGATGGTTATGTGTCCCATCCTAATCGTTTTCATCAAATGACACTCTCGCCAAGGATAAACAGAAAGTGAACTAATTCCAGCTTGCGAGATGTTCAATGTGCAATACGCAGCTTCCACAAAGTAGTGAACAGAATAACTTCACGAGCCAGATCCTAGAGATGTTGTCTGTTCAACGTTCGTGTATGCACACATGATGTGACATGGCGTGCTCTCCGCCTGCTGCTACTACGAGGATGATTGGATCCACGTAACTAGCTGGTTCAGTGCTGGGACGAGGACATGATCCCCCGACGCAGACAAGTGTGTCGATCGTTCACCCTCGTTTATTCTCGAATACCTTAGCCCAGTTTCCAAACGAATGTTTTGCGTCGCGTACGGTTTTTTTGCGTAGTGCGCATTTTCAGTTTCATAAAGGCGCGCCCTACTATGCAAATACGCTACGCACTGATGACAGAATTGTCTGCGTAGTACGCAAATAAAAGACGCAAAAACGTACTCGTTGCGCATATTCTGTTTCATAAACAGGTAAGTGGCGTAGCTCCAAACAGAGCGCATTTTCCAAGAAGTGAAACGTATTTAAACTGTGCGTTGACTGACATCCTGAAGGTAGTTGCTACAACAGCGAAACGAACAACATTGTCACTAGTTTTCATTGTTATCAGTTCCTTTTTATAATTTGTTGTGCTTGAATGTAAATAGACCTCCTCGGACTGTATGGACCAGGCAGAAGAAGGAAAAGGATATTCCGAGAGAGACAGAACCTCTGGTTTCCATTCCTGCAGTACTTCTGGAATGCGTTTCTGGTTTATCTTTGTAGACATGTCTAACAACTTTTCAGCACCTTCATCAGGATAATTATTTGTGTACGCAACAAAACATGGGCGGCGCCACAACTAGAGGCAGTTCCAGAAATCGTCATGGGACGGGGGCACGTTTGCAAGAGTGGATCCAGCAATCGTCATGGGGCACATGTCTGGAGGGGCGCCACTGCGAAAGTACCTGGAGGGCACATTTTCTTTCCGAAGGGCGCCCCTGGCAAAACAATTGAGAGGGATGCATTCGAGCGTCATGAAGGGGCATCTTTCGAAGGGGCACTTTATGCCTATCAGGGGAGGGGCACCCCAATTTCCTCCTGGATCTGCCACTGTTGTAGTCAGGGGTGTATACAGGGGACACTGGGTCATGTGCCCCCCTCCCCCAGCATGAAAGGTAGCGCCTCTTCGGGAAGACTCGAGTGCACCCCACCCCTTTCTCCCTCGTCCGAATTACCTATTCCTCGGAGAGGAATACGTTCCCCTTGGAAGGAAATGGTGCCCCTTAGATGGAAATGACATCCCCTCAGTGTGTGTTCGAGAGCACGTAACTTCCCCCTCAAATTCTTCAGCCAGAGGCACCTCTTGGAAGCAAAAGGTGGGTCTTCAGTAAAGTGCCCCACGTGACAATTCCTGGATCCGCACCTGGGTAGGATCCGGATCACACCGAAAGCATAATAAACTCCAGCTCGTTGTATATACAATTCAATGTGTTCCTCACGGTTTGATTTGTGTCTGATGCGCCTTATTTTCCATCACAATAAGTGACAATTTTGTTTTCAGTTTCCTCACTAATTCATTCATTAAGTTGATGCAAATAAGTATTATTTGTAGGTGCAGGCTATTGCTTACATGCTCTTGGAGCAGTTTGTTTTAATTATCTATACTTTGCTTTGCACTGGCGCTTCAAACAAGTACTTGGCAACATTTCGCCACCAGCACGCAGAGTAATTGCGTACCAACGCAACTGCGCCAGTGCGTAGCTCTTTTCTGAGTATGCACGCAAGTCTTTATGGAGCCCATTTCTGCGTCATTTTGCGCCTGCATAGCTGCATATGCGTAGTGCGCTCCAAAGTGCGTCCTATTCAAACACTGTTTGTGAAATTGGCCACTGGTGACCGGCATGCTGTAGCGAGGTGGTATCGCCGCACCCTTTCTTCGTCAACGTGACGCTTAGTGTGAACATTTTTAAACTCAATTCTCCGTCATGCATGCCAGGCAAATTCGGCGACTCAGGTCAGGGCAAAACCTTCGAACGCTCACACGCTAAGTCCTGAAATATGTTTTGGGTGGCTCGGCTCCAGTTTATGACATAGTAAAATGCATGTATGCGCATATCATGTCCAGTAATGCACACTGCCAAGCAGGTCGTTAGTAACATGTCTTGCATGCACTGTCATACACCGTGTGTGTACCCCATTGTAAAGGCACATAGCATTCTTACAAGCTTTACAACTCAGGCTACTCGGGCGACCAGTGTCACCAAGCTGTGAGGGAAGGTGTAGAGTCTGGGGAAACATTCCAGGTGGAGATTGACCAGCTGCAGGTCAAGCTAAGCCGGGTCAAGTTCAAAGTCGGTCACCACGGATCATTCTGACCCGACTCAATTAGCGGGAGTGACTTAGCTGTGTCTTAGCTGTGACTTAGCTGTGTCGCGGTGATCACGGCATCACAATGCCATTTGTTCTGAGTTTTATTTGGACATCAACACAGCAACTGGAAGCAAAATGAAGCTTCCATGCTGGCTAGATTCGAATCACAAGTTCGAAGTTCAACATATGAAACCATGCCTGCCCATTTGAACAGCATTGCACCATGCCACTCATAATTGACTTATGCAGGCAAGACAAACATCGACGCTCCACGTCAGTGCTTTTTTCGTGACTTCTCGCAGATCAGGAATGGGCGGTCGTGATGGGTATTTTAATTATCGCTGATCAGGAGCGAGTAGTTGTGATGGGTGTTTTAATTATCGCTGATCAGGAGTGGGCGATTGACGGGTGGATGGCAGATTCTCGCCCCTCCCTTATCGGCACCAAGATTAAACAGGCTGCACTAATGATACTTCGCATTGATCTGTTTTCAACAACCTTTCCCCTCACCCTGCTTGAGCAAAATTTTAGTTTCGTGCTGTTAAGTGGCACAGTTCAATATGGCACCATGGAGCAGTCTGCATTCGCATATGAACACCATGCAAACATCTTTGACTTGACCATTGAGATGATTACCCTGTTTGCCAATGGCCATTCCTTTTGTGAATAACCTAGATAATAGACGCTCCTTGGCGCCAGTTTGGCTGATAAACTACTATCTTGCTGCTCATTTACCCCCTAATTTACGATGTGAATTTCTCTGAATAATGGTGGACAATTACTGGCATTGTTTGTTCTAATTAATGATAGGAATGTGGGTGTTTTGCACTTCTACATGGCTCGTGGACGACGAACTGTCGGCTCTCAGTATAAACAAGTCCAAACGAGCACACCCAGTGAGCTGTGATATGGCTAGTTGGCAGTCAGACGGCAGAAATGGCTCGTGCAATGGGTGGTGCGCTTTTGTTCCTCTGTTTTTGTGTTTCGTAACGCTAGAGGTAATGCACGCTCCGACCACGGATTTGAATTCCTTGCGATGTACTTTCAGCACATGAGGCTTTCTTCGGTATTCTAATTTCAGATGAAACACTTTTTTCACTTCACAAGTTCCATACTTTGGAAGCAAAATTGAACTTGGGTTATATGGAAGTTTACATGATGTCGTGCTTGCATGGCAATTGTTTTTGTGTACAGGAATCTGCATATCTCAACTTGAATTAATTAACAACGAGGCTACTGGAAGCAAATTATATTCATCTGCGTTACCGACACGCTACAATTTACCGTCATGTATTTGGACAACCTTTTCAGCAAGATCATGTGGTATCCCATCTTGATTGCAGCGAGTCGCATATTCCACAGTTTATTACCTTGCTGTGACCGCATAACTTATATTAGATATCCTTTGTCAAGAATGGCTTTCGTTAAATGTATTTTGGAGTAGCCACATGCAATCTCTTAATAGACCCACACGCAAAACGACCATTACCGAACAGGCTTTGCTGCATGTGAGATTTGAAAAAAAAATATTCCCTCACGGATATCAGGAAAGTTTGTTATTTCGAATGAATGCTTTACAGAAAAGAAAAAAAAACTATGTGGCGACCGGTCCGCAGTTGCGCCGCGCCGACGATACCTTTGTGGCGGTCCATCTGCTGCCAGTCGCTCCATTTTGTACCCAGAAGTTCTTATATTTACCGGCGGATTTTAACATTTTGCTCAAATTGAAAAGAGCGGACTGGGCTAAATTCCAGGATCAAGTGGACCTCGACCTAGCAACTTCATGGACCAGCAAAATCGAAACAACCCTAAGGGACATCAGCTCCGCAGCACGAGACTCAGTCCAAAAAAGTAACAAACCCAGGAAAAAGGCATCTACGCCATGGTGGACCCCGGACTGTCAAAGGGCAATTGCCGCACGGCGCCGTGCCCACCAACAATTCAAAAGATGCGTGTGCGAAGCACACCTATCAGCATACAGACAATCTAAAAAACACTGCCGGTACACAATTCGAATAGCACGCCAAAGCTGTTGGCAGTCTTTTGCCTCTCAATTCAATAGATTCACCGCTACCGGCTGAATCTGGGACCTGATGAAGCGTTTCAACCTGAAACGCCCACCACCAGGCCCCTTCCCCCAGCTGACGGTGAAAGGACGGCACACCCACAACAAATCGTAGACCACATTAAACTACACTACTCCAGCGTATCTGGCAACAGCAGCTACGAGACCACTATAGTAAGCGCTCTAGACGCCCTTGCCTCCGAAGCAAATTTTAGCTCTAGCAATAGAGAAATCTACAATCAGTCGTTTGCTATGCACGAATTACACCCTGCCCTCAGCAAGTGTGGAAACACGTCGGTTAGTCCGGACGACATCCATTACCAGTTTCTTAAACGTCTTAGCAAAAATTCCCTAACGTACCTACTAGCAGCCATAAATGAACTGCACCAAAGCGACACTTTTCCCGCATCCTGGCGGGAGAGCGTAGTCATTTCATTGCCAAAGCCGCACAAAGATCACTCCACTCCAAAAGGTTATAGACCCATCTCACTTACTAGCTGTGCTAGCAAGTTGGTCGAGCGCATGGTCAACACACAATTGAGGAAATTTCTGCAACACAACGACCTGCTCGACGAATTTCAGTACGGCTTCCAGCGTAAAAAATAAACTACATATAATCTCATTAGATTAGTGCATGACATCGAAAGTGGTCTGCGCATCAAACGCACAACAATAGCTGCCTACTTAGACATCACTGCAGCATTCGACCGAGTACACAAGTCCGCACTGACACACAAACTCCACAAGATAGGCCTACGCGGACACATGGCACACTTTATTCTCAACTTCCTCATGCACAGGACCCTTAAGGTCTGATGCGGCAGTGTCACATCAAACACCACAACTCAGGAGCAGGGCCTGGTGCAGGGGACCGTGCTCTCACCGAGCCTCTTCATCATCATGATCAACGACATACTTGCTGACCACACGGACACTTCACTTCAATACTTACTTTTCGCGGACGACATAGCCATTTGGACAGCATCACAATGCTAAAACTGAAAAAAAAACATTCAAGCAGGACTAGACCACATTGCAAAGTGGTGCAAACCTTGGGGCTTCACCCTGTCCGCAGAGAAATCGGCCACCGCCATATATAGTCGCCTCCGCCGCACACCCAAAACTCTACTTAAAATCGATGGCAAAGCCATCGAACAGGTGAAAAGCTCAAAGTTCTTAGGAGTGCATTTAAACGAAAAACTCAGTTTCAACACCCACACCACCTCCATCTCGAAGCGATGCGCGAAGCGCGTCAACATACTCAGTGCACGTACAGGCACAGACTGGGGCGGAGACAGGAAAACACTACTGCGACTGCACACATCAATCATACGACCCATCCTATCGGAAAGTAAGAAATCATCCAAAACAGCTGCATCATAGCAGCCACAGGTGCCCTCAGCACCACACCGATAGCCAGTCTTCTAGTGGACTCAAACACGCCCCCACCGCACCTCAGGAGGACACAACAGCTGTTCCGCTACCACATCAAAATCATATTCATTAAAAATTATTCGGCTGAGCGCTGCTTTACGCCTGACAGATACGACAAGACACGATTTGTGCGCAAGCTTCCACCATCTAGCATTCAAATTGTCACGGCTATCCCAGATCTTAACCTCGCAATGCCATCCACTGCAGCTCGACCGCCCACTAGGCCATTCTGGACCTTCAGTCAACCAAAGGTCGAGTGCTTGCTCTCGGAGAAGAAATCCACTATCACATCGGCGGAAAATCTTGGTATCTTCCACAAGTTCGCCGATGACAACAATCACAAATCACTCGTATTCACGGATGGGTCGAAACACGAGGCTAAGGTAGGCATCGGCATCACCCGACCAGGTCTCAGACTTTCCAAGCGTCTACCGGATAACTTCTCCATCTACTCCGCTGAAGCAATGGCCATTCTGGCCGCTATCTCTATTCTCATGAGGCGTAAAGCTAGAAACGTAGTAATTTGCTCATACTCCAAATCCGTCCTCCAGTCAATTAGCAACATCCACGACTGTCCACATCACGTAATTGATAGAATGAAACAATTCGTGGCCCATAACATAAACATTAACTTTTCCTTCCTCTGGATTCCGGGCCACGCCAACATCTCGGGTAACGAAGAAGCAGACCGGCTCGCAAAGTAAGCCTTAGCATCAAACACTTACCTCAGCGTGGAATATTCGGTAGACGATTGCAAAGCACTCCTACAACGCCACATTCGCCAGCATCAACAAAACACATGGACACAACACAACTCAATACAACACAAATCCAACCACACCCACCCAATCAAACCAACGATAGGCACATGGAACACATCAAGTCAATCTCACAGACAACAAGTGGTCATCTTCACTAGACTTAGAACTGGTTGCACAAAACTAACACAGCCTCAATTAGAGGGTGACCAATACACGACACCTCACTGCGACACCTGCAATGCCACGTTAAGCATGGGCCACACCCTGCTAGACTGCAGTAGCTTTAGCTCCCAAAGACAACCACTTAAGGCATTCTGCCAAAGATAGGGTATCACCCTATCGCTTCCATCGCTTCTCGGTGACAAACACCCAGAACTCCTTAAATTGCTATTTGAATATTTGTATGCCACAAAACTAGCAGGAGCACTGTAGGCACGACACCACCAACACTCACATCAACTCGCAATGCATGACCGCGAAACACTCGTAGGAAACACGTAAACAGCCATCCCCGCATGGCGTCGGGCGTACATCAGCCGATTTGCTTCCCAATTAGAAATAAATGGCTACCTAGCGGTGCCGTCGGAAGTAGATGAGCCGACTTGCTTTAGGAAAACATAAAAACTAAAAATAAAAATAAACATTAGCATAACGTAAAACTACTACCCAGAGGAGCCATCGGACGTAGATGAGCCGATTTGTCTTGCAACTCATAACGTAAACGGCTACCCAGGGGTACAGCGGACGTAGAAGAGCCGAATTGCAAAACACCGTACTAACCCAACTGAAAACCCTGCATGGCATGCTTAGACTAACCCGCTACTAACAACTGACACGCGGCGGCCGGCGTGATAGGCGGTGTGGACAATTACCTCCTTGTTCGCACGGTAAAGATCCCTCGATGCTCTTTGATAAGGGTAGGCTAAAGCCGGCACCCTGGCAAAATCAACTTCTCGCCACTCTCAAAACACGCCCAACCCCCACCCAAACTACAAATTATTTTGTGGAAGGGTAAAGCAAAATTAATACCACTTAGACATCAGGGAGATGTACCCAACCCAGGCTCCGCCTTCAGCACCTAAACTATCACACAAACTATAACGTAAAATTCCCTTAACGTAAATGTCCATTTGCATGCACATTGTTCGCAAACACTCGCTTTTATAGACAGACATGTAACGTACTCGCTTTAAAGGCGGCGCAAATGACCTTTATGATCCGGCACGCCTAAAAATCATTCTCCCCCACCCCTAAAATTTTGCTCGCCATACGATGTCCTTATAAATTTGAAACCAGTTCACAGAGTTGCATTACAATATCCTGGCAAAATTACTAGAAAACATGAGAGGTAGTCGATTATGCCCCACCCCCATTCGGTACGCGTGTTAAGCAGCCACATACATCACGAATCACGAATAATGCTACAGTAGCATTGAGTCCTGCGTAGACAAGGACCCTTGGGATGCTCACAGCTTGGTACCTTAGCCTTGAGTTTGTTTTTGCCAGAATTTTTGCTGGGGTGGATTTATGAACCAGGGTTCTAGTGCTAAGTAGAGCCTGTTGCGTGGACCCTGGCTCCACCACCCAATCAATGAATTCCAGTTCAACGGCAAAACTTTGAGCAGGAGTTTAACGTGCCGTCAATGCACCGACACGGGTAGCTCGTCGCCGGCTTTATTGGGCCAGCTGCCAACTGACCCTCCCAGCCGGGCGTCAAATGCGAGCGCGCGAAGCGACTGAACCCTGCCTTGCCAGAACAGGGGAACTTGTGGAGGCCGGCGCTCAAACCAACTGAGCTACCTGTATACCTGAGCATGATACCATGATACCTGGTAATACCTGAGCATGATAAACTAGCCCCAAATGAACTTGCACAATCTTGAAAATTCGTCTGCAGGCTGTGAATGAGGATTGTGCCATTTGATGAAGTGTCTATGTCCTATTCTAGTAGCAAAATCGATTTGACACCAACAAAAAAATGAATTTCGTTCGCATACGTCGACTCGCAAGTCTGGTTGGACATGCTCGGTTACGTATGCATCGATACCATAGGCTGTGCATCGCCTACTTGCGCTCAGGTTCCTCGAACAAAAGGTTGAGTTTGGCTCAACTCCCGATTGACTTAAGGAACGTATCACTGCATGTATCAAGCAAACATTTAGGCATTATTGTAGCCAGATTGTGGAAACTCCGGGGATTAAATTTATAAGTTATTCAGCTTGTTCTAATTTGGTTATTAGTATGGTGTTGCCGAGCGCATGCTGGAGCGCGTGCTGGAATACCATGAGGGTGTTCAAATTTCCAATTTTCCAGTCGTCGGCAGCAACAGCCGACATCACCACACGGTGGCAGGCTGGTCAAATTCGGGGCCCTCCAATATCGTTTGGCAACCGGTGACGTCGCATGGGCTGGACAATTGCTCAGTTCCGTAGGCGCTACAGCCAAACTTCCGTGTTTTCCACACGATATTTTCGATATTAAATACCATCAAAATGGGACAAAATCGGATTCATTGGAAAGCTTGAAGAATCTTGTCCACGAATATGAGCTTTATTTTCTCCTAACACTATGACTTTTTGCTTGGACCCACGCTGATTGCATTCATGTCGAGCGCCGCAGGAATCGCGCGGTGCCACGGGTAGTAGCGGTATGAAGAGACAGGCCAACTGAAGATCACGGCTGGAAAGGATGGGTAGGAGCAAGTAAGAGACAACTGTTGCAACATAATTCCCCCCACTCGGTGCAGGAGCGTAAACAAGGGTGTGGCACTGGAGGCATGTGCCTCCCATGAGAAAGTTGGTACCCATCCGGCCAGGAAAGGGGGTCAACATTATATTTAGGCTACAGGCGGAGGTACCGATACTGGTTGGAATGTCACGCCCTTATCACCCATGTGCAGATACGGAACCTGCAGCCGGTTTTCAGGATTGTTTTCCATTTTGCATGCATATGCGTCTAGACCAGGGGTGTTCTTTGATATATTTTTGAGGGGCAAATGCCCCTCCGTGTTGGCTCTGTCCCCCAATAATTTCGATTTTTAACCCGAGGTACCATGGAGCATGCATGCCATCGACGTAGTGCCTCCCATTAACTTCATGTATTTTGTACCCCAGTAATCTGTAGTATAATATATATATATATATATATATATATATATATATATATATATATATACATATCTATCCATATATTATATACATGCATACATATTACTTCACATAGGGCTAGAGAGCAGATAGTGGGGCACCTGTCATGCCAAATATGCTTACTTTTTAGTGCCATCTAATGGTTTCCCTATGCATGCTGGGCAATGGGTATTTAATTAATGTTATATCTGTGATAACATGTATGTTGCTTTCATATGGTGTTCATGGCACATTCAAGATTATAATATTCCAAAGCATGGCTAGCGAAGCTTTTCTCCAAAGGGAGGTTAGGATAGGTTAGGTTTGGTTATGCTGCATTTTTTACATTTATTTGTAATGCTGTGCTACCTAAATGAAAGTCATTTCCGGTGTTATTTTGCTCACAACCTGAAGTATTTGCACAGAAAATGAGTGATCACATCATCTTAGTCACCTTCATAAACATTACATTGGGATGATTAATTCAAAGGAGTCATAAAACACCTTAAAGCATAAATGTACCGGTAAGCCTAGGTTCATATTTGGCAAATCCAGCTATGGTTTCAATTTCAATTGGTGAAACTTTAATGGTTATGAACGATAACAGGTTGAGGGTTGTTGTATCCTATGAACAGAATACATTATGTACGAAACTTAAGAGCATGTTCAATAACCTAGGAATCCAAACAATATTCATCAGCTTTATATTTCAATTTCCCGTACCAGCAATCAGAAACACAGTACGCCCAACCACAACAGCACTCTGATGTCTTCGCTGCGCCACAGATGAATCTTAGCCAGGTTTTAAAACGTATTTGGAATGTTTTCGTGACGTCACGGTATATACCAAAATCCTGGTAGATTCTACTAGAAATCTCGCACATTCCTGCTGACGTCACTAGGGCTGGAACTAGAATACCTACTAGATTCCGTTGTACCCTTTAGTATTAGTACTCAGGTCAAATTCACACACACACACACACACACACACACACACACACACACACGTCGGCAGCTGATCGTGTTTACGGCGAGGTCAGTCGACCGGAGGTAGGGTACAGTGCACGCGTACCATACCACTCTCGTGCCCGCGGCGGGGCGTGAGTGAGAGGCGCGTGACCGGGGCAGACCAGAGGCAGAGGAAGAGGAGGGGCTCAGACGACCGACATCGAGCGATCGACCCGCCGCCACAAGCCACCTGCCACCAATACACACACACACACACACACACACACACACACACACATACATACATGCATACACACACACACATACATACATACAGCTGCCGACACACCACAACACATAACCCAGCTGCAGCGTTTTCCTTCTTCCCCCTCTCGCACATTACTACTTGCCTGTACTCTACGCGACATCATCTACTCTACAAGACTCTTCAGCTACTATACCGCATACCAGCAACTCGACTATCAGGCCCGGGGCCTCAACTTATCTACGCGCTACTCTTCAGACTCCGACACCACGCCTTCTCATCTCATCTCATCTCTCCTTCTCACCTCATCTCTCCTTCTCACCTCATCTCGCCTTCTCGCCTCAGCTTTACTCGTCGCTTCAGGTACAGCCTGTACGGTCAGTCCGGCGGTGCCGCCTCTCCCTTCCACCCCCGGGCTACCTCCATAGACAAACTCCCCAGTTTTTCCCTCTAGTGCCTTCTGCACCATCTTTTATATTCTTTCTGACCTTGCTCCCTTCAAGCACATGCTCTGATTTCTTCGTGTTTTCTTCGACTTTATCTGTCCCTCATTTCTAGACTATCTTGGCTTTCTCCACGCCCATTCTTTCCCCCCGCCTGAGACCTTGTAAGTTGTTCTGCCGTGATACACACACCTGCCACCTCCTCACTCTTTTCTCATCACCACTTACAACTTTTTTTTCTTCTTTTTTTAATCCAAGGTCTTGCTGGGGTGACTTTATGAACCAGGGTCCAATTGCTAAGCAAAGCTTGTTGCGTGAATCCTGGCCCCACCACCCGATCCATGAATTCCAGTTCAACGGCAGAATTTTGACCGAAATTTAACGTGCCGTCAATGCACCGACACGGCCGCCCGGTAGCTCGTCCCCGGCCTTATCGGGCCAGCTGCCAACTGACCCTCCCAGCCGGGGGCTAAATGCGAGCGCGTGAAGCGACTCGAACCCTGTGTTTCCAGGACATGGTAGACCAGTGCAGGCCAGCGCTTTAGCCAACTGAGCTACCGGGGCGGCTACAACATCAACACACATAATGCTACACCCATCAAAACACCACTAAACATGGACCAACATGGACATCACATGGACATCACGACACCCGCACCCACTGGGGAGTTCTTCCTCTGCCGCCGAGACGATGGGGAGCCTATGGGATCCCTTGACCCTTAGGTGGTGGAGGAGGAACTCTCCAAATCCACAGGAGCGCCCCTGCACGCAAAACAAATCAGATCAGGGGCGCTCCCCATCCAAGCCAGTGACAATATAGATGGTCAGATCTTTCCGACCATTCACCGCATACACAACGCACCAATCACAATAACACCTACTACGCACTTAAACACCTCACAGGGCACAATACACGCACGGGAGCTGGCCTGCATGTTGGCGGAGACCCTGATCCTAAAACTAGAGGACCAGGGTGTCTCCGATGCGTTCAGGCTCCCCACACTACAAGGCAAACAAACCTCTCACCTTATCATACTAACATTCAGGACCCGAACACCACCTACACACATAAAAGCAGGTTACATTAGGTACCCAGTCACACCACGAGCACCCCTCCCGCGACGATGCAAAAAGTGTTAGTCATATGGACACTCCGCGTGTGGTGCCGTGCTAGAACACCCACGGGCGGGACATGCGCCCGCCAACACGCCACCGACACATGCACAAGTGGTGAGCTGAGCTGCGTCAGCTGCGGAGAGAGACACGCGGCCTGGGACAGGGCCTGCCCTCGGTGGACGGCGGAGAGGGAGATCCTCCGCCTTGTCCACCTCGAGGCCTGGGCCGTGCCTCGGGTCAGGGCGTGGGTTCTCGACTCGCAGTCTGCGTGGCCCGCTCGCCGCACAGAGCCGGGTAACCACACACGACCACCACCACCGCCACAAACACAAACAGAATACCCGGCTCTGCCAACACCCACACCACATAGCAGTGCACAGCAGTCGGCAAACGCAGCTTGGCGAAGCACAACTCCAACGCATGTCCACACTCGATATCAAAACCACACACAAGACACACCTCCCAATGCCAACACCGGCACAAACCACAGCACAATACAACTCAGCCAACCGTCCAGCACAACCGCCACCACTTCCAGCACGACCACTGCCCCCCCCCAGCCTCCACAGTCACCACCCCCTCAACCACCATCATCACCATCCCCACAAATCTCACTCGCACCGGTCTCGACACCAACACACGCACCACACCAACCTTCAGGCCAGGGAACACCGAAAACGGAAAAAAAACACGGGCACAGACCAGACTACAACAGACCCGGAAATGACAACGTCCTCACGTGCGACAGCACCACTAACCCGCTCACCGCAACCACCAATAAAACACACCACTCAAAAACAATACGGCAATACACCATCTAAGAGACCCTCTACCCGCGCCAACACCAACAAACAATGAATACAATACTACAGTGGAACACACATGGATTGATTAGGCACGAATGGACAGGCATGAATTCAAACAATACGCATTACAAACACAGACTACGCAGCAATATGCATCCAAGAAACACACTTCATCCCCGCCGACCCATATCAGTTCAACATCTCACAGTACACAATAGACCGATAAGATTCACACAACACACATAGATCAGGGGACGAGTGGTCTAGGGGTAAGATGCTCGTCTTACAATCGAAAGGTTGTGAGTTCGAGTCTCACCTGTCGCTACTCTTCGCCCGCGACCAATCGGCGTGAGAGATTGGCGACGCTATATGACTCAACGGTCGACGTGTCGTAAAAACCAATAACCTACCCAACACACACAGATCAGGCGGTGTGTGCACATATATTAGAAACACCACTCCTCACCGCCTGATACACTTCAACACCACAGCAGACCTACTACTCACCGAAATACACATACACAACAATAACTACACACTAATCAACATATACGGCCCCCTCGCGAAACACAGAAACTCTCTCGGAACTAAGTAAAGCACTTGGCCAAATTACCACGCCAGTCATAATAGCAGGATATCTCAACTCACTCTACCCACTATGGGACACCCGCACAACACACCCTGGCCACAGAGCACACAGCTTCACGCGCTCGCATAGCCCTCGGCTGGGAGCAGAGGTGCAAAACTGTGTCAATCGGATACCATCTCTTGATTCCAAAGGCCAGTTTTGCTACCTATCACATGCCAACCTACCTAGCGCATTTGCCTATTTATGCTTACATTCCAGCTCACAGTACCACCATTGAAGATGCAGATCACCACCTAATTACTCTTGGGAGTGCAAACATTGATTTTCCTCAGTCATTGATTTATTGGTGACAAGACATATTACATAGATGCACATCAAAGCAATGCATTGGCAAACTTAGCAATGATGCAAAGGTGTAGCATGACAACAAAGGTTCACAAATGCATTGACACACTGAGCACTTGACATTGACAAAATGCATTGACACACAAACACACATAGCATGACACACCGATCTGATATGCTAGAACTGAAATATGTGAACCAAGAATGTCAGTTCGGTGTGCCTACAGAACATACCAATTTGTGTCACAACACACTTCAGTTGCTAAAAATGAATGTAGGCAAAATATCAAAGATGCCAAAACAAGCTGAGGTTGCTAAAACCGTAACATGACAATAAAGCTTCCAAAAATGCATTGCAACACCATGGGCACAGGGATGAAACAAAAGCTGATTGGTTCAGGATCTTTGCCATCTAGAGCATCGTCCTCTCAAAAAAGAAAATTATCCTCTATTTTCTAGTTTGAAGGTTGGATGGGACCACATTCACAAAGTGTTGAATTACTATTTGGCATAATCATCGCAACTCCCTTGGAAGTCACAGGGTGTTTCATATACTACAAATATGAAGAACACCAACTATCCTCCCAAAGCAGGCTTGCTCACAAATTTTCCTTTAAATCCAAGATTCAAAAACATACATTAAACATCAAATGATGATGTCCATGATATCACAAGGCAACAGGAAAAGCAAGCTTGCTGGAAAGAAATGTATGGGACAAATAATATTGGTTACTATTAGTTTTCTGTGCAAGCAATTCAGGTTCCAAGTGCAGTCATATTTTTGGAATCTGGGAATTTTCCATCCTTCCAAAAAATGAATCTTGGACATAAACCATGCAACACAGATGACCCACAATGGCATGATGTGATGGATATTCATTGGAAGAATTGCATGATTGAAATTAGTTAAATTTTGCAAGAAAAGGATGGTTTTATTTGTAACGAAGTTTTTACATGCCCCCTGGGTTTATCAGCCAGTTCGCGCATGACTGGGGGCAAACTTCTTTGGTACGGTGATAGAACTATGGACCTCGACGTTAGCGATATTTAAGACTCCGGTTATAAATTAAATGGTTTTGTGTTTCGATCTCAGAGCCCTGACCCAGGCGTCTTGACAGGCACCACATAAAATCAAACAATTATATTTGCGTCTTTCATCAGCAATTACATGGCGATAGTTATTCAGGTTTCAATAGTGTAGCGTGATAGTCTAATTAGTACAACAGTGCCATTAAACGACCGACAGCTTCAACCGCTCTTGACAGACAATTCACCAGGCCATCCCACATCTTCATACATCTTGTCATACAACAGTCACATCTTCATACAACATCTCAGTCTCTCATCTCAAGTCCCAAGTTCTGATATTCCAAGAGGCAGCAGTTACAACAGATACTTCGGCTTACATACTGACCGGTCTTCATACATTCTACAATTTTCATCTCAAAGGACTACATCTCAACAGTCACACAGCGACTGATCTCAGAGTTCTCAGACGTACCTCAGTACCGACGTGGTGAGCCCTGGCGGCTGGCCGGCGGCGGCCAGCCGCCCGCCTTCGGCGACCGCTCGGTCGCGCGTCCCAGTGGCAAGTGAGAGAGAGCCCTCTCGATTTTCCGCGAGGTGAACGCGACGACCAACGCCCAATCATGTGACCCAATCCACGACACGTCATGGTCACGCGGCTGACTGCGCAGTCCAGGGCAACAGCCCTGGACATCCGACAACTGACAACAATGACTCGGACCCGACGAACTCTACCGCGCGCCGTCCCTCGGACCTCAGAGACATTCTCAGAGCTCTGGTTACAAACAGAGCTCGGCCGCTCGTGGGAATCACTGCTGACCTCGCATGTTTTCGGCTGCACCGCACTGCAGCCTGGCGTCACATCGCCGAGCCGCGCTTCCGACTGTCGCGGCAGAGGCACTGCCTCCATCTGATCTCAGAGCCAGCTCCGAGGCTGAGTCAGCGTGCCGGCCGTCGGCACCTGTTGGCTGACCTCAGCGCATACCTCCAGACAATACTGCACACAGACAGCCGGCAGATCGGGGCGTTACAGCCCATCTGTCATCTGACATTCCACAACCGCAATAACATTCATCCAACAGTCAATAATTATTATATGTGCTATTACCTTCATAAATCATACATACATCTGTCCTCACGTACCTCTGACGGAACAAACACATTCAGCATTGGCCACGGAGTATGACATCTGTCATACCTGTCATCCTACACACACACGCACAGCACTCGTGACATACCTGGCATATTGTTGCCACAGTGACAGAACCTGTCACATCACAGTCATGCTACTGTCATACCATTCATGTACTTACACACCTGTCATTTGACTGTCATGCACACACACACACACACACACACACCTGCTCATTGGGTTCCCAGAATATAATCACTGACATACATCACCCACTGACGGTCACATCACCTTACTGGCATTCACACGGCAGCGGCTTGCATCGAGGTCACGCGGCGGCGGTAGGGTGTCAGATAGCTATGCACCTGTGCCGGAAATGGGGGATGGGGAGTGGGTAAAGTCCGCTGGCCTCGGCGGCGGTCTGCGATTTGCCGACGTAAGCTGTGAGACAGCTCGGCCGACCCGTGGCAGGGCATCTGCCGGAAACTGTCGCGACATGAATTGGGAGGGTAGGGGCTAAATTTCTGAAATTAAAGTGCCTCCACAACCAGCTTTCTTACATATTTAGATATCAGAATCATGGAATTGTGAAGAATGTTTTTGACAATCGGACTTAACTTGGAGGTCATAATTTACTTCGTGTTTGCGATGTTCCAGACTGTATTTTGAATATTTCAGTTAGTTTTTACATTTTTATGACACAGCAATAAGCTTCAACTCTGCCAAAAACACAAGCATGGCTTAACAATCGCTAGAGAAGGAGGTGGTTTTCATGACGAGATGAGAATTTGGTTGAACAAGAACTATTTTCAGGTGTGAATATAAAAAACAGACAAGCATTTTTGTGGGGAAATACTTACAGCTCAGATAAACTGCATACATCTTGCATGATTCTATCCTTTAACAAACACACAATTGACGAATAGCTTGGTATAAAGATGCAGAAAACATCTTGGAAGTGATGCAAGAACATGTGTTAAGTGTCAATTTGCACCCAGCTGCATGAATTTGAGAGCCCTGTTGGTAGAGATAATGCAAGAAGGGATGACTATGAAATGGAAAATTGATTGATTCATTAGCTAGAACTGCCATGGATTTTTGATGGATGGCAAGAATTTTTGCGTTGATTATTTGCATGGAATATCAGATATATGATTAAACTTCAATGAACTTTCTTGCAGGGAGATATAAATTGTGTAGGTGTAACAGTTAATGCAATCAAATATCAATAGCTATAGGCAGACATAATCAGCTATATGCAGGTGTATGCTGACGTGATCAATCACACGTTAGTAGGTGTAGAGCAACATAATCAGTGATCAGTAGTTATAGGCCAATGTCATTCAAAATCTTCCAGCAGCAATTTGATGAAGCAGGGTGAGTAAGATGCAACAGCTGCCATATTTGTATGATGGTGGTGGAGATAATGTAAAAAGGGGTGACTATAAAAGGGAAAATTGAAGTGATTCATTAGCCAGAATCACTATAGATCTTAAATGGAGGACAATGATTGTTGGGTTAAATTTTACATGGAATGTTAGGCATATTGTGGAATTTCGCTGAGATTGTGGAAAGCATTGCGAACATACTATTGCTGGGGTTTTTGCAGTTTAGTCAAAATTGCATTAAATGTCTCATATCATTCTCCTTCGCGGTATTTATGAGACATGTTTTACGTCCATTTTACCTCCAGGAAGAAAAGAACGGGGTTGGTTTTGGTTAGGTTAGGTTTGTTTTTCATTTGGAAACCTACTGGTTTTTATATTTTTCAGAAAAACTGATTTTTCCCAAAAAATAAATTACACAATGTTGGGTTAGGTTTTTAAGTTGATTTTTCTGATAAATTGTTTCTTCATTTTTTCCACTTTTCAAGAATTATTTCTTACATGGGAGGTTGGGCATGCGTTAGTTATAGTATATTTTGTTCTTTTCCCCTTTTGTGCAATATTAGTCATCTCCACGCTCTTTCTTGGTGTTATTTTGCCTGCCAAATGGAAAGTGTGCATTTGCAGAGGAAATAAGTAGTCACATCATGCTGGCCACATTCTTAAACATTGCAATGGATACGGAAATTACAAGAATTTAAAAATTATCTTACAGCACACATTTTCCAATTGTCTTGCCACTTCAGCATGCTGCAGCCAGTTCGAAAATTTCAATTATCTTCATTTAATGTAATATGAAATGCTTGTGGGCACCCAACTTTCTGACAAGATAGATCCTAAGAAGTTGCAGTTTCCATCTTTGTAAAATATACTTCTATTTTGTGGTAGCTATCTCCGAAATCGAAGATAGAACCAACGTTTTCAAGCCGAAGCTGAACGCCAATTTTTCGTGGTTGGACTTTGGCTCCAGCCCTCCCACAGCCTTCGGCATACACACGGCTATCAAAATACTCTTACCTCTGTCCAGCAGTGGTGCATACTTACATTTAAATGTTTGTCGCAGCAAGCGGAGCCGCTGGCAGTGATCAGCTCGCCCGGTCTCGGCGTGCAGCCTCGCTCCACAACTTCATCTTGTCGGCCGTCGGGAGGCCTGTCGGTCGTCGGGAGGCCGATGAATAGCGCTTCTGGCTTACTTGCAGTTGCATGTGCGTACCTTGGCACAAACAATAATAATAGCGCCGTTTTCTACGATCCATTTGCCCCTGCCCATCAGATGCGATCCAAGCTAAAACTGTAGGGATTAATACAAACTTGGCAGCGTCCTGTATGCACAATCGATCATACAGCCATCATCAATGGCCGGCAGTCGAGCATCGCTGAACTCCTCATTTGTGGCATCACATATATTTTGATCAATCGCAAAGCAAATAATTCTTAAGCGCTTTTTAAAATTATTTAGGTGATTTACATGAGTAAAGGGTTCAAAAATGAATACTAACATAGTCATTAAAGTTAAAAATTAGCGAAACCTAAAAAATACCGTCATTTTATGTCTGTCCCGACATGAAACATGTCCATTAAACCTACTCCTTCAAGTTTGTTTCTAGTATCTTTCGTGGCAAGTTTTTCTTTAAAGCAAGTGCATTTTTGTTGAAAGAAAGGTTTGATCGCGGACCTAGACGATGGCGGCTGGGTCGGCACCGCCACCTCCGACCGTCGTGTCGGCCTGCGGCGGAGCAGAGACGCCCTTGTCTGACGCTGCGGCGGAGCAGGGACGCCCTTGCCTGGAGTGGGTAGGTTCAAGCGTGTGTTTTCCGCCGCTAGTTGTGTCTAGCTACTATATTCTCTGCTCTTGCTAGATGAAGATGGAACAAATTCAGGAGACCAAGTGGCTTGACTATTCTCGCAATATTAGATTGCATTTCCTTACATTTTGGTAGGTAGCTCGCATGGTAAAGCTGTGTTGAGTACGTGTTTGAAATTGCAAGTTAACAATGCGAGGAAATAAATTTACCCAAATTTTCCTGATTTCGGGAAGCAAAAGGTCCAACATTATACTTACTTGATATTGTGTCTGTCACGTCAACTTAACGAATGCATCCCGGCTGCAAACAATCTTTGTAAAATTTGAAGCTAAGCTGCAAAAGTTGTCCTTCAAGTTTATTCGCGCTACGATGGGAAAATTGTCACTGTGCAGTGTTGCGTGCCCAAGTGCGTATCAAGTAAAAAAAAACGTGGGCATCAGGCCACTTTCAAGTCGACTCTTCCCATGTAGCACAAATAAGGTAGTGGCGCCATGACGCTTATGATTGGTTATGACAAACGCTAAGGCGCTTACGTTAGGACAAACGTTAGGACAAACGTTGAAACGAGATAAGGCGCTATGACCTTACCCCCTGCTTTCTCTGCGCTCATGTTTCATTCGGCGATAAATCCCATAAAAAAATTGTGAAGGGCCATGCCTTGCGGTGCTGATGAGAATTTTTACCTGTGAAATCAAGCCTTAGCTCAATAAAAAGCACTTACATTGACGTCAGGAACTCCATGACATGGCTAAAATCAACTTAAGCGATGCAAAGTCAGAGCAAGACTCTGTACATTGGCCAGTATCACTTGCTTCATGCTAAATGGCCAGGGATGCCCTAGACTATGAGTTGTCAAAGGTTACGTTCGAGGCCTTACAATTGTCCTAAGTCTTAGTTCCTGAGAGCGTAAGGCGTACTCTTTTACTTGCTGCTTGTGTCCAGCTCCTATAGTCTCTGATATATCAGGGAATAGGTAATTTCGCTCCGTTCACTACGGCGCGCATCGTCGGAGCAATCGCATCAATTCCAGCACCTTTCAATGTGGAAGCCTATCAGGTGGCCAAGGCAGCACCCAATATTAGCATCACACATTAAGCGTTCAATGCATCTGTAGGCAATTTAATCCAGCGTCGGTTATCCTGCTTTCAGTCAGCCCCAGCTTTCAATTTCCTTCAGCAAAGTTTTTCATCAGCGAGCTCTCGTTGATTTTTAGGAGGATCTTCGAAAAAGAATCTGGCATTGAAGATGCTTCATTGTGTTCCATTTAGCTGCCAAGTGGCCAGTGCAAAAGGAAACCGGGCGCGGCAGGTTTGTCGGGAAGAGGTGGGAGCCATTTGCACGGCAGGCCATTGGCGGTCCGACATTAAAGAAGCTCCAGATATTCCAGACTGGATTGGGTTGGCTGTACGTAAAGCTACTATTACCTTCAAATCTTAGTGAAACTAAGGGGCAATACAATAGTGGAAGTGCTCACAAACGAAGAGGTATACACCTCTGATACTCCACCAATCAGTGGAAGTGCTCACAAACGAAGAGGTATACACCTATGATACTCCACCAATCAGTGGAAGTGCTCACAAACGAAGAGGTGTACACCTCTGATACTCCACCAATCAGTGGAAGTGCTCACAAACGAAGAGGTATACACCTCTGATACTCCACCAATCAGCCACTTTCCACTAAATATGCTCCACGCATATTCCGTAGTCGTCCATTGCACGAACGAGAAACAAGTACAACCTAATGCTTTGGAGTCAGAAATCATTCAAAATTATTATATATTAGTAGACATGAAGCAATGCCATATTCCGCATGACTCTAAAGCATTCGAATTAAACAAAATGCTCCATATGAGTCACAAAGCGCTTTCCATTGCTGTCGCGTGGCCCATCACTATCCTAACCCTCGCCGGGCGAGAAGGGGATGATGGGAAATCCGCCCCCTTTCTCCATGTGGTTTTCGCGGCAGCGGAAAAACGAAGCTCGGTAGCCCGTCCGGACTGGCCGTACCTCTTCCGAGCCCAGCTTTGCATACCTTTCACAAAAACGTTGAATACCGATAATCTTAGGTCACTGGCTTACGGCCGGTTAAATGCGGTCACATCCAAATAATTTTAAGAAAGCGTCACACATTCCCAAATGCTGGTATTGGCATACAGCTGTCCTAGATTGTTAACCTCAGCATCTCAGCATTTATATCAGGTGCAACACTGATCTGAGCTTTGTTTACAAGTTCGCTTTTTATACCATCACTGTTCACCATTAGTAGTGTTTTAGGACCAGAATCACCAATTTCGCCAAAAACGCACACAGTTCCATGTAGCTAGGCTGTTTTCGTGGATCTATGATTTCCTCATGAGTCGGTCAACTTCCAAGAGAGAAATGGTGATCGGATCCGATATAATGGTCAGAATCAGTCACTATGCGAGCCTTTAGGGTCGTCACCAGACACCCAGTTTCATCTGCTATCTGACCGAAAGCGGAACCTGCTGCTGTATGCGAATTTCTGAATATTCACACTGTGCTTAAGCATCACTTAACCATTACCATTCACATTGCGGCAGAACTCCCTACCCATCGCAGTGTCCAGACGGACCATTTCCCCCCCCACCCTCCTAGTTTTCGTCCCAAGCTAGGTGGAAAAATGCGACGAGCGGAATTGCTTAGCTCCATCCTTGAAATTTCAGATATATTCAAAACATTCTTGTGTTTTGGTTCACCTTCAAGGTCAGATGGCAAGTCAATATCGGTGGTGGAGTCAGTCACCGTAACTGTAGCAGTAGCAGTAACCGTCGCAATAGCTCCCTGGTGGACGCCGCAGCCATGATACTCTGATCGTGAAGCAAGCATGACTTCGTACTTTAATTATGATTATGTACAGCCTGAAGATTTAGTCCAGCGCCGACACAGCTACAAAGGCCAAGGTCACCTATCAGGTCAAAACCAAGAATCAAAGTACCAAAATCAAGTCAAAGCACCAGAATATACGTAAACTGTTGAAGCTGATCATTTTCGAAGCTCATTGCTCGCAGGAACAGTTAGCGAGCGACGCCAGCTCAAAGTGTATTTTCCATTTTTTAGATCTTAAAACAAATCGTTAGATTAAAAGCTTTTCAAACGAAATGGAAAATAATTCAATGAAATTTAGAGACCCGAGTCACATTAGGAATAAAATTGGCATGCAATATGATAATTGTACACCATGATTTAGTTATTTGTACTCCATAATGATCCGTGTGAGCCCCCCCCCCCCGCTCCCCGAGCGAATGTAATGCTTATACTCTGGATACTTTTTCGGTCATATGTCAGTGTCCTGACCTGATATTCACTCAACACGTAGAACACTATTAGAGGAAACAGTATGTCAGCATATGTGCTACGAATTGTCAACAACATAAATTAGCGGCATCGGTGTGCACAAAAGCGTATTCCCAGTGTAAGGTTTCGTTTGACTTGGTGACCTGACCTGAGATCACCTTCTTATGTCCATTCTTTTTGCTGGTGGTATTGTTTGTCTATACACTTGAAGTTCATTTTCAGACTATTCGCTTCCAGTCTGTTCATAATAAATTATTCCATGCCGCATCGGAAGCTCAGTTAGCAAGATCGCTGGCCTGCATCGGTCTCCCCTATCCTGGCAGGACAGGGTTGAGACGCTTCACGCGCTCGTATTTAGCCACCGGCTAGGAGGGTCAAATGACAACCGGCCAAATGA
Organism: Ashinkailepas kermadecensis; assembly: GCA_034440615.1. Taxonomy (NCBI): domain Eukaryota; kingdom Metazoa; phylum Arthropoda; class Thecostraca; family Neolepadidae; genus Ashinkailepas; species Ashinkailepas kermadecensis. The sequence continues at coordinate 342,908 of JAOTOM010005054.1, forward strand.
AGCCGGAGACGAGTTACTGGCAAAGGAGCAACAAGTTGTCGGCATGGTACATACCCTGGCAAAATACTTCCTACCTGTCACACGATATCTTCAGGACTGATAGCACCCGCACGTTAGGGTATCTAACATTTTCGCTGGAGCGCCCCCCGCCCCTGCCCATCCAACCCTCCGCCCACAGTCAGGGCCCGGGCGGCGTATCACACAGCAAACTTCACAAACATTGCTTAGTCACACCAGATGGCATCACACTTCATAGCCAATGATAACGAATATGATTGAGGATTGGACTGGAATCCCATAAGAATACGTTTCATTGGCTTTTCACTTTTGCAGAGGAGATAGCAAGCAGAGAGAGAGAGAGGGGGGATAGACAGACCAGGACCTGCTCGATCAGTCAGTCTCCGTGCTGGCGGAGGACTGGCCGTACAGTGCATTCGGGCCAAGACTGCAGCAACATGCTGCCTTAGGGCCGCCACGTACTGTTCACCAGGGAGTAGGGAGCAGCACGTGATCAAGTTATATTTCTTTCTCCGGTCGGTCGACCGAACGTCCGGCAAGAGGTCCAAGTCGAGGAACGTGCTGTTCCATTTCCTCAGCATTGGGGTGAAGAGGTATGGTCAACATCGATACTGTCACTGACAAGAACTTGAGGACCAAGGTGGAAATGCTACTCACTGAGTACCAGATCCAGATCATCCAGTGCCAGTACCAGTACCAGTACCAGATCATCAGGAAGAACAGCCTGACAGCCAAGCACATCGTGGTGGCCGGCATCAACTAAGCATCAGCTCGGTCACCTCGGAAAGAGTGGAAGGTGAAGGGGGAAACTTGATGAAGCTGTTTGATTGTGCCTCCCCAGATGAAGAAGGTACTGAGAAGAAGTACTGGGGATCTGTCCAAGAAGGACATGAGGTTTCTGAAGGGTCAGAGGACCGCCAGAATAGCATGAATGTCGGGTAAGGACAAACTCTATTCAGATAAAATGAAAATGAAGTTGAAGAAACAGGAGAGGAGACGAACAAGTCGATAAAGAAGAAAACAGCAAGAATAAAGCGAAGAAACGTGCAATTGAAGCTCAAGAGAGGCAGAACGAACTTGAGTAAGAATTTGAGAAGGTGAACTTTGATCCGGACTTCGTGGCACCAAGGTATGGCAAGAAGTGCACGAGGAACGACACCGCCACCCTCGAGATCCCCAAGGCGCCCTTCAATGATCCCTTCGTGACCTCACGCTCGGCAGACTGAAGATAGCGAACAATGTGGCGGGGCTGATGACCAACCCGTGGAGGTCGGTCACCGTCCCCCTTGCCGAATTTGCGACGAATCACATGGCCTGGATGCTGGTAATCCTCATCCCTTCCAGGGTGGAAACTACGAAGTATCATTGAAGGGCACCTTGGGGATCTCAAGGTTGATAGTCACTACTTTTGCCGTTCTTGCCAGAGTGGTGCTTCGAGGTCAGCATCAAATTTGGCCTCCTCAAATTCTTTCTCATCTTGTTCCTTCTGCTTATCTTCAATTGTACGCTTCTTCCCTTTCTTCTTTGGTTATCTTCCTTATCGATCCGTTTCTTCTCACTCTCCTGTTGATGAAACTTTTGTTTCACTTCCTCTGCATGGACCGTGTCCCTCCTCTGCATGGACCGCGTCCTTGCCCGATATTCAGCCCAGTATGGCGGTCCTCCAGAAACTGCATGTCCTCCTCCTTGGACAGATCCTCAGCCCGCGGTTCTTCCTCAGCACCTCCTCCACCTGGGGAGGCACAGTCAAACAGCTTCATCAAGTGGTCCTCCCACTCCTTCCTCTTCATGTCGGCCACCGCGGTGTGTCTGGCTGGCAGGCTGTCCTTGATGGTTTGGTACTCGCTGAGCAACCTCCTCACCTTGATATTCTGGTCCTTGTCAGTGACAGCCTCGATGTTGACCATGCTACACAGCCTCTTCACCTCAATTATGTCGAGCTGGAGCAGCTCGTTCTTTGACTTGGACCCATTGCCGGACATCTGGTCGACGTACCGGAGAAAGAAACAAAACGTGAGACGTACTCCCTAGTAGGCAGCACAGGACAGCCTTTGAAATGCAGCATAGTGCTTGCAGTCTTAGCTCCTGTGCGTCGTGCAGCCAGTCCCACGCCAGCACGGAGTTAGGCTGACCGAGCAGGTCTCTGTCTGTCCTCCCTCTGGCTCTCTTCTGCAAAAGTGAAAAGGTGAGAAGTCAATAAGGGAATATACATTCGACGTGCATATCCACAAGGATATCGGAATGTTTTTTTTATTATTGAGAAGGTGGGAGTATACGACTAGGGTGGACCTCCTCTCTTCTGCAGTGAAAATGACCATTTCGTCGTGCACAGACTGGTTAATATCCACTGCTTACCAGACAACTGAACATGTCCACTGCTTACCAGACAATTGAACATGTCCACTGCTTACCAGACAACTGAACGTGTCCACTGCTTATCAGACAACTGAACATGTCCACTGCTTACCAGACAACTGAACGTGTCCACTGTTTACCAGACAACTGAACGTGTCTACTGCTTACCAGTGAAACGAACATATCCACTATTTAATCGAAAACTGAACAATCCACTGCTTGCCAGTGAACTGAAAATATATATTGCTTACCAAAGAACTAACTGGAAAATCCGTTCCTTACCAGAGAGCTGGCACAAAGCCTACTGCTTTGCCAGAAAACAGAACATACACTGAACTGAAACATACACTGACTACCAGTGCACTGAGCATGACCATTGCTAACAAGGGAACGCATGACACATTGCCAGTTTATTTTATTAATTATACAGTGTGAAAAACCAACGAAAGTTAACAGATGTTCATCTGGGAATACAACGCTGCGAATTGTGATCATGCGTTGTTTTCTCCTGATAACAAGACTGCAGTACCATCACTGCGTTAGTTCCTAATGAACTTATAACTTTTATGTGTAAGCCGACGGAACGAAAACGTAGCGCAATAACTGAAAGTAGATACAGAAATGAGCAACTCCTTACTGGCTGGACTAACCTTGTATGCATCGATCATTTTGGATTCGTGAGTCTAAATTTCCCTGGCTCGAAATGTCATCCCAATGCCGTGGAAGCTGAACGCGAGATAATGATGTTGAAATGTAAAGAGGGTCAGTCAATACCATGTGTAGGAGCACGCGAGCTGGCGTATTGTTTACTAAGACCTCATGCCTGTCAGACATGGACGCTGCAATGCTTGTAGGGTTTGACGACCCCTCAGTAACGTTCTTCATTTGTTGTAGGGTTTCAGGGTTTGAGGACCCCTCAGTAACATTTCATTTGTCGTGGGGTTGTAGGATTTGACGATCCTTCAGTAACACTCTTCAACTGTTTATGAATGGAAAGACTGAAAACAGGAATGACGTTATCAGCCTTTCCGACCAAATAAGCACATTGTTAATATCACTTCCCAGACCTAGTCTGTCTCTAAGCCACTGTTAGTACCACTTCCCATAAATATTCCGTCTCTAATTCACCGTTAGCATCACTTCCCAGACCCGGTCTGTCTCTAAGTCACTGTTAGTACCACTTCCCATAACTATTCCGTCTCTAAGTCGCTGTTAGTACCCAGTACTATCACGGCTCTGAGACATCTGTCTCAGATACACATCAACTGACACCAGAAGAGCATCAATGAGTAAAGGCATGATCGAGGCCATGATGGATCACGTGGTATTCCCAGGCCAAATGAGTGTAGCCCATTTGGTGCATGTTTTTACACGAAGGTTTTGCCAGGGGCCCGAAAGGTGCATTATAAAACATACTCTAGCACATTGGAAGGGGATAGATGCCCACTTTATTTCTTTAAAAACAAACGTGTCGACTCAATCAACCGATAACAAAATGGAGATGTGTAGAAGGTATCAATCAACGTGAAATGCTAGTGCCGAGGATATTGGTTGCATGCTGATGCCAAATGGCACAGCGACGATATGCGATACCCAAATCTTCTATAATACTGAGACAATCACTGGACATTTGCTACGCCATATCTTGCTCATCTTGAACGACATTGCCTTGACATTTGCAGTGAATGTTCACAATCTCCGTGTGAATCACATATATTCCGGTTTGGGGAAAAGTCAAAGCATTTCGAAAATACACGGTAAAATATATTTGGTGAGATTTGCGGATTTTGACGACCACGATGTACAACAAAAACGTATTCTGAAATGGAAGTGTTATCACCCCTTAGATTCGTTGTCCTTTGGGGCAAACCAATTGTTCATCTCTCCGTTCCTCGATGTTGGGAGTGTGCTTTCTCTACACATTATGACGTCACTAACACCCGAGCCATAGTAAGCTAGAATGAATTGTTTAGCCACAAGCTGTGGAATTGTTGTGCGTATAGTACCGTAAGCTTCAAATTGATATCCCTGTACGCTTTCGATGCATTTAAAAAATCACTGGGGGCAGATTCTGCTCCCCCCCCCCCGAATTGGGCGACAGATAATCACCGATAAATGAATCAATCGTGTTCGGCACAGATGAAGGATGACCCAACGAGCTTTACCACGACAGCCGACACCACCGATTGAATGGGGGAGAGTCTTTCTAGCTACATTATTGCACGACTAACCCAATGGAGCTGGTGAGCCGATCGCGTAGGCTTACTGTGCGGGCAGTCAAAGAAGAGTCGTTGCATTTCTGAAAAGCTACCCGCGCGACGGGCCATGCTTTCATGGCTGTACATTGTATGTACGTCGTGCATCCGCCATGGCAAACGTTGCCTCGGAGCAGACGCCGCGAAGTCATCACGAATCACAGTGTGTCACGCTACGTGGCACCGCCGGCCAGCCACAGCGACAGTACCACAGCACACCGCAGCGACAGTGCCACCGCACACCGCAGCGACAGTACCACCGCACACCGCAGCGACAGTACCATCGCACCGCCGGCGACAGTACCATCGCACCGCCGGCGACAGTACCACCGCCGACAATACCACCGCACCGCGGCGACAGTACCATCAGACCGCCGGGAACAGTACCACCACCGACAATACCACCGCACTTCGGCGACATTACCACCGTACCGCCGGCGACAGTACCACCGCCGACAATACCACCGCACCGCCGGCCAGCCGCGGCGACAGTACCACAGCACCGCCGGCCAGCCACAGCAACAATACCACAGCACCGCCGGCCAGCCACAGCAACAATACCACAGCACCGCCGGCCAGCCACAGCAACAATACCACAGCACCGCCGGCCAGCCACAGCAACAATACCACAGCACCGCCGGCCAGCCACAGCAACAATACCACAGCACCGCCGGCCAGCCACAGCAACAATACCACAGCACCGCGGCCAGCCACAGCAACAATACCACAGCACCGCCGGCCAGCCACAGCAACAATACCACAGCACCGCCGGCCAGCCACAGCAACAATACCACAGCACCGCCGGCCAGCCGCGGCGAGAGTACCACCGCACCGCCGGCCAGCCGCGGCGACAGTACCACAGCACCGCCGGCCAGCCACAGCAACAATACCACAGCACCGCCGGCCAGCCACAGCAACAATACCACAGCACCGCCGGCCAGCCACAGCAACAATACCACAGCACCGCCGGCCAGCCACAGCAACAATACCACAGCACCGCCGGCCAGCCACAGCAACAATACCACAGCACCGCCGGCCAGCCGCGGCGACAGTACCACAGCACCGCCGGCCAGCCGCGGCGACAGTACCACAGCACCGCCGGCCAGCCGCGGCGACAGTACCACAGCACCGCCGGCCAGCCACAGCAACAATACCACAGCACCGCCGTCCAGCCGCGGCGACAGTACCACCGCCGACAATACCACCGCACCGCCGGCCAGCCACGGCGACAGTACCACAGCACCGCCGTCCAGCCGCGGCGACAGTACCACCGCCGACAATACCACCGTACCGCCTGCCAGACGCCGAGCAGGTTCGATCGGCAGCCTGTGGTATTCTGTGGAAAGCTGTTTCCTTTGAACACGTCTTTTGTCGGAAAAAACAGAGCAGTTAAGTTGTTGACACGCGACGTTTCGGGTGTCACCACCATCGCCGCCCTCGTGTCCGGACAATGGTGTCAGCCGAGCAAACAGACGGCCGGCGCCGCGCCGGCCGTCTGTTCAGCTGCCGTTCCGGCCGGCCTGTCCAGCGAGCCTCCTCACTGCCCGACCACAGGCTCGTGTTCAGCTGCCGTCCCGGCCGGCCCGTCCAGCGAGCCTCCTCACTGCCCGACCACAGGCTCGTGTTCAGCTGCCGTCCCGGCCGGCCTGTCCAGCGAGCCTCCTCACTGCCCGACCACAGGCTCGTGTTCAGCTGCCTTCCCGGCCGACCTGTCCAGCGAGCCTCCTCACTGCCCGACCACAGGCTCGTGTTCAGCTGCCGTTCCGGCCGGCCTGTCCAGCGAGCCTCCTCACTGCCCGACCACAGGCTCGTGTTCAGCTGCCTTCCCGGCCGGCCTGTCCAGCGAGCCTCCTCACTGCCCGACCACAGGCTCGTGTTCAGCTGCCTTCCCGGCCGGCCTGTCCAGCGAGCCTCCTCACTGCCCGACCACAGGCTCGTGTTCAGCTGCCTTCCCGGCCGGCCTGTCCAGCGAGCCTCCTCACTGCCCGACCACAGGCTCGTGTTCAGCTGCCTTCCCGGCCGGTCCGTCCAGCGAGCCTCCTCACTGCCCGACCACAGGCTCGTGTTCAGCTGCCTTCCCGGCCGGCCTGTCCAGCGAGCCTCCTCACTGCCCGACCACAGGCTCGTGTTCAGCTGCCTTCCCGGCCGGCCTGTCCAGCGAGCCTCCTCACTGCCCGACCACAGGCTCGTGTTCAGCTGCCTTCCCGGCCGGCCCGTCCAGCGAGCCTCCTCACTGCCCGACCACAGGCTCGTGTTCAGCTGCCTTCCCGGCCGGCCTGTCCAGCGAGCCTCCTCACTGCCCGACCACAGGCTCGTGTTCAGCTGCCTTCCCGGCCGGCCCGTCCAGCGAGCCTCCTCACTGCCCGACCACAGGCTCGTGTTCAGCTGCCGTCCCGGCCGGCCTGTCCAGCGAGCCTCCTCACTGCCCGACCACAGGCTCGTGTTCAGCTGCCTTCCCGGCCGGCCTGTCCAGCGAGCCTCCTCACTGCCCGACCACAGGCTCGTGCACACCGTCCCCATGTCAGGCTGACACGAGCGATGTCCACACTGATGCCCACACTGCTGGCCACACTGCTGTCCACACTGCTGTCCACACTGCTGTCTACACTGCTGTCCACACTGCTGTCCACACTGCTGTCCACACTGCTGTCCACACCGCTCCATGTGTACACCGTCCGTAAGTCAGGTTGGCACGCGCGATATCCACACTGCTGTCCACACTGCTGGCCACACTGTTGTCCACACTGCTGGCCACACTGCTGTCCACACTGCTGGCCACACTGTTGTCCACACTGCTGGCCACACTGCTGTCCACACTGCTGTCTACACTGCTGTCCACACCGCTCCACGTGTACACCCTCCCTAAGTCAGGTTGGCATGCGCGATATCCACACTGCTGCCCACACTGCTCCACGTATACACCGTCCGTACGTCAGGTTGGCACGCGCGATATCCACACTGCTGTCCACACTGCTGCCCACACTGCTCCACGTATACACCGTCCGTAAGTCAGGCTGACACACTCGATGTCACACTGGTGTTGGTCGCTTTGAGGGCCTTGTCACATCCTAAACAGTAGCTGTCAATAATATCGAAATTTGAGGTAAGAACGTTTGACGTTACTAGCAGTATACATTGCGAGTATATATTGCGCACGTCTTGCATTGCTAACAGTTCACGTCCTGATCATTTTACATGTGAACACTTTCCATAATTTTCATTGCAATTTCGCATTCCGGACATTTTATGCCACACAATTTGACACCACTCACCTCATCCATTACAAGCATCGGGCGCATCTTCACCTGCAATAGGAAGATATCTAGATGATATGAGGAATAGGGACATATTTCAAATTCCCATCGAAACGAGGTCGCGGTGCTGTCATGTAGGTGGTCCCGCTGCAAGATATGCGCCATTGTCCAAATCTGTAATTTGCCATCACGTAAGGCATACGCATCACTGTGCCATGTGTGTGCCCCATTGCGTAACGTGTCCCAAAATGTGTAGGCGAAATTGGCCATTATCAGGGGGGGGGGTCCAATAAAGAGCAGTCTTCCTCCGGAAACCGATGCCATCGACCACATGGGGAAGAGGCATTCAACTGCAATCCATGACGACTAACCCCATGTGGTTATCGTACAGTGAAAACCCTCTTACCCTGAAGTCGGCCTGTGGATGATGCCATTTTACATTTCGTGTTTTCTTCGTAACGCGTAAGTTGGTTGGATGGCTCACATCACACTTACCGGCCACTGCCACGCTCTCACGCAGCCTGGTTCCCGTGTCGCGGCACAGAACAACTAGACAGAATGAAACGCGTACAGACCGTGCCCCGACTGCTGCCGCCTTTGTCGTACAAGTCTACGAGCCGGTGCGCCCTCCGGTCCTGTCAGAACACTGCTTCCGGCACAAGTCCGTAAACGGAAACGTCGACGACGACGGCGACTGGCACCGACCGACGCTGTTCTGCGGAATGACAGTGTGCGACGTCCCGTAGGCGGCCAAACGGATTGGATGGCGCCTACACTTGTAACGAAACATCCATATAAACGCATTTCACATCCGCGAGCATCACATCCAAAGGCACTCACTTCTCACTCACCAGAGCCGAGTTGTTGTCAGGCGTCCACAAGCGCATCACACTCGTCATACCGCAATGTTGCGCCTGCTGGGCATTAACCGAGGCCAGGGAGGGCTCCCACCGGCCGCCAACTGGCCAAAGGGTACAATGCTACAGACTACTGAGCATTACAACCATATTACGGAAAGGCTCTGATCGTAAATTATCTAAGGCGCACATGGCGCTTCCCTGTCGAATGTTTAGACAACTAGTCGTCCGTTTTTTTAATAGGACAAACGGCTTCCTGTGACATGACCTGCCTTTTGATGGAAAATAATTTCTGCAGAAGAGGAAAGTTTGGCAGAAACAGATGCATGGGCCAAAAAGGTAGGAAATGCGATATGTTTCCAGACAAGATCTCTCCACATTTCGCGGACGATTCCATCATATCTGGCGCCATTTTACAGCAAATATATTTTTGTTTCAACTCAAGTGAAAATCCCATGAATTTAGAAAGCATTGGTCAGTCAAGGGCATATATGATCCGGGAATGGTGTTTGGTACGGTGTTTTCATTTCACTTATGATAATTAAAAGTTCAGAAGCAGATTTGTCAACAAAGCATTGATCCTCAGCAAGAATATACAAAATCGAGGAACCAAACGAAGGAAAGCAAGCTCAAAGGAACAAGAACGTTGTCGAATATGGCTCTTGAGCAGTCTGCATGTAGACAATGTCCTTTCAAAATTGGATTGAAAGTGTGGTAAAGAACAGTTAAATATTTTATAACATACAGACATCTAACATACAGACCAAGGCATTTTACGTTGTGACAAAAACTGGGAACCTCACCTCTGACGAAAGTAGAGAGCGAAAATTAACACCCCACCTAAAAGTGAATGTTTGGAAAAGTCTCTAAGTTTCAGGATGATCGTCCTAGGTGGTCTGGAGCTACAGATAGCCCACGGGGGGCTGTTTTGTGCCCCCCCCCCCCGCAGTTCTCACGTAATATGGAAAAATCGCAGTATCAATTTATGATTGCATGAATCCAGATAAAACCATCCATTAAGAACTTTTCAAGATCCACTTACGTCAATTACAATGGTATAAATGAAGGACAAAATAAGGCTAACACATACATTTACAATGCACACAGTGGCATGCGAGATGTAGTACAACTGGGTGTTAGTTTTGTGTGATGGGATACCAGAATTTATATGGTGAACTTGGAAAGAATAAATAAATCCAAAAGTAATCCCAACCGAGAGCAACCATCCTTGGAATAGACGCAGAAGTAAGCACCAAGGCCAGCAGACTGACTTCAGGCGGCTATGGCTTCAACAGTTTCCATGATGATTAAAACGCAGTTCGGGGCGTTGATTCCATTCCGACCGGCGCAGGTTCACTGTGCAGGTTCACTGTGCAGGTTCACTGTGCAAATGTCGCTCAGTATCTCCAACTACGCATGGTGCACGCTTATCTGCACATCGGAAGTCCCACCAAGGCTACCTCCCAGTTTGGAGTGTTTGGGGAGGGACACCGCTACCCGAGTCACAAGTACTTCTGATAGGGGTAGCGAACAAGGCCCGTCTTGCATCAATCTGAATACCTCCACCATATCTTCACAATATTATCAGCACCAAGCCAGCCTCTCAGGAGTTCTCCGACACACAGACTGCAAAGCCGAACCGATACTCCCCCCACGGCGTACAGCAGCAGCGAACCGATACCACCACAGCTCACAGCAGCAGCGAACCGATACCCATCCACGGCTCACAGCAGCAGCAAACCGATACCTCCACGGTTCACAGCAGCAGCGAACCGATACCCCTCCACGGCTCACAGCAGCAGCAAACCGATACCCCCCATGGCTCACAGCAGCAGCGAACCGATACCCCCACGGCTCACAGCAGCAGCGAACCGATACCCCCCCCTACGTCTCACAGCAGCAGCGAACCGATACCCCTCCACGGCTCACAGCAGCAGCGAACCGATACCCTTCCACGGCTCACAGCAACGGCGAACCGATACCCCTCCACGGCTCATAGCAGCAGCGAACCGATACCCCACGGCTCACAGCAGCAGCGAACCGATACCCACCCACCCACGGCTCACAGCAGCAGCGAACCGATACCCCACGGCTCACAGCAGCAGCGAATCGATACCCCCACGGCTCACAGCAGCAGCGAACCGATACCCCCACGGCTCACAGCAGCAACGAACCGATACCCCTCCACGGTGCACAGCAGCAGCGAACCGATACCCCCCACGGCTCACAGCAGCAGCGAACCGATACCCCTCCACGGCTCACAGCAGCAGCGAATCGATACCCCCCACAGCTCACAACAGCAGCGAATCTGACACACCGAAACTGATATCTTTGGTATGCAACATAATCAATGTGCCCTCTTGTTTCCATTTGCCCAACCTGCCACCATGTGGTGATGTGTGTTCTGTGTGGATTGTCTTGGGGTCTGTGTTGTGAATTTGTGTGCATATGTGGAGAGCTGAAGGGGGGATCAGCGAGTGCCGACTTGCAGATGACAGTTGAGACAATATGGTGATAACTGACTTGGGGATGGCAGAGGATGACGAGAGCTGACTTGAAGAGCGCAGGTGAGAAGACATAAAGACATAAAGACATAATGGGTGATGGCACATGATGGTGGCTGGCTTGCAGATAGCAGACGAGAAGAGATGAGCAGAGATGAGACGAGATGAGACGAGACGTCGGAGGTGATTTGTAGACACAACGAGAAGCAGCCCGATGACGAAGTTGAGATAATGTGCCAGTCCGACGGTGCCAATTTGGTGACTGGGGCGGTCCGGACGGGTTGCACTTTTTCCATTGCATACTACAAAAACGAAACGTTTTGAAACGTTCTGTTTTGTCTCTTTTTCACGCATTGTTCTTTTCTTTTCTGTATTGTTTTTCTGTCTTTGTAACATACCATTTGTCTTTTTCACGCATATTTTGGTTGCTTCTTTTCTTTTCTTTTTCTTATTCATGTTACCTGGTCCTCTTTTTCGCGTGTATGGTCTCTTTTTTCGTTCGTTTTCTCTTTCACATTTCATGAGTAAGGCATGTAATTGAAAGGAAATGGAAGAGATACTCGTGTGTTGGATAGTCGTTGAGACTAGTGGTGATGATTAGTGGGATGTTGTCCGTGGTGTTGTTCGTGGTGTTGTTCGTGGTGTTGTTCGTGGTGTTGTTCGTGGTGTTGTTCGTGGTGCAGTAGCATGTGATATATTGTCTCGCGTTGGTGTATTTGCTGCCATGTATGAGTAAGTGATTCATGGTAAGTGGTTGGTGACATTGTAGTCGTAGTTGTTCTAATATGTTATAGGAATGGGTATGTTTGGTGTTTGCAAGCAACAGGCGCGTAATTATACATTCTTTATGTCTGTTGTTTTGGTTGATAGTGTTCCAGTATTTGTGCTTGGAGTGTATATCAGATAGTTATGTTTGTGGGGTTTCCCTGCTTGTTGAAAGCGTGTGCTAATGGTTCGGTGAATAGTGTGGCAGTAGTCTGATTGTGAGTAAGTGCAGTGTGTGATTTGTTGTAGTGGCTTGGCTGTTCGCTTCGCTGTTTGCGTATTCATTGCCTTGTATGTTTATACGGCTCGACATCCAAAGGAGAAGTGGCTGTTGGTGTGGTGATAATTAGTTGTGCATGCAAAGTATGTGTGGTATGATGGGGTGTTTGAGTGTGGTGTAAGGTGCAATGCTGTGAATGACTGATATTGAATGACACAGACACGTTGCATGTCTGTGTTGTGTATTGGCGAGTAAGCCATGTAAATAGTGTATGATTCTGCGGTGTATGTGGATGCTGTGTCCGACAGGCGGGCACACAGCGTGACCCTGAACGGTGCTGTACCAGGATGCAGCGCTGCCCCTGCACCCGTCTGCTGTGGTGTGTGTCGTGGAGCAGTTAGTGCAGATTGTGCTGTAATTTGGATAGCGTGATGTGAATTACCGAGTGAGTTGCTGAATGTCCGCGTCTGCGTATGTGTGCTTTGGGTGGTCTTTGAGTAGGTGTGGTTTGGCTGATTTATGTTTCCACCACGCAGTAGCGTGTGGAAGAGGTTGTGTATTAGGGAGTGTAATATGTAGGTTGTTGAGATATGTGTATGCCACAGCTTATGGTTGTGCTGAGTCGAGGTGCGTGTATGAGAGCGTTGGAGTGCTTGTATGCAGGGTGTTATCTGATGAACTGTGCATTGTAGTGGTCTATCAGAGGTGCTTCGATGCGTCTGTGCTGTGATGGTGGTATGTGGTTGGAAATATGAAGTGTCTGTGTTGGTTATGTCACATATGATCCTGTGGTAATCTTCAGAAATTTATTTTAAATTGCATCAATCATTTTGATGATTGTTGGAGCTGTGTGCACGAAAAGTAACGATATTGGCCGAATTATAGATTTGCATAGCGTCCTTAATGCATGTTTGTCGAATCCACAAGTTGTGCCGGAAAGTGCTTTTAAAATGTTATCCAATATATGCGTGTCTTTGAACATGTGAGGCATGTGGCCGACAGGTAGGTAAGTCGTCTGCCTAATGTGATTCCTTAACATTTTGCGGTCTTAGGTGTGGGTCTGTGATCTACTTTGATTGGTTATATGTATGCCTGTGCATTTACATTTGTGAGGTGTAATGTGCGGATTTAGAAGTGGTGCAACGAATGCAGTGCAAAAAAAGTTGTATAAGTGACCAGTGTGAGCGTGTAGACAGAAGCAATTACAGGGTCCCGGCGGAGAGAAAGAGTGGACATGCAGAGAGCCCAACAGAGTCGAAATACGGAGCAGGGGAGACGAAGAAAACACTAGGATATCACAGAGTCGGCGCGCAAAAAGAACACCAAGAAGAGCAGTGAAAAGATCGTGCATAAGGCACTAGAGTGAAGCCGTGGTAGGGTCGGTGGGGGTAGCCTGAGGGGAGGGATGGCGGCACCGCCGGACTGATCTTAGAGAGCGATGAGCCGTGCAGAAGACAGAGTGGCGAGATACCGAGGGGCTGAGGTTCGTAGAGATGGGCTGCGACAGGCAGCTGACAGACGTGCAGAGGTGGGCGTGTGCTGAGTAGAAGCGGGGGGTGCGCGCTGGGTCCAAGCAGAGCAGAGCAGGCAGGGAGCAGAAGAAGACTGGAGTACTGGAAGAAAGCGGAGTGAGATGGCGTGCGTGTATATATATATATATATATATATATATATATATATATATATATATATATATATATATATATATATATATATATATATATATATATATATATATATATATATATATATATATATATATATATATATATATATATATATATATATATATATATATATATATATATATATATATATATAAATATATATATATATATATATATATATATATATATATATATATGTATATATGTCTGTGGGTGTGTGTGTGTTTGTGTGTGTATGTGTAAGCGCATAATGTATATACGGTAAGTTTGCATGTGCTTTGGGTGCCACAAGGTACAGTCTCAAAGCATTACCATTGAGAGTCCACCCGTGGTCACCCTGTGACGATGGCATTTCTGATATCATATGCCTTGGGGTGCCATGGGGTACACCCTCAAAATACTACTATTGAGAATCCACCCTCCGTTCTCCTGTGACAATTGAATGTCTGATATTTTCGGTGAATCATAGCTGACAACTCTGGATTAAACATCACTATCGAGAGTCCATCCTTCGTCACCACGTAACTATTACATGTCTGCTATATGCGGCGATCACATGCCCGATATCTGTGGCGTATCAAAGCCGTGATGTAGCGGTGGCCAGGCATTTGCTTGGAGAGACCGTCAGTGTATTCTGGGCGCTCACTGTTTTGTGCCTTTCCATTAGCAGACTGACGCGTATTTATGGCTGCTACCAGACGACCAAAAGTGGCTTGTGATAGGTGAATTATTGCACGTATACTGCGCTGTTTTTGTGTCTGTCAAGTGTGATGCGCAAATGGAGCTCTTGCTGGGTCGTTGACGCCTCACACTAGCACTGCCAAACTGGTTTGAGAGTTACTACCGACTGCTGTGCACCCACCGTTTGATATATTGGTCCGTTGGAAATCTGGGTCTGTGTTCCTACCGATAGTGGTGCACTCACCGTTGGATATCTGGGTCTGAGTTTCTACCGATTGTGGTGCACTCACCGTTGGATATCTTGGTCTGAATTGCTACCGATTGTGGTGCACTCACCGTTGGATATCTGGGACCACCTGAGATCGGTCAGTGCGAGCGATTGTGCGACGTGAAGCGGTCATGATAACGACGTGGAGTGGTCATGACAACGACGTGGAGCGGTCATGACAACGACGTGGAGCGGTCATGACAACGACGTGGAGTGGTCATGACAACGACGTGGAGTGGTCATGACAACGACGTGGAGCGGTCATGACAACGACGTGGAGCGGTCATGACAGCGACGTGGAGTGGTCATGACAACGACGTGGAGCGGTCATGACAACGACGTGGAGTGGTCATGACAACGACGTGAAGTGGTCATGACAACGACGTGGAGCGGTCATGACAACGACGTGGAGCGATCATGACAACGACGTGGAGTGGTCATGACAACGACGTGGAGTGGTCATGACAACGACGTGGAGCTGTCATGACAACGACGTGGAGTGGTCATGACAACGACGTGGAGTGGTCATGACAACGCCGTGGAGTGGTCATGACAACGACGTGGAGCGGTCATGACAACGACGTGGAGTGGCCATGACAACGAATGAGCGTGAGTAATCCAATATTCGAAGCGACCATGCACCTTAACACTGATTTGAGGACATTTTCGACAGAGAAGCTAATTGATGGATCGTCTTAATCATTGTGGCACAGCCGTGCTTTTAAAAGATAAATTTCAATGTGTGCTCAGTGCTGCTATCGCTTTAGATCAGGATCCGTGCTAAAAGAGCCTGCTGTATGTTTGTATCTCGAAGCCAACACCCGGCCAAGGAAACCCAATTCCGTCGCGCAATTGCATACGGTACGTTACCTAACCAACAAGCGGGAGTGGGATAATAGCTTCAGTGATGCACTTCGGCGCTGAAGTACATCCTTCACGACGACTGCCATCTTTCCCGGCAGCATGCTCAACGCAGCACCTTCTGCTTTCAACATTTTGTTCGAAATATTTCGATAATTTGATGGTGTGCCTAATAATGCGTGTAATTGTGTACCTTAGGTAATATTTACCCATGTGGGTGTATTATTTGAGCCATGTTTCGGCATTCCAGCTGGGATACACTGCAGCCGTTAGCGTTGCTTTGACGGCCATTCACGAACTATCAATTATTATAATTGTGGCATATAGTGCGACTGCTTTTGACAGGCTCCTGTAGTGAGCGGATAACAATTACCGCGTCAAACACCAATCCTCCACCCGACTCTTTGTGGGCCATGTCGGGCTTGATTCAGCACACAGTAGCGCAATTGAACTGGTTCTTTGTTGCTGTTATGATTGCTTTTGTTTCAGTATTTATTTTTGGGATGCATTCAGAGGCACAACAGTACCACATTGTCGAAGTGCAACGGTGCGTGACCTGGAACAAATACGACATTCCTGACATCCGACGGCGAACTAATAACATCTACATATTGAAGACACAGGCATGAATTAATTTCTTGCGTGCCGTAGTCTAGAAGAATGTCCGATACTTTTGGAGCCAGGGATTGAATTCCAAGCCATAGATGAATGAAGCTAAGCTTTGGACTATATCGCTTTAGTTACAACGCTGGAGCATGCGAATTATCATGAGATCCGATTTGCGCCTGTGATCCTCTTATGCCGTATGTTATGCGTTGTGCATTGGATATAATCTTAGCTATGCCGTCAGCTTAGTCGCCGATGCTTGCTGTGTGAACTCTCTCCTCACTTCAGCCTCGCGTTATACATATTGAGCCTTAATGCCAGTGTTACGACCACCGATGGGAGCACGGTTTGTGTGTTGCAGGTGGATGAAGGGAATATGAGAGGAGGAAATCCCTTCCTGAACCATCGGGTACTAAATGTACTAGAGTCACGATCCCTTTGTTTTCATGATATACGCGGGTCACCGCACATCTGTCACACGAGGTGAAGAACACGATGCGCCATAGTTGCCTTCCGCCAACCCTAGCCAATACCAGGCTCGTCGTTTTCGGAGAACATTTGACCACACCTCGTTTGACAAATGATCATCACATGAATGACATATACGCTGTTTACGATGCAATTTTGAAAAGTACTTGAGCCAGTTGCGTGCCCAAATATACTAGTTCGTACTATCTAGAAAGCTACTATTTTCTGGCAGTAATATGGTGGCATCTAAACTTGGTAGCAGAGTAATAAATGCAGCATTGGAGCCCATGGGACAATAGAGAGCACCGTTCATGTCGAGTACTCTTGTAGAATATGGACAGCGTAATGATAATTAAGGACATTTTACCGAATCTGTTCAGCTTAAGCATTTTACCGAATTTTGCAACGCTTTACCGAATCTGTTCTTTTCGGGCTCCAATCCACCTGAAATAATTAAGAATAAACCTGACAAGCTTTGCATAGAGAGCAGAGGCGCAGCCAAGGAAGCACGCCCCTTAGTAACTAAAAATACGCCAGATGAAGCGAGAAATTCTGATATTTTCACCACGCAAAACCTAAAATTTTCGGTCCGCTTCACGCGCCGGAAGATGTACCTTTTCATTCCATTTTTTGGTCGCCCCCCTTTAAAAAAATTCCTGGCTGCACCGATGATAAAAAGAATCGACTTCAACATGGCTCTTTATCGCCTATCCCCCACAACTTTGAGACAGTTCCCGTGTCACTGTATTGTACTCAGAGCGAATAAATATCTAAGCTACCAAATATCGATGGGTTACCACAAGGAGAAATTCGAGTAGTAGTTTTCCAATCGGAGAATGGCGCGCCTGCCCCTCATAGGAACAAGGTGTCCCCCTCGTAGAAGCCCAACTACGTCTTCTGGAATTATGCGGCCAAAGGCACACCTCTGGTACGTTCGACTGCGCTTTGCCACAAGCGAATCCAGGGGGCATTCGGACCATGCCCCCCCCCTCCACCCTCACCCACCCCACGGCCTGGGTTTAGGAAGTCAGACTTTTCGGCGCTTTCCAAAATTATAGACAAATTTATTAGTAAAATATCACTTTTGTATAATGATGCCTCAGACGTACATTGCCGAAACCCGAGGAGCAAAAATACTTGTTTTTGTTTCTTTTCTATTCCGACCTTCCGAGAATTCCATCATAAACAGCGTAATGGTGTTTCTCACACTGCATTGGGTGCCCCGTGTTAGGTGCAAATTAGTATTTCCTCAAACACAACATCACAAATGCCTGTATAGTCGAAGCACAGACCTTATGCCTGGATTTGACTATTTCGAGAAGAACAAAAAGATTAACCGTTCATGGAAGCTATCCTTCTTGGGACGCAGGATTATATTTTGCAAAACTAGCAGGCAAAGTGCTTATTTTTTCCCATGCCCTGTCCACACCTGCGGAAAAAAGTGACAAGAGCGGGCTCCACAGACTGCCATGCGCGTGTGAAGCAGTTCCGACGATGTCGTCGGGTTACACTTGAAACTCCGGGGAGATGTCGAAATTTGTGTGTGTGTCCATGCTCAGCTGAGAATGAGCTCGTATTTATTTGCTGGGTCCAGCTGAATACGTTTGCATTACCATTGAATTGCTGGCATGATGCTAAACATCGGCGCGCTCAGCTCACTGAAGACGTACATACTGGCAAGAGGTGGTAGATACCAGAAATATTGTGGCCGAGTCGTGGCACCGGCGAGTCTGCCGCCACCACACCCAGCTGCCGCCCCCAGAATAGACCCAGCTGCCACACCCAGCTGCCGCCCGCTCAGAACGACGGCATGCTTAGCATGTGTGCAAGGTAGCACCATCATTGCATCGTTCGGGTTTATAGGTGTCTTAAAGCGAGTCCATGCATTTTATTTGTATTAATTATTACCTTGTATATGTGATGAATTGTTGACTTCAATAATTCCCTGGTCAAATATCTGAGAACATGTTAAGAAAATAGTATCGGATGTTTAATGCTCATTACCCAAACTACTGTTAAGATTATGAAATGTCAAAGCAATTTCTGAGTGACTTATGATAATATGATCACCTGGTATCATGTTTGTCGAAACCAAAGATATGTCTAAAACCGGTGTGCCTGTTTTCAACCAACTATTCTGTCCTGAGCAAGTTATACCACGTCGCTTGTTCTGAGCAAGCTGGGCCACGTCACCTGTTCTAAACCATCACACAACAAACAGACAATGTCCCTTGTTCTCAACAAGCTAGGCCACATCGCTTGTTTTAACCTGCGCGCCGAAATTTGGCACACCTTTTGCCACGTTAATTTGGCATGTTGTGCGACGATGTTTAGGCTAGATCATCTACGGTTAACGAGTTATTCAAGGTCAAATGAGGTCACCTCCAAAACGTTCAACCAGTTGTCAAGCTTAAAGGATACAGATGTTTTAATGAAACTTTCACCGTTTGCGTATCTTCAAGGATGCAACAAAACGCATCAGAGGAATTTGTGATTTTTTTCTCTTTTAAAAAGTAGATTTGGATATTTGCCCATTAGGGCTAAAATCGAAGATTTTGGCTAAAGTAAGAATTTTATGAGAGCAATTTGACTTCAAGCAATGTTTCGCGGTCCACTCTATTAATTATACAAAATTAAAATTCATGAAAATCGAAAACTCAATATTTTCTAAATGTAAAAAATGACGATATTTTGGTGGGAAATATCTGAGGGTCATGGTCAATTTCGCATTCCTTTCCTGATTAATATTTACATTTCCTCCAAAATGAACTCCACAGAACCCCAAAAATGATGTCCGTCGTGATCACATAGACCACCATAGTGACGTCATTTTTTTCGGGGGTTAAAATTTTGGGGACGGGCTCGGGTCCTATTCATCGAGCGCTTTCCGATGACACCACTCTCCTTTTCGTGCAACGCTTAGTTTTGAAAATGGATGGGTATATAGGGACTCCCCCCCCTCCAAGAGACGGGATGTGAGGATCTCACCGGAAAGGGTTAAGCAAGCCAGACCATGTCGCTTGTTCTAGGCCTTGACATGCAACAATCACTACATATTCAAGCCATCACTTAGCTAGCGCCGGCTCGGGGATCAACAGCTTTCCCTGCCTTAGTTTTTTTCTCCAATAGATGCAAATCAAATGAGGCTTACACATTGCAGGCAAATGAGGCTTACACATTACATAATATTTTGTCCTTAATATGTAATCGTCTGGGAAGCTTGACTCTGGATCATATGAGGTCCGTAGCCTATTCTAGGTCAAAGAAGTCAAAGTCCAAAATATTGATCGTTCCCAGCTTCATTCTAGGATGTGAATTTACATCCCTGCAACTTGCAGAAGTTACAAGATGTGGTAGAAAATATGCATCTACGAATGTGTCGGTAAGCACTATCTGACATGACCTAAAGACAGGTCAATTATGGCCTACTCTCGCGACTTGGCAGCAATTTGAGCAGCTGGCCAGGCATCACATATTTGAAACACCTTGTGCTTATCCGATATAATATTACTGCACGACCAGGCAAAGCACACGTGAACTATGTTGATGTTATAACTCCAGGCTATAGGTGAAGTTCTCTATATGGGTGTGAGTGAAGTCCCGCTATTGTCCTCAAGCACAATTGTTCCCCAAGAACCATAGTTTGCACTTCTTTAAAATTAAGCAAAAGTTTCTAAAGGTTTATGTTATGGCCAGCAAATAATTTAGATGTCCGTGCTTACAAGGTTATCATAGCCATCCAAAAGGTTCTTCAAATATGTCTAAGGTAACTGACCTCAGATACATATATTGGGCGCTTAACTTATCCAGCGACGTGGTTTTTGTCTGTGCAGCTACTTCTTATCTAATGTTTATCTCATAAATGCAATGCTCCATGACCTGACCAAAGCACACGCGAGCCATAGCCAGACTATGGTCGTGCATGCTAGGTAAAAAAAACATCCATGTCCATGTCCGTCGAGTCTTTGAAAAATGGACGGAAAATGTTGAAGTGCAAAGCGTCAAATGAAAAAACGTATCGCAGAAGAAGACAAGCGGAATACGTCAAGCCGATAAGCAGTGTAAGAATAAAATGTGAATGCATATGAAGCAAAAGGACAAGTAAAAAAAATGAAAATTCAACTGGAAAGAGTCAAAAAGCAAGGTATAATCGCAAATTGAAAAGGACAAAAAGTCGAAAAAAATGTCAAGTCAAATGGCAAAAAGTCCAACGGAAACAAATCCAAATGAGCTTGCCCACGCTACACCTCTTCACGATAAACTGCGAGTAGTGAGTGATAGGGGATCAGAGCAGACGCCATGCTGCTCTGGCGCATGGCGTCAGAGCATCCTCCTTTCCATTGACTACTGCAATGAGCCATTGAAAGGAGGCTCATTGCAGCCTCCTTTCAATGCAAGGAGGCTGCATTGAAATACGAAATGATCAGCACTTGCGATATGTTCGCCCTCGTGCTGCACAACGCCACCGATGGCGATAAGGTGACGCGTCTCCCCAATCCCAATCACATCCTTGAAGATTGTCCTCTCCAATATCCAGCCATATGCTTTTTGTCCTGATTTGGAGGTGGGGGATCATCGGTGGGGTATGAGATCAGGGTTGCAGTCCTCCTTGCATGCGCAGGGCGCGGGAAGCATGTTGAAGTTGAAGGAGTCTGATCAATCGGGATCCTACCACCACGCAACTCTTCGGCTGTTGGCCACGAATGATTAATCGTAAATTTGCTCTCAATTTTTGTTCCGATGTCTGTAATTTGAAACACACTCATGATTTCGGCAACACTATTTTGTGGTCTGACTACCTTAGGTATTGCTTGAAATCATTTTATCTTTAAAATAGTTCATTTTATGTGGGAATTTGAAGACGAATACGCACGGAATATTTTACTTCTATCCCTTTGACATTTATGCTCAACGTTTATCTTTATTCCGTTTCAGGTTCATCCTTTCGGCTCTTGTTCATTATTTGGCTTTTACCCCGCTTGACTTTTCACTTTTTATCCGGGTACCGATCCCGCCAACCTACAGGTACGGCCGAGAAAACACGGCCCACCAATACAACGGAGCGGACGGATAAATCATGACCTCCCTGCTCGTGGGTAAGTAGGTGATCGGGCAAATGGATATGCAATCAGACGATGTACGGAATCGGCTAATGGATAGACGAGGACTGCAACAGCCTCCGGAAACACCTCCGTGTTTCCACGCCCCTTTTCGAGACGGCTGTAGTAATCCGTGGGGGGGGGACGACCTCGGCCTGACTGCGTAACAATGGCCGGAGCCACTGCAGACATCATCTGGTTCAACTGCTTCAGCTTATTCAGCTGTGACTACAACAGCTGAAGAAAACCCACGAAATATGATGAAATATTTGTTCGCATATACCTTCTTGAATGAAATGTTTATCTGTATATACCTGAGATGGAAGTGCATTATAACAACATGAGACAAGGACTGTTTTTGTGATAATTTGCGATGCGAGTCTGACAACCAGCCTCCGCCACCTGCAATTTTTAAAACATTTGTCTCGATATTTTTTTTCGTTCTGATATTGTACTCCGATCTTCAAAAGAACCCATCGAATATCTGGTGCATGTCCGAAAGACCAGTGAAAAAAACATCACTGTCAGTGGTTTTTTTTCTACCGCGATGTCGGTCTGTATATTTATCATGTCTAGCAATGACAGTGTGTTATGTCAAGGCTGGTGAGGTGAAACGTTTTCTTGGGGGCTTGATTCTCTTCCGTGGAGTTCTTTAGATACAGGCATCTGCTTTTCGACATGAGCATGAGTCTCCTACACGCCAGTCGTCTGGGCGGTACGCGTACACGCCAGCCGTCTGGGCGGTACACGTACACGCCAGCCATCCTTCCTGATCACCAACCGTCTGGGCGGCCGGTCTTCCTGATCACCAGTTGTCAATGGTTGATGTCGGCGGCCAGAGCGGCCAGTACCAGAACGGTTGGTGCTCCCTCCCCTCACCTCCCGCCCACGGCGGTCAGAGCTGTCAGTACCAGAACGACTGGTGCTCCTCACCCTCCCCTTCCGCCCACGGCTGCCAGAGCGGCCAGCACCAGAACGGCTGGTGCCGCCTGTCAGACGTGTGATGTCTGCCCTCCCCCCTCCCGCCCACCCGACAAATATGCGCCCGACTCCAGCCACAGGCATTCGTCGGATCAGAGGATAGCAGGCCAGAGAGGCGGTCGTGATGACGCGGACTGCTGGCCACCAACGAGCGGGTGTGCTCGCTCTCCCTGCGCCGACCGACCCCGGCGGCACGGATCAAATGTCGGCCATATGGCAGCACGTCTGGCAGCCGGATAATAATTCCCCAACGACGCCTGTCTACCAGCGGAGAGCACGTCATCAGCGGACGGCACAGGGACGACAGATCTGATCACCGGTCCGGATGAAAATGCGGTGCGGAAATAATGCGATGTCGATTAATTCACTTGTGGATTTGCATCGTCCTAAGCCCAGGGTGAATTGGAAGGCGTAGACAGTGATGCTGAAAAGAACTCAACCACTGCCCGTTCTTCCATGACACATGGAAATCGGCCTCCCGGTCACTGAAGCATATTGCACGAAACTAATAACGTAGTGGTTATGTTTCAAAAACAGTGTTATACATGCATGATACCTTGATGGTGGAAAAGCACATCGTTCATGACAAAGGCACTCGCAAACTTGTGTTGCCGAGCTGACAACTGTGTAACTTTGCAACAATGACTGGGGAACCTAAGCAATCTCAAACTCGATTTCATCTAGTCGATGACTAGATGGATTTATGGGCCGAAAGCATTCGGAGTGGGGAGAGCACTCAAGCATCCTACAATATTTGTCAAGTTGCACTCATACAAGCCGTACAATAAACAATCACGGCAAAAATAAGAATCTTGCGCCAGACAAGTGCAACGTTTTAATAGCCTTCACAAATGCTACCCATATTATGTTAGTAGAATAGAGCTGGTGTCGTAGTGACCGGTTTCACGAGCGATGCTTCTCTGTCATATTATGCTATGGACGGAACGATAAACGTACTTCGGGATGAAGCATTGCCAAGACACTAGGCGGGCCTGCGACAGGATCGGCATTTCAAAGCCTGAACAACCGATTCAGAGGACAGAGGCTCTCGCTGGGTAACTATGTGAGAATATTCGTGTTAATCTACTAACGTCGTCAAAAATGTCCTAAAGCAGACACTGTTGCGTTTCCACATTCTCGCTCTCTCTCTCTCTCTCTCTCTCTCTCTCTCTCTCTCTCTCTCTCTCTCTCTCTCTCTCTCTCTCTCTCTCTCTCTCTCTCTCTCTCTCTCTCTCTCTCTCTCTCTCTCTCTCTCTCTCTCTCTCTCTCTCTCTCTCTCTCTCTCTCTCTCTCTCTCTCTCTCTCTCTCTCGCTCTCTCTCTCTATCTATGTCTCTCTTTCTATCCAAATTTCTGGCCAATGAATGCATTGGTTGAAGGTGAGGACATCATGTAACATATTCTTTGATGTTGCATCATATTTAAGGGCAAGAAGAGAGCACGAGTGATAGATAATGCAGCATAAATACCACGGGAATGACAATTAAGAGCAAAGTGGATTTGCCACACATGTGAAATTAACATGTCAAAAAATTATGCAAACGAAACACGGATGAGCGAAAAGGATGCGAGGGGTTTCTCCCACCCACCGTTTCTCTCTTTTGAACCATCGCTATCTTAGGAAACTGATGTCAAGGTACTAGGCGGTAAGTGGAAACACGAGAGTTATTTACACCAAACACTTTACGCCGCAGAAAAAAACAAACTAGCCAGAATTAAAAGCGCGCCACCATTGGTGTAAACCTGGCTCAGATTTCGTTTAGCTTCAATGTTTGAGCCCAAATGCAAGCCCGTCTAAAGTCTGCGCCGCTTCAAAGCCGTGTTCATCTTTCCCATTTGCTGCATCTGGAATTGGATTGGACTGTGATAACAGTGGCTTGCGTTGTTTCTGTCAGCAGGACCGACCACAGCTTGCCAAGGCAGCAGAGCTCCCGCACGACCACAGGGGAGGAGGCTGACCCCGGCTAGCTCATCCACGACCTCGGGAGAGGGGGCTGATTCCGGCCAGCTCCTCCACGACCTCGGGGGAGGTGGCCGACCATGGCCAGCTCCTCCACGACCTCGGGGGAGGGGCTGATCCCGGCTAGCTCCCTCACGACCACAGGGGAGGGGCAGATCCCGGCCAGCTCCTCCACGACCTCGGGGGAGGGCCGATCCCGGCCAGCTCCTCCACGACCTCGGGGGAGGGGCAGATCCCGGCCAGCTCCTCCACGACCTCGGGGGAGGGGGCCGACCATGGCCAGCTCCTCCACGACCTCGGGGGAGGGGCCGACCATGGCCAGCTCCTCCACGACCTCGGGGGAGGGGCCGACCCCGGCCAGCGGGCGCAGTTCGCCAGCACCGCGGATGTCACGCACCATATCATGGTGGTACGGGTCCAGTCAGCATCGATGGGTATATATATATATATATATATATATATATATATATATATATATATATATATATATATATATATATATATATATATATATATATATATATATATATATATATGTGTGTGTATATATTTCCCTATATATGTTTTTGTGTTTGTGGGTGTAGATTTTCGTTTGTATGCATGATGTCCCTGTAATATAAGGGAATATTGTTGTTCTGCCGCATGAGTAGACAGACCATGGGTGTGACGCGATGTGCCATGCAGCGCAGTAGTGCAAACAAAATGGGGCCTCGTGCAATATCTTCGTCATGGACCACAATACATGTCACCCAATGACTGCAAATATTCAAAGCCGATTGCTGAGTATACCGGAAAGCAATATGCAGTTCCTCTGGGTCCCAGGGTATGTTGGTGTGCTCAGTAATGAAATTGCGGATGCTCTGGCCAATACAAGCCTTCATTTAAACTAGCCAGGGTCTTTCCCTATGTCCCTCTGTGTTGTTCTTGCGAATATTCACTCCTGTTACAGGACCGATCTACAGAAGTAATCGGAACGGAAACCATTTAACATAATCCCCAGTCAGTATGGGCGTACTCCGACCTTGGGCGACAGCATACCAGGCATGCCGTCTAAATGAGGCAGCTCTGGCGCGCCTCCGATTAGGTCACACAAATATAACTAATTGCCGTTTGACAACAGGTAGTTCACATTCCGTATGTAACCGTTGTCGTGCGCCTCAGGCCATGGAACATTTTCTGCTGAACTGTCCCATATGCTTAACCAATGGAATCACAATGCTGCGCTTCGCTACTCAGAATCGAATTCAGCCAACCCTGGTGACAGTTCTGGGAAACGATTTCCCAGATTTTTCAGAACGCCTCTCTACGGATGTAAAATCAACTGAACTAATTCAGCACATTTAGGCCGTTTGGGTTTCACCCGCACATATTTTGGCACCGCGTGTGAGGTTTTCACCAGCCCACAGATGTATATCTCCCGGCTCTGATTTTTCAGGGTCCAGCATTATGATGTATGTCAATAATCGTGATGTGAAAGAAGGTGGTTGGAATCCGACAGTTGGAGGTAGCGTTGCGATTCGACCGAGTCGCGGCGTCACCGATGACTGACTGGTGGCCCGACTTCTCACTCGCGGCGTCACCGATGACTGACTGGTGGCCCGACTCCTCACTCGCTGAGAGACCGATGACTGACTGGTGGCCCGACTCCTCACTCGCGGCGTCACCGATGACTGACTGGTGGCCCGACTCCTCACTCGCTGAGAGACCGATGACTGACTGGTGGCCCGACTCCTCACTCGCTGAGTGACCGATGACTGACTGGTGGCCCGACTCCTCACTCGCGGCGTCACCGATGACTGACTGGTGGCCCGACTCCTCACTCGCTGAGAGACCGATGACTGACTGGTGGCCCGACTCCTCACTCGCGGCGTCACCGATGACTGACTGGTGGCCCGACTCCTCACTCGCTGAGAGACCGATGACTGACTGGTGGCCCGACTCCTCACTCGCTGAGAGACCGATGACTGACTGGTGGCCCGACTCCTCACTCGCTGAGAGACCGATGACTGACTGGTGGCCCGACTCCTCACTCGCTGAATGACCGATGACTGACTGGTGGCCCGACTCCTCCTCGCTGAGTGACCGATGACTGACTGGTGGCCCGACACCTCACTCGCTGAGAGACCGATGACTGACTGGTGGCCCGACTCCTCCTCGCTGAGTGACCGATGACTGACTGGTGGCCCGACTCCTCCTCGCTGAGTGACCGATGACTGACTGGTGGCCCGACTCCTCCTCGCTGAGTGACCGATGACTGAATGGTGGCCCGACTCCTCACTCGCTGAGTGACCGATGACTGACTGGTGGCCCGACTCCTCACTCGCTGAGAGACCGATAACTGAATGGTGGCCCGACTCCTCCTCGCTGAGTGACCGATGACTGACTGGTGGCCCGACTCCTCACTCGCTGAGAGACCGATGACTGAATGGTGGCTCGACTCCTCCTCGCTGAGTGACCGATGACTGAATGGTGGCCCGACTCCTCCTCGCTGAGTGACCGATGACTGACTGGTGGCCCGACTCCTCACTCGCTGAGTTGGTTGCTTCTGGCCATCAGTAACTGTTTGTGCGTATTGCGCCCGACGTACAAGAGCCGGCTTACCGTAAATGTTCCTCAGACAAGCATTCTATTAGCATAAATTATTCCCTTCGCTTGAGCTACTTTCGTACGTTATTTGCCCGGAAAGCAGTTTTCCGGTTAATGTAGCTTTTCCCAAATGTCTGCTGGTACTCGGCCACGGTCGTTAAAAAAAGAAGAAAGAAGGGCCAAACCTCCCACTACCTCCCTCCACCCCCACCCCCTCCTCCACACACACTTACACAAACCATGCCCTCCTCCATTGCTGTTTAGGTGGTTTGGTTTCTAAGTTTCTCAAATTCAATGAAAAATGCATGTTCATGGTCAGCTACCCTCCGCTCCGCCAGCAAAACAACTCAGTCATGATCCTGAATAAATAGATCGGCAACTGGGTTTATCACCTTGGCATGATTCTGAATGAAAATATCGGCAACTGGCTCCGCGAGCCAAACAACTTAGTCACGCTCTTGAATGAAGAGGTCGGTAACTGACGCCGCCAACAAAATAACTAAGTCATGATCCTGAATGAAGAGGTCGGTAACTGGATTTATCACCTTGGCATGATGGTTTCGTACCACTCAGAATTTCGCTAAGTACATAAGTCCTTTGTTTGGACACCAGGAAAATACCATCAAACGATTTGCAGGGATTTAAGTTAAGATCCGAATAACATAATATGACCTCTGGTGACCTCAATATCGGTATAAATGCAGAAGAAAGGCATTTTCCGGGCTCTCCATGACCGGAGCTTTCTACGGATGTCCAGAAGTTTCTTCTAGCTTACGTAGATAGGAAGTAAGTGGGGTGGGCGTTTCCTTCGTCCTCTACACGAAATGATTGGTATACCCACTCGTACGGTAAATCGCCTATGCGTCTCCTCTGATATCGTTCAAACTACAGCCGCACTCAGAGTTCACAGTTGGCGCCGAGATAAGCATGCTTGTTGTTTCAGGACACACTTTGTCGGTTTGTGTTATGACGTCACAGCAAGTGGGCGTCAGGTGGCCCAGCTGTTGGCGCGCCTCTCAGCCCGAATAATCAACGACAACTGAACGGCACAGCAGGTAGAGCCTTCTTTCAAACGAGGCGTAGATCAGATGAATTGAAATCAAAATATGATGCAAACACTAACGTTTATTTGCATGTCGCACTTACGAAAGGCATGTCTACGAGACCGTGTTTATGTCACATATGTCTGGAATTGGATCAATTGTAGTACCTACAATTTAAGTCTATCATGCCATCCACTGACTCCGTAAGCTGCCGATACACCCTCCAGGTAGAGGTCATGAAGTACGGAGCTCAACGATGCTTTTTGAGATAAAAAATCCACTCCCTTCATCTATTCAATCGACATTGTTATGTATAACCATCCTGGCCATCCTTGCAAACCCCGTGACGCAAGTACCAAACTTAAATAGTCAGCCGACAGAAACACTTCAAAAGTAGAATTCTTTTGACCGTGAAAGTGTGTCAATTTGATGCCAAGCCAGCTGTCATCGTCGGTGCGTCCGCAGTCCTAATAACTAATTGCGATAATGGATAGCTTTCAATTGATTGCTGGTTACCTCAGTTTTGAACGCGGAGGAAATGCACAGTGTATTAAGCTTCTTTTCCAGCGCCCAGCAGAATACTTCAGCCTTCATCCCGTTAGTTAGTTAGTTATTTGGGCTTTAGGGCGCTTCGACCATCAGCCTTCATCCCGTTTCAGTGGCACATTAGCCGGCTAAAGTGGAGCATCTACCCGCTGTACGTCTCCAAATCGCCGGCTTCGTCTCCAAATGGCGTTGAATATACTGTTGGTGACCGGGACACTCTGACCCCTGTATGTACCAGTCGTGCAATATACTGTTGGTGACCGGGACACTCTGACCCCGGTATGTACCAGTCGTGCAATATACTGTTGGTAACCGGGACACTCTGACCCCGGTATGTACCAGTCGTGCAATATACTGTTGGTGACCGGAACACTCTGACCACGGTATGTACCAGTCGTGCAATATACTGTTGGTGACCAGAACACTGTGACCCCGGTATGTACCAGTCGTGCAATATACTGTTGGTGACCGGAACACTCTGACCCCTGTATGTACCAGTCGTGCAATATACTGTTGGTGACCGGGACACTCTGACCCCGGTATGTACCAGTCGTGCAATATACTGTTGGTGACCGGAACACTCTGACCCCGGTATGTACCAGTCGTGCAATATACTGTTGGTGACCGGGACACTCTGACCCCGGTATGTACCAGTCGTGCAATATACTGTTGGTGACCGGGACACTCTGACCCCGGTATGTATGTACCAGTCGTGCAATATACTGTTGGTGACCGGGACACTCTGACCCCTGTATGTACCAGTCGTGCAATATACTGTTGGTGACCGGGACACTCTGACCCCGGTATGTATGTACCAGTCGTGCAATATACTGTTGGTGACCGGAACACTCTGACCCCGGTATGTACCAGTCGTGCAATATACTGTTGGTGACCGGGACACTCTGACCCCGGTATGTATGTACCAGTCGTGCAATATACTGTTGGTGGCCAGAACACTCTGACCCCGGTATGTACCAGTCGTGCAATATACTGTTGGTGACCGGGACACTCTGACCCCGGTATGTACCAGTCGTGCAATATACTGTTGGTGACCGGAACACTCTGACCCCGGTATGTATGTACCAGTCGTGCAATATACTGTTGGTGACCGGAACACTCTGACCCCGGTATGTACTAGTCGTGCAATATACTGTTGGTGACCGGGACACTCTGACCCCGGTATGTACTAGTCGTGCAATATACTGTTGGTGACCGGGACACTCTGACCCCGGTATGTACTAGTCGTGCAATATACTGTTGGTGACCGGGACACTCTGACCCCGGTATGTACTAGTCGTGCAATATACTGTTGGTGACCGGGACACTCTGACCCCGGTATGTACTAGTCGTGCAATATACTGTTGGTGACCGGGACACTCTGACCCCGGTATGTATGTACCAGTCGTGCAATATACTGTTGGTGACCGGGACACTCTGACCCCGGTATGTACCAGTCGTGCAATATACTGTTGGTGACCGGAACACTGTGACCCCGGTATGTACCAGTCGTGCAATATACTGTTGGTGACCGGGACACTCTGACCCCGGTATGTACCAGTCGTGCAATATACTGTTGGTGACCGGGACACTCTGACCACGGTATGTACCAGTCGTGCAATATACTGTTGGTGATCGGAACACTCTGACCCCGGTATGTACCAGTCGTGCAATATACTGTTGGTAATCGGGACACTCTGACCACGGTATGTACCAGTCGTGCAATATACTGTTGGTGACCGGGACACTCTGACCCCGGTATGTACCAGTCGTGCAATCGCCTATGATAGCCCGCTAAGGTACAGCCGGCTTAGGCTACTGTCACGCACTGCGCTGATTGTCAGTCGGTTTCCATTTGTGATGTAAATTCATCAACAATACTTACATCTTTACCATACCCTATTATAACACACTTAATGAGAGTGGAATACTGCGTTCCAACTAATCCATGCATAAATGAAAAAGCGGAAGTGGCACTAAAGCTTGGCTACGTGAAACTGAGGTAAAGTAAAATTAGTCGCCAGTAGCTTGCGAAATGCATTATGGAAATAGTTGCAGTTGATGCCAGTGAGAACCACACGCAGGAAGGCAACACAGCGCTCCCGAAGCACTCGGCATAACATACAAAATATAACATATAATTCGGGCATCTTACAATGCATTCATCTTTGGGACACATTTTTGTTCGAATACACTAAAACATACAAAAATGGTATCTGATGGTATTCTCCATCGTAGGCCGCAAATCTTTTGCTACATGCCCAAAATAGCCGGTGTTTTAGCAACGAGCCTCCGAGTTATAACGTGGTTGAGCTGGATTTTAGTATGAGGCTGCGTTTGTTACAGTGATCGTGATTAAGTGACAGCGGGCCGTGTGGTGACAAACGACTCTACTCAGCACACGGCGGCCTCACAAACCACCGTTTTATTTGCTGTATTCGATGCGCCGGAACGTGAATTCTTTGAATCCGCACCGCACACATTTAGTCTGAGCGCTCCGTTTCGGTGTTGCACACCGTCAGAAATGCAGCCATCTTCGTTCGCGAAACATCCACCATGGTGTGCTTGTCAACTCCTGACATGCACTGGCAGCTACATTGAAAACCTTTTATTGGTAGAAAAACATGTACGAATTGGGTGGTGAACGTTATCAAGCTGCCGGTCGGATCGCAATTGTCAAGTGGATATTTCGATGACTGTAGCAGCCTTCCGATATAATCGTAGGGCCGCTGTCACCCCGAATTGAGCCAGTGCCCATTAATTCCGGCATACTTGACGGCCAAGTGGTATTGTCCCACAGCCATACCATTGATTCAATCAAATTTGAAATGCATCATTTCGATGACCAATTTATAACACTCTTCATATTAATTGAGGATGTTCCCGAATGGAAGTGCACCATGAAGCCATTAACCCGCACAGTTGGTCTCCGAAAAGCAGCCATGTCGGCGATTGAACTCCCTGCCAGTCATATTGAGCCATCCGGCAGGACAGTGGTCGGCAGTTCCGGCTGTCACGGGCGTCCAGTGCCACTGACACTGCACGCTACTGCGGGATTCCCGGACCGTCAGGAGCGCACCGCTTCTGCCTGGCAGTGCAATTTTAGTCAGATTCGCGGAAGCCCTGTAGTGCTAGTTTAGTTAGATTCGCGATAGCTCTGCAATGCTACTTAAGTTAGATTTGCGGAAGCCCTGTGGTGCCATCGCGTTCATATCACGATCATATCGCGATCATATGTGTACTTTTATGTGTCGTCTGGGTTACCGCCCAGTCCAGCTTTTCCATTTCGGCCAATGACAAAGTATGGGGCAACTAATGATCGTTGGAACGGTGGAAGCGCGATGAGGAGGTTCATAACCTTGCAATGGCCGTATTTAATTACACGCTGCGTCGGCAAATGGCCATTGCCGACTCAACACTGTTCGTTGTTGAATGCCGACAACTATTGAAGACCTGCTCCGTTCGGCCTCGCGATTATTGTGGTGGTCAGTGGCGGGCGGCTGGCGGTCCGTCTGCCGGTGTCGTGTTCTGTTCTGTTCTGCCGGTGTCGTGTTCTGCGCCGCTGGCGACAACAACGCCACCCTGACGTCACTGGTGTCCGCGCCGCCCGTTGGCCGTGTACTGCTGGCGATCCGGCACCGATGAGGGTGTTGCACTTCTGCGCCGGCCTGGCTGCATCCGATTGGCAGGGCCGGAGTGAAGCTCTGTGCACAGCACGTACATCTGAATGCACGACAGTGGCTGTACAGTGTGCACAGCTGAGCTGTCAGATCGTCTGACCAGCAGCGCTGTTTGAATGGCGACTTCTGACCTGCTCGTCTCCCGATACTTCTCGGGAGGCATACGTCCGGCGCATCGATATGTCACCATAAACGCTTCCTTTAATGACGAAACGCCGGGAATTGATGAAAGCTTGAACAAATTATATTCGTTATGGGAAATTGCTGACAATTTTAGACGTTCCACGAATTGCACGGCATGAACCAGGCATCCTTCCATTAGTTGCCTGAGCATTAGATGAAATGCCCAATCGAGGACCGTCATTTCTGTAATGATTTCGGATATCGTTCAAGTCAGCGCTTCTTGCGTTACAGATAGCAACCATGAATTGTTTGGCACGCGCCATGCACGTGGTCGCTGCCAGGGCTGGTGCCTTGGCGCGGAAGAATCATGGAAGCATGAAGGGACAGTGCCGAGGCTCAAGCTCAAGGGCAGTCGGAGACAGTTAAATTGAACAATTAAAATCGTGCAGAAGCCGGTGCTGCTATCCACTGTTGTGTCTGAACAGATAAAAACACTGACAGATCTTCAGTTTTTATAGGTACGCAGACGAGGGAAACGTAGAGACTTCAACCGTTTGATTGGGATCGATTGAGACAGAAATTGAGCTGGTGGGGGCTTGAGATCAGAAGCTTGACATCAGCTGGGCACCTCACAGGACGACGAGCCACACTTGGATATTCCCGGAGGCGCCTGAAATGGCTCGAAGGTATTAGACAAGAGCTAAAATAATTGTCCTGTAATGATTGCCGGTCTTAATCTCTTTCATCTCAGGAAATACCTAACATGTTAAGTCATTTGCTATACCGGGATCAATTTCTCGAATATTTCAGCCATTGCCGTCGCTCCTTGAAATGCGTAGACATTCCATGCGGTCGATTCCTAGTCGATGCCTACGACATGGTTGCGCATTTTTCAACCAATCAGATCGAAAGAGTCACATTTTGGTCTACACCATGCTGTCTGACACCTAACGGCTTGCATACATGTTAACCCTCCCCGGCATCTCTCACACCCATTCTCGGCATCCCCGGTCAGATCCTCACACCCATTCTCAATGCGGGTCATTATATACCCCTCTTATCTCCAGGCTAAGTATCGCATGAAAATGAAAGGGGAATCATTGGAAAGCGCTCGACAAGTAGGGTAGAAATAAATTCTACCTAAATCACCCTAAATTCTACGCCTCAAAAAGTGACTTTTCTTGTTGGGTTTAGGTCGTCACAAGTGACGTCATGTTTTGGGCTCCGGGGGAGTTCATTTTGGGGAGGATTTTAAAACAACTCATTTGGAATCAGAAAAGGAACGCGCAATTGACCATGATCCCAAAATATTCGCCCACCAATTTTATTTTATTTTGAAAACTGAGTTTTCGAATTTTGTATTTTATATATTTATAATTGATAGAACATACCATACCAACATACCAAACTTCAGGAAACGTTGTTTTAAGTAAACTTAGCTTCATACAAATTGCTTACCTTGGCCAGAATCTCCGACTTGACCCCTGATAAGCAAATATGCAAAACAAATAAGTCATGAAAAACACGAACATTCCTCTGGTGCGTTTATAACATCCTTAAAGATAAGTAAGCGCGGAAATTTGCATTCAGATATATTTTCCAGTTAAAGCGTGACGATTGGCTGAACTTATTTTTGGAGATGACCTCACTTGACCTTGATTAAATCGGTGACCGTGAAAAATGTGACCTCCTCCAAATTTGCACACAACATATCAATCTGATGTGGGAAAAGGTACGCCAAATGTCGGCATGCTGCCGCGCGCAGTTTTGTTATTCGCGGAAAACCTTAGGAGATGTAACAAGGTCCCCCCCCCACCCCCTGAGACGGCACGGGTTAAAACCACGTTATATCTGAACAATGGAACCATTAGTTCCTATCCCCTTGATTCATCCGTATTCATTTATTCATTCATTCATTCATTCATTCATTCATTCATTCATTCATCTCGCGTCTTCTCATGAGGCCGTGTAAAGCCATTGGAGCCGGTCCAGCGTACCCCACTTCCTATCTGCCTGTTCAGGATGCTGATTGCTGCTTCCTTCCGTTCAGTAGTGCTTCAATGACTGGAAGTCCCCGCGTGTCAATCACTATGCGGATGGTTTCTGTATTTTCAGTTATATTATTTTCGAGGACGTTTCCACTGGACGTTTCATGGCCTCCAACTGTATCATGTGATGCCTCAGTACCCCTTGCAGGTGTATCGTTTATCTCCTGGACCATGATGTGGTAGTCATGTCCATGATGTGGTAGGCATGTCCATGACGTGGTAGTCATGCCCATGATGTGGTAGTCATGTCTATGATGTAGTAGTCATGTCCATGATGTGGTAGTTATGTCCATGATGTGGTAGTCATGTCCATGATGTGGTAGTCATGCCCATGATGTGGTAGTCATGCCCATGATGTGGTAGTCATGTCCATGATGTGGTAGTCATGTCCATGATGTGGTAGTCATGCCCATGATGTGGTAGTCATGTCCATGATGTGGTAGACATGTCCATGATGTGGTAGTCATGCCCATGATGTGGTAGTTATGTCCATGATGTGGTAGTCATGCCCATGATGTGGTAGTCATGTCCATGATGTGGTAGTCATGTCCATGATGTGGTAGTCATGCCCATGATGTGGTAGTCATGCCCATGATGTGGTAGTCATGTCCATGATGTGGTAGTCATGCCCATGATGTGGTAGTCATGCCCATGATGTGGTAGTCATACCCATGATGTGGTAGTCATGCCCATGATGTGGTAGTCATGCCCATGATGTGGCAGTTATGTCCATGCAACTGTCAGCATGATGAAGCTGACAGTCTGTACATGGTCATTTAAGCTGGCCAACATGTAATCAAGTAAGATACCTGCAGGATGTCAGCATGTTGTAAGCCGTGACAAAAGTAGAAGTAGAACGTGACAAAAGTAGAACAAAAGAGCATCGGCAAAAATAGAGCATATTGATAAACCATGAGCGTACATCACCTAGGCAGACGGCTTGCAGTTAGGTCGTCAAAGGTTGGCGTGCCTGTGTGGGAACACGGGTTTGTTGTCGTTCCCGGGCGGGACGACAATCGGTGCAGTGGGGCTGGTCATTGACCTTCCTCGGTTGATGCGGTCACGTGACCTTCAGCCCTCGTCAAAGTTCAGCAATAGTGCATCTTTGGCGTCTCAGGTGCCGCTCGAATCACATAACACATAAATTCTTAACATACATTCTTATGAACACATAAATTCTTATGGTTTTCGTTTTGTTAAAATGATAAGTGTACTTACAATGATGTCGGAAAGGTCCATAAGTGTGAATATTTCAAAAGACTTTTCTAGACGCGATGGGCGACAGTTTTCCGCAGACAGTTTTCCGGAATAGTTTGCATTGGTGGTGTGCAATGCTGCGGTTGCCAGCAAGCCCGTGTACGTGACTTGCGTGCCTGCTCACTGACACACAATAGTTAGAATGTAGATGAATTCAATATATACACACATTGCAGCAACATGCAATATAGTGCTGCCCCAGGAACAGTGTCTCATGATTAGCACGTAGGCAGGGGCAGCGATGGGCATGTACAAATAAGCAAACAACATTGAATAAGTAGTTTCGTTTTAATAATATATAGCCTCCAATACATTTTACCCCGAAAGCAATGGGTGGAATTATTGAGTGTACACTGGATGTGTAGACTATCCAATTTGGCACATCGCAATAATCTAACAGTGTGTGGAATAACAGCCATCATCCCCTCTAAAGATCCCCAGGTGAGGTCCGTGAACCACATCTCACCCATCGTGGCACAAAACGCTGCAAAAGGTGCTCAAACGCCACTGCCACCACTACCTCGAGGAAAATTCCCGGTGATGCCCTCCAGATCGGTCCATCCTATCCGCAAACAAAGCCCTTGAAATGATCCTGGATCATCAGGAGTTTCTCTGGATCTACCATTCCACCCCTTGTCATCAATTTTAGCAAGCATTTCTGATGACTCCCCTGAAACACCACTTTCACCACCCATACAAATTCCCTGATGACACCCCTGAATTAGCAACTCATCGTTCAGACAAATACTGGAGACGGCCTTGAAGCGGCACTGCTGAACCAGACTGTTGAAACATATCCCTGATGATATCAAGGAATGAGTCTTTAATTGTCATTTCCATCAGGCCCACCCCCGACAAATTTACATTATTAAATTTATATTATTATTAAATTAAATCGGCTTCATTGTAAAATTCCCATCTAGTGGAGTTTTTCAAAGTATTCCCAATATCTCAGATGGTGCTTTTGTATGGTCTTGTGGTTTGTATGGCCTTGTGGTTTGTATGGCCTTGTGGTTTGTATGGCCTTTTGTATGGTCTTGTGGTTTGTATGGTCTTGTGGTTTGTATGGCCTTTGTATGGTCTTGTGGTTTGTATGGCCTTGTGGTTTGTATGGCCTTGTGGTTTGTGACCAGGGTGTGAATTTTGCATTGTTCCCAATGGTATTGAGATTCAAGAATGTTGTGCTCCCAATTGTATTAATAGATAAATGGCAAAGTTCTGTTCTCTCATATCAAAGCAGTTAATAAAAGCATCACCCGATTGTCTTTTTGTAGACATCTTCCAGGCGTTTCCCTTGTGCCTTGTGGTTTGTATGGCCTTTTGTATGGCCTTGTGGTTTCTTGGTGTTGCTCAGCGAAGCTTACGTCGTGCTCAAGCACCATCTGTAAGCACTAAAGCCTCTGCAGACGCTTTTCCACGTGGAAGTGTTGGAGTCTTCGCTATCAGTAGCAGGCACTCGTCTAGCATGTCAAGTGCGGAACTGCGGCCCCCGCAGTCACGGGACCTTTGCCATTGATTTAGCATTACTGCTAGGGCCGGAGTCAGCTGGGTGGTGAGGATGACCCCCGCAATATGGACACGGCACATCACCCAAATCCCTGAGAGTCCCTGAGAGTCCTTGAGAGTCCCTGATCAGCGGGTCGGGTGCGAATGGGGACGTCCACTATCTGTGGGACATTTGTGAATGGCGGGGCGTCTGCCATCAGCGGGTCATGTGTGAATGGCGGGGTGTCTGCCATCAGCGGGTCATGTGTGAATGGCGGGGTGTCTGCCATCAGCGGGTCATGTGTCAATGGCGGCACGTCTGCCATCAGCGGGTCATGTGTCAATGGCGGGGTGTCTGCCATCAGCGGGTCATGTGTCAATGGCGAGGTGTCTGCCATCAGCGGGTCATGTGTCAATGGCGGGGTGTCTGCCATCAGAGGGTCATGTGTCAATGGCGGGGTGTCAGACATCAGCGGGTCACGTGTCAATGGCGGGGTGTCAGACATAAGCGGGTCATGTGTCAATGGCGGGGTGTCTGCCATCAGCGGGTCATGTGTCAATGGCGAGGTGTCTGCCATCAGCGGGTCATGTGTCAATGGCGGGGTGTCTGCCATCAGAGGGTCATGTGTCAATGGCGGGGTGTCAGACATCAGCGGGTCACGTGTCAATGGCGGGGTGTCAGACATAAGCGGGTCATGTGTCAATGGCGGGGTGTCTGCCATCAGCGGGTCATGTGTCAATGGCGGGGTGTCAGACATCAGCGGGTCATGTGTCAATGGCGGGGTGTCTGCCATCAGCTCGCCATGTGCGCTTCCTAGTCCAAGTGCAGTCGGGGTGGGATGGAGGGGAGGAGGAGGAGAGAGGGGTGTGGTCGATAACGGCCGCAGGTGTGACCGCTGGGTTACTTTACTGGAGCCAGGTCAGAATGTGTCGGCGCCGTGGCCGTGTTGTCAGAGCTATGCTGGACCACAGCACCTGAACCGGTGCTGTGGGTTATGGGGTGCTGGTGGTCCAACACTATGGGGCGAGCTATTTTACTGAATTACCACTATAAATACCATAGGTTACCATGTGTGCGCCGTTTTTATGAAATCGCACACCGTATGTCGCGTTGCGACGCAATTACAGGAATGATACCATGTTCTCCTTGAGTCAACACGTCAAATCAAGGTAATTTTTGTTCAGTTACAGATTAAATGGAACATTTATGAAAGGTGCAGATTAATTCTCAAAGCATGACTGAATTGTCAAAACTGAGTATTTATCGAGATCTAAATAATGGGCATAACTTAGTTGCAACTTGTATTTCTGTACAAACATAGTCACTAAGAAAACAAGAGTTTAACTTGTTGGTAGTGAGGTGCCAACCAGACACTGCAACTAAGCTCCGGCACAGGTGTAGCACAGTGTAGCACAGGTGTAGCACAGTGTAGCACAGGTGTAGCACAGGTGTAGCACAGTGCAGGAAGAAATGAATCTTAGTGGGGAGACGCCTGGAAGATGTCTACAAAATGAGTCCTAGTGGGGAGACGCCTGGAAGATGTCTACAAAAAGACAATCGGGTGATGCTTTTATTAACTGCTTTGATATGAGAGAACAGAACTTTGCCATTTATCTATTAATACAATTGGGAGCACAGCATTCCTGAATCTCAATACCATTGGGAACAATGCAAAATTCACACCCTGGTCGGGCGTGAGTGATGATTCACACCCTGGTCAGGCGTGAGTGATGTCAGTCTGACGTCACTGGAACGAGGTCAGAGTCTCACGTCCCTCACACCTGACCTATCATGAACTCATATATTTTTTAGAAGAGGCGTATAATTGATCAAGTGACAGCTGTTGAAGTTCCCCGCAAGCATGGATATCATCACTGTCCGGGTTCATGGAGATTAATTCGCCTCGATAGTTCAGGGAAGGAACATTGCGTCTTGCGGTCTTGCGTGCAAGACTAAACTCATAAGTCTAATGTCCTCATTGACCACCTACCACAGGTGGAAGACTTGGACTCCAGTTGCTAGTACTTACTTGCGTGCTGACTTGCGTAGACTTGCGTACTGGATATCATTGGTGTCACTTTGTGAAATCGGCTTGGGGGCCAAACGACCCTTTTGATGACCAAAGCTGCTCCAAAAACCATTTGTATCATGTTGTCCATATGTTGTTCATATGTTGTTCATATATGTTATGTTATATATCATATGAGGTCCTGTTATACATCATATGTTGTTACGCCCATAGACCCAATGGTTAAGCTTCAGCCTGATTGGGGAGCTGGGGAGTCGATTTGTATCCTTTTGTGGGGGCATGGCCCCAAATGTTTATCATCCCCCCCCCCCCCCCCTATGCTGATCCCCAATATTTTATGCTAGTTTTATGCTGATGTGAATAAAGCTAATGTTGGAAAAATTGAAACACATGATGATTATAAAGCATAGGTGATGCCAAACAGCACATTGCTATGCTAAAAAGAAACAGAGTTGGAATGGATAATGCATTGACTCTCCACCTATTGCTGAAAAAAAAACAATTGTTGCATGAACGAAATATTCTGATTTCCTTCTACTTGCCAGCCACAACTTTACCTAGCACAATTTTGAGATTAGCTGATGGCGATATATTTTAGACGAAATTGTCTGACAAATCTGCAACGCCACTAATCAACAACCGCCTACATTGTCGTATACTTGCACGCACAATCAATGTCAAGGACATGCATATATATGGAGTTTGAACTGGATTCATTACATTCTCTCAATTTCCAGTCATTATCAAACTTGCGTATACCCCAGTCAACAAGAATCACATTGCTACCAATGTGGACATACGGACTATAGTTACCTTCAGCAACCCACCCATCCCATCAGTAGCTTAATATTTACCAAGGTAGTACCTACATGCCCATTATGCATATATTGATATTGCGAAGCCCAGTCCCAATGAACAAGGGAGTCTAATAGAATTGCAAACAGACATGAGTCTTATAGAATTGCAAACAGACATGAGTCTAATAGAATTGCTAACATATGAATCGGTGATAGGATAAACCCAGCAATAAGCTGCATGTACATTGCATTATAATTGTTTTTGTTGAATAAAACGGTACCAAGATCGAAGATACCAAGCCATGACTTACATGAATTTCCAAACCAACCTCATATAATGATATAAAAGCAACCACATTCACATGCCTGGAGGGTTCCAGTACGGCCAAGGCAATATACACCAGGCGGCTTAATCACACTGCGAACGAGCCGACTTGCTTTAAAATATAACAACGTAAAACGACCACCCAGAGGTGCCATCGGACGTGGAAAAGCCGATTTTCTTCATAATTAACAACGTAGAACGTCTACCCAGAGGTACAACGGACGTACATGAGTCGAATCGCAAAAACATCGCACTAACCCTGCACACAACCCTGCCTGAATGGCTGATTCTTCTCACCACTATTAACAATGTAACAATCGGCAGCCAGCGTGAGAGACGATATGAAAATAACCTCCTTGGCCGCACGGTAAAGGTGCCTCGGTGCTCATCGACAAGAGTAGGCTAATGTGAGCACCCTGACAAAGCCTGCACGACATCGCGGACGACCCGACGAGTCGGCCGGAGTCGGCCGGAGTTGGCCGGATTTGGCCGGAGTTGGCCCGAGTTGGTCGGAGTCGGCCGGAGTTGGCCGGAGTTGGCCGGAGTTGGCCGGAGTTGGCCGGAGTTGGCCGGAGTTGGCCGGAGTCGGCCGGAGTTGGCACCATTCTGCTGCGGGACCTCGGGTTTGTCTTCGGGTCCCGGACAGAGCTGCTGTTGCTGGGGCTGACGACGCCGGCCATGCGGTCAGCGCAGGGTCGCTCCCAGTCCGTGTCGGCCAACCTCCAGGGCATCAGTACCCCCTGTGAGAGGTCGTCCTGCTCCAGCGCTAGTGTTTTGAGCGCTTCTGGCAGGAGGTGGTGCGCGATGCGGGGCGCCTGGGTGTGGGCCGGCCTCGCCTGGGTGTGGGTCGGCCTCGCCTGGGTGTGGGTCGGCCTCGGCGGGGTGTGGGTCGGTCTCGGCTGGGTGTGGGTCGGCCTCGCCTGGGTGTGGGTCGGCCTCGCCCGGGTGTGGGTCGGCCTCGCCTGGGTGTGGGTCGGCCTCGCCTGGGTGTGGGTCGGCCTCGGCGGGGTGTGGGTCGGCCTCGGCGGGGTGTGGGTCGGCCTCGCCTGGTTGTGGGTCGGCCTCGCCCGGGTGTGGGTCGGCCTCGCCTGGGTGTGGGTCGGCCTCGGCTGGGTGTGGGTCGGCCTCGCCCGGGTGTGGGTCGGCCTCGGCTGGGTGTGGGTCGGCCTCGGCTGGGTGTGGGTCGGCCTCGGCTGGGTGTGGGTCGGCCTCGGCTGGGTGTGGGTCGGCCTCGGCTGGGTGTGGGTCGGCCTCGGCTGGGTGTGGGTCGGCCTCGCCCGGGTGTGGGTCGGCCTCGGCTGCGGCGCCAGACGAGGTGTCCCGGCGTCTCGACGAGGGTGTCGCGCCCCACCACCCCGCTATCCCGGATAACCACCGGCGCGTGTACCGGGAGGCCGTGGACTGGCTGGCCGGCGCCACCACTGGCCGGTACGCCTTAGATGAGCCGGCTCTGGTCACAGCCGAGCGTGTCCTGCCCACGGCCGAGCGTGCCCTGCTCACGGCCGAGCGTGCCCTGACCACGGCCGAGCGTGCCCTGACCACGGCCGAGCGTGCCCTGCCCACGGCCGAACGTGCCCTGACCACGGCCGAGCGTGCCCTGCCCACGGCCGAGCGTGCCCTGACCACGGCCGAACGTGCCCTGCTCACGGCCGAGCGTGCCCTGACCACGGCCGAGCGTGCCCTGACCACGGCCGAACGTGCCCTGCCCACGGCCGAGCGTGCCCTGACCACGGCCGAGCGTGCCCTGACCACGGCCGAGCGTGCCCTGCCCACGGCCGAGCGTGCCCTACTCACGGCCGAGCGTGCCCTGACCACGGCCGAGCGTGCCCTGACCACGGCCGAGCGTGCCCTGACCACGGCCGAGCGTGCCCTGACCACGGCCGACGACGCGGAGCTGACGGAGACGGACCAGTTCTACGACATGGACCTGGCCCGACTCCGCCTGCACAGCCGGATGCTGGGAGACGTGGCGCGGCAGAGGCAGGCACCTATGTCCACCTTGGACGACTTGTTGGCCCTGCTGCGAGATGGGGGCCTGTGCCAGGTGCTGCCGGCCGCCACCACACTGCTGCGAGTCATTCTCACGGCCACAACATCCACCTGCACCGCACGTTCAACCTGCTCCAACGCCTCAAGAGCTGGATCCGCTCCACCATCAGCCAAGAGCGGCTCAACCACACCGCCATG
Organism: Ashinkailepas kermadecensis; assembly: GCA_034440615.1. NCBI lineage: Eukaryota > Metazoa > Arthropoda > Thecostraca > Neolepadidae > Ashinkailepas > Ashinkailepas kermadecensis. Next base: position 385,830 of record JAOTOM010005054.1, read on the forward strand.
CTCACCACCTACCCCGAGGTGATGGACGCGCTGGACTTGGAGGCCGAGCTGAGGATGTTCGCCACCCAGTCGGCTCAGCGGGACACCTCGTTTGGCCGTTGGTAACGTCCACCCACAGCGGGTGTTGCTGCGGTGCGGTCTACACCACGGCCCGGCCCGCCACACTGGACGGTATATACCACGGCCCGGGCCCGCCACACTGGACGGTATATACCACGGCCCGGGCCCGCCACACTGGACGGTATACACCACGGCCCGGGCCCGCCACACTGGACGGTATACACCACGGCCCCGGTCCGCCACAGTGGACGGTGTACTCCACGGCCATGGTCCGCCGCAGCGAACGGTGTACTCTACGGCCCTGGTCCTCCATGGTGGACGGTGTGCTCTGCGACCCTGGTCCGCCACAGTGTACGGTATATACCACGGCCCTGGTCCGCTACACTGGGTGATGTACTCCACGGCCCCGGCCCACCACAGTGGACGGTGTGGGATTATTACGGCTTTGCATCATATTTCCGAGCAACATTCTTTGTATTAGTTGTCACTTTCCCGAATCCTACCGATCACCCTGCCATCAATAGATACCCATGTCACCCATGCATTAGTATGTATATAACAGTATATATATATAATAGTATTATAGTATTTCCAAAGTCGTCACATTTATTGAATCTACTTAAGACACAACTGCTCTAATTGCACATTTCGATCGATGGACATCGATGCTACCAGGAAGGCAAATTCTGTCAGCAGCGAGATTAACCTCACCTCGGCGAAGGAAAAGTTTGCGGACACTGGCAGCGGTACGGTCAAGAAATGCTTTCGGGTGCGGTACCCATGTGGCGGGGTTCATGCCCCTCACGCCTGTCTGAAAACTCCTTTTATGTTTTTCATGTATCCCATTGTCCGATATTTTGCATCATTTTTATATTCGTCCCCAGAAAAGAAACAACTAAGATCTGGTCACACAAAGTTAGGTCATCTCAGGTCATTGGTTGGCCACCTAATGTCATATTGCGCGACTTCAGTGGCTCTGAAAACGAATTCAAAGTTGACTTCGCTAGGAATGGCGGCATTCGGCATAAGACGATAGTGTAGAATATGCATGGTATTTGGCCTGGCTTTACGCCCGTGAGATATTTGAAAGCAGAATGATTATATCTGTTATAATTTGTATGCATGAAAAGTACACAAAATTGGATTTTCCCCTCATTACGATAAGAAAACGGAATTTGACCTGAACTCAGTTCAGTAACCTTGACCTTAATTAAAATTTTGAGCTAGCAGAGTTGTTCGACTTGATGAAAGAACAGTGTGGTATGCGTTTGGTGCTGAAATCCTGCAACTATTTCGAATGGCGGCAATTGGGAGATTTGGAAATATTACCCTCTTTGACTCGTCACAGCTCAATTTGCAGGGGGAAGTAAAATCAGATTGGTCAATCAGGTCAGTACGGCAAAGATGGTGGGACCCAGTTACTACCAAAAGTGTAGGACAATCCGCCCTTGACCTTTCCTCGGTGAGGGAAATGATTGCAGGTACTAAAAGTTACTTTAAAAATGTTCCTGGTTGCGGCACACCCATGGCCGGGACCATGCCAAATCCGCCGATTTGAAATCTGCATTGATTTCAGCCATTCTTTATATTTTCCGAAGCTTTGTATTTTTTAGTTCCGACTCTAGCCAAGAAATCATTTGAGTCGACATATGCATTTAAAAATCGTCGGATGGCCCTTCTGGGAACATCTTGTGCTGACCTTTTCGAACTCCTTGGCCGTGGCAGTGTGTCATATTGTTGCTCTTGGCTGTGCCATTGGGTACGAACGGCGTTATCAGACTGCCTTTAAAAAATCAAATAGTAAACTGATTGCGCTCATTGCTGTCTGATCCGCTGTGGGTTTTAGTTTGCTAGGTGTCGTGTGTGGCAACTGACTAGACTCGGCGGTCACGGTGACTGCATCAATGCACATGGTTGATCAGGGGACATGGCTGTGTATGTCTATACTTTTGTGGAGGCTGTGCGTCTTCTTCAGCCATGAACTCTCCCTCACCACAGCTTTGCCTTCGTCCCTCCCCAATGTTAAGCATGAAAAACAAATACTTGCACTGATCGTCAAGTAACAAATTATAATTTCTGAGATCTGAAAATAAAGTGGGCGAAATCCGATCAGTTTATGGTTGGAGGGTGGAGGGTTAGTGCATTGGCACTTCGCCCACTCCCCAAATACTTTTTCATTGACATCCCCGTGGGGGGGATCAAGGATTGAGCCGGACAGTTACCACCCTGAGCACAAAGTGACACCCTGATTGTAACTGAAATGTAACTGAAAGCTATCGGTGTGCACTTGATCCACAACAGAAAGCTATGGTGTTCCGTTATTGTTCTTGCCTGGCCCCTTGTACGCGTATTTATGTCTTAGTCTCGTCATAGTGACACATTGCTTGAACTCCTTGTAGCCTTCTCCGATATTGCCGCTGCTGTCTTTTATCAGGGTGTTTTGTGGCTCCTTAATAGACGTGTTTTCCTCATGCAGAAGAGCTGTTCTGAATTTATGAAAAATGAGCGAGAGTCACGACGGCGATGAGTGAGGAGTGACAGAGTGAGGAGTGGCATAGTGAGGAGTGACAGAGTGAGGAGTGACATAGTTTGGAGTAACATATTGAGTAATAACGGGGTGTGGAGTGACATATTAAGGAGTGGCAGAGTGAGGAGTGACATAGTGCGGAGTGATATAGTAAGGAGTGAAATGGTGAGGAGTAACATAATCATGAGTGACAGTGTGATGAGTGATGGAGTGAGGAGTGACATAGTGTGGAGTGACATAGTGAGGAGTGATAGGGTGAAGAGTGACAAAGTGAGTAGTGGCAGTGAGGACAGCGAGGCGAGTCTGGTGTGGTGTACGCGTCATTTCCAGTCCACGAAATCATGCAATCAACAACATGCCGATCCAACAACAACTTTCAGGCACCTCGGTCTGAAGGTGCCTGTCGCGCAAATGCGCGCAGGCGTATAACCTGGTGCCGAACGATCCCCCGAGTGCATGTTCATATCCTGGACGTTGAAGACCTCAGACTTCCAAAAACGTGTCGTCAAGAAGGGACCAGGGTGGGTGTTCTAATGCCGGCACCACCGCTCACACCACTGACGTCACCACACCGCTCACACCACTGACGTCACCACACCGCTCACACCACTGACGTCTGTCCGCGTAATAAGTTGAACGATGACCTCGTCGACATTGCGGCACGCCCTCCAGCATGGCCGGCGCTCCAAGCCAAGCAAGCACGCTAGGGCCGGCAGCAGATGTGCCACACACGTGGTCGTGTTGCACACAGGCACCGGCAGCAGATGTGCCACACAGATGTTCGTGTTGCACACTGGCGCCGGCAGCAGATGTGCCACACAGGTGGTCGTGTTGCACACTGGTGCCGGCAGCAGATGTGCCACACAGGCACCGGCAGCAGATGTGCCACACAGGCACCGGCAGCAGATGTGCCACACAGGTACCGGCAGCAGATGTGCCACACAGGCACCGGCAGCAGATGTGCCACACAGGCACCGGCAGCAGATGTGCCACACAGGTGGTCGTGTTGCACACTGGCGCCGGCAGCAGATGTGCCACACAGGCACCGGCAGCAGATGTGCCACACAGGCACCGGCAGCAGATGTGCCACACAGGTGGTCGTGTTGCACATTGGCGCCGGCAGCAGATGTGCCACACAGGTGGTCGTGTTGCACACTGGTGCCGGCAGCAGATGTGCCACACAGGCACCGGCAGCAGATGTGCCACACAGGCGCCGGCAGCAGATGTGCCGCACAGGCGGTCGCGTTGCGTGTGCCCCGATTTACGTGGAAAAGGCGCGGCGAAAAAGCACAGCGGGAATTGGTGTCATTACCGCAATTGGATTAGTCTCCAGCATGGCCGACGGGCAATGTGACCAATATAACTAGAGCCGCCGCATGCGCGGCAGGCTGGCCGGAGCTGGCCGGGGCTGGCCGGGGCTGGCCGGGGCTGGCCGGGGCTGGCCGGGGCTGGCCGGGGCTGGCGGGGGCTGGTGGCGGGGGCTGGCCGGGGCTGGCCGGGGCTGGCCGGGGCTGGCCGGGGCTGGCCGGGGCTGGCCGGGGCTGGCCGGGGCTGGCCGGGGCTGGCCGGGGCTGGCCGGGGCTGGCCGGGGCTGGCCGGGGCTGGCCGGGGCTGGCCGGGGCTGGCCGGGGCTGGCCGGGGCTGGCCGGGGCTGGCCGGGGCTGGCCGGGGCTGGCCGGGGCTGGCCGGGGCTGGCCGGAGCTGGCCGGGGCTGGCCGATAACAAGACGGGTGGGTACGTGGCAGCCGGCCACTGGTGCCGGACTATCACAGCTACCGCAACCGAAACAATCAGTCCGACAAGCGTGAAGTCACCGCTGCCACAAATATCGCAGACAACAAAAGCCACATCGACGGGACCTTCTGCGGCGGAATGGCCGCTTATACAGCCTCGTTCCGACCACAAACTGTATGATGGTTGTAACGGTGCGACTAAAAACCATGCCGTCAGAATGTACTCCTGTCCCTATAAATCGGAGATTAGTACGCTGCCCTGGTGGAAAGCAATTTGTCCACTTAGTAAGTCAAATATACGTGCAACCATCATGTGTGGGGATGTGAGGTTAATTGAGCCTACAGGTGCGTGAAGTCACTCCCATTATCTCATCTCCTATGTTTTCATCAGGACGTATAAGTCACCTGTCGACACCTCGAAGAAACTCTCCATTTTTGGTTGGACGGGGGCCGTGAGCGGTATATATCTGGTAAGACTTCAACAAATATGGGTTTTTGGGTCCGAAGTAATTGTTCCTCGACTTGAAAATGTTTTTCTTGTCCTTATTTCGTAACAGATAGCCTTCCGGACACAGCACGCAATTGTAGGCATGTGTTTTATCTTGAAATCCATCCGAGCCACTTTCTCGTGGGATTGTCCGGAGATGGGCAGGCATATTTTATGTAAGGTGAGGTAGGTATGGAGCTAGTTGAGCAATCGCACTGGCGTAAGCTGAGCAGCGAGGGAGCCGTGCTCTGTTAATGTGTTGCATATTGTCAATGTTTTTCTCATGAAACATGAAATAAATTGGCATACAATTGTTATTTAACATATTGGCGCTGACTAGATTGTTATGTTATGAGCTATCGTGTGACAATATCAAATGCAAAGGCGGTGAATATCTAGGTCGAAGTATGTTACGTGGTATTTTCTGATTGCTTCATGCTTTTCCACCAGAACACGTGAGGTGACAAAAGTGACTATAAAAAGCCTGCAACACTAAAAGCAACACTCCCCAGTAGTCATCACAGCATTTGTTTACATAAATAAGGCTTGTGATCAACTTACCCACCACTAGGCCCAACTTACTCCATTCCTGGGGTAAGTTGATTCAAGGACGATGCGTCAGAATATCTCAAAATGCCACTGATTTATAATTGTTTGAGAAAATGGTTATGCGACGCATTTGTTGACAAAAGAGAACCCTTTGAGAACATGGGCGAAATAATCAAGCTGTATCACCGCATGCGCTCAAGGCCCTCTTAAATACAAATTGGGTCAACTTACCTCGACTTCCCCTCCTGACGACCAAGCGTTCCGAAGTAGATTTGGAAAATGTTCTCGTGAGCTGCGAAGGCGAGTACCATCGGTCTATGTTGTTATTGTTATCATTAGGATATATTTGGATACATATGGATATATATATATATATATATATATATATATATATATATATATATATATATATAACGGTAAATAATGTCGCATATATTACGCTCACAAATGGTTCGTAAGTACATCATTGTTTCTAACTTTGACCGAATCGCCGCGTCCGATACGCAACCACATGCAGTTACATTCATAACCAGCCTGTCTGGGCGAGTCGGCGCCATCATGTGGTTGTAGGGTACCCCGCACTTACTACACCGTGCCACTCCCCGGGAAAACGCAGACGTACACCGTGCGACTCCACGGGAAAATGCCGACGTACACCGTGCGACTCCACGGGAAAATGCCGACGTACACCGTGCGACTCCCCGGGGAACGCCGACGTACACCGTGCGACTCTCCGGGGAACGCCGACGTACACCGTGCGACTCTCCGGGGGAACGCCGACGTACACCGTGCGAGACTCCCGGGGGAACGCCGACGTACACCGTGCGAGACTCCCGGGGGAACGCCGACGTACACCGTGCGAGACTCCCGGGGGAACGCCGACGTACACCGTGCGACTCCCCGGGGGAACGCCGACGTACACCGTGCGACTCCCCGGGGGAACGCCGACGTACACCGTGCGCTGGCCGTCCTTCTCCACCTCGGAAGAGATGCTGCTCATCTGAGTGACGGAGCGGTACCAGCGATTGCCCTAACGAGGTGGGGTCATACGCAGCCCGGCAGAGATACTGCGAATGGTGAACCAGCACGAAGACGAGCACTGTATTTTGATATTTGACTGAAGAACTGTCGGCTTTTCGTGATGCGTGGTTGTCAGATATTTGACATTGCTGCTGCACTTGCATTGTGAGGTTGGCGTTCCGATCACAATGTGCCGGGCGTGTGACGACTGGTCGGAGCAGCTGTAGCGCTGACGACAGTTGCTCATTCTGTAAATGGTTCAGAGCTGAAAGTCGGAAGATCCACCACATGGAAGACGAACAACTCCTCTTGTCAGCGTAGGTAAGATACAACGGAAATATACCGGAGCTTCTATTGAGGAATGAAAGAAATTGCCACTCGACTAAGCAGAACATTTACTAAGTTGCATCACACTGGAAAATTGCAACAAGGATCAAAAGCAAGGAGGCGGTGCCCAGCTGGTGTCCAGAGTTTCATAAATTCACGTTAGATGATGGGCGTGTGAAGCAAATATTTTTATTTCTTTCGAAGCATGCATATGTATACACAGCGTACGCATTCAGCATGCACATCGAAATAATGGCATAACAAAACGTTTCCCCACTGCCCCCAACATTTTGCTGGGCGGTTACCATACCTGATGCATAGCCTTCCTACTCTTTCCTCACGATACCTTCGTTTCCAGCATCCAGCATTAGCCAACTTGATGCCGAATAAAAGTTACCTGCTTAATCACTTTGCTCTGTGTACTTAGCTTCTTAACTGGCGCAATACAAGCGAGATAGCGGTCTTTTAAGGCCCGATTGCGGACTGAACGGTGCCGAGCATGCTGTCCATGCTGTTCAGCATGCTGTCCATGCTCGAATAGCGTTACGGCAGAGGCTAGCGGGAGGGTGACAGCCGGGCGAGCACCACGGACAAGCCGATGGACGCCTGCTGTGTAGTGTACGGTCCGGGGCACGGCTCCGACTGGACGCCTGCTGTGTAGTATACGGTCCGGGGCACGGCTCCGATGGACGCCTGCTGTGTAGTGTACGGTCCGGGACACGGCTCCGATGGACGCCTGCTGTGTAGTATACGGTCCGGGACACGGCTCCGATGGACGCCTGCTGTGCAGTATACGGTCCGGGGCGCGGCTCCGATGGACGCCTGCTGTGTAGTATACGGTCCGGGGCACGGCTCCGATGGACGCCTGCTGTGTAGTGTACGGTCCGGGGCACGGCTCCGATGGACGCCTGCTGTGTAGTGTACGGTCCGGGACACGGCTCCGACTTGTCCGGTCCGGTGGCGATGTGAGCCGGGTTTGCCATGTCAGCGGCTGTACCTCAGGGATTAGCCATTCCCCATTGCATCAGGATCACTGGGAATAGTCTGATCTCCTCGATAGTTGATCCCGTAGTCGGCAATTGGCTGCACAAATTTTAAGTTCAAGTTATTTTTTCTTCAGAAGAAGCACTGCCTGACTTTTGGAGCTCTTAGTCAGTACCGGAATGAAGCATGGTCGAACCTCAAGCTTGTTAACGGGTAAACCGGTCAAACGCTGTGGCACTGGAAATTTCCAGTACAATGCAAAATAAACAACCACCACTTGGTTGGAAGGAATTGGTAAATCGTATCAAAAAATAAATCCATGGAGACTTCAAGACATGTATTGCCATTCTTGCCGATATTTTTTCCGGGTTCGTTCCTCATCAATATGTTAAGTCGAAGCAATGTTGGTATTGATGGTATGGCGTTTCAGGACCTGCTGTGTATCGGGGAGAGTCCTGTGTAGTCAGTTAATAATGAGATCCGATGGTCTTTAACATGATATAGGCATGGATTCCATTGTGCCACCATTAAAAGTGTTAAATTATTTCTAGCGTCTACCTTGACATTCACCGGCATTATGCACTATGCAGTCAGCTATTCAGACCAGATACACATTGTGACGTCATAATATTAGCTTTGATGACCGCCACGTACAGGAGAACATCTGGAGAGGCATCGTGGAAAATTTCCTTAGGGAAATACATCTTGGCGCTGTGCCAAATCAGTTGAGCAGCTTGTGGGATTGGGCACAAATATCGGATTGCTGCTGCTGACACCAAGTATTCTTTCGCCTGTCTGCTGACATCCCATCTGCCCATTCGCTATCGCGAAGCTTGTCAACACTAGTGCCCTGGATGCGGTATGGCCTGCACTATGCACAAAAACGGGTATCTAAAGGCTGATAAGTAGAACATGAAATACAAGATGCGATAAGTGATCACCGTCACTTGCAGCCCTCCACGCCTTCAACGTCAGCAATTATAACGCATTATATGTCACACAATTATATTTGTGCTCGAATATCATTGCTCGCAGTGCTCAATTGACGGCTCTATCCTTATCCAAGCTCAATTCCAGGAACTAGAGTTAAACAATGAATGTATGAAGGGCAGCTATTTTGATGGGCGAGCCACTGAAACCTGGTAACGTCCGCCGACAGCTACACAATATGAAGACGGCTCACATCAGCGGCGGCCGGGTCGGCATTTCAACTCGGCCGATGGTCAAATTCAGCATGTGCACTCCAGACAGATGTCCTCCCATTCAGTTGACCGGGGGCGTCCGCGGCCCGAGCGGCACCGGCGGCGGGTCGTGACAGTGGCGCCGACGCCGACGCCGACGCTGCCGTCGGTCGAGCCACACGGCGCCAGTGCGTCGATCTCGACGGCGCCGCGTTAAAGCCGACACTCCAATAATCAGTTGGCGGTCGTCAGCCACGTTCAACGGGTACCGCATGCAATGCAGAGTAATACGTGGCAGTACTATTAATTTAGTCCAGCTGTTTCGCATGAACGGCTACGTCGAGGCGAGTGGCTCCACACCAAATGACTTCTGTGTGAATACTGTGCCGATGCATTTGAAAGCACAGGGTATACAACGCTGTAAGTGGATGAACTATGCTGTTTACAGTCCACCACCCGTGGCCAGGTGAAGAGGGGTGCTACCTCCTCATAGACAGCGACTCCAAGGAACCTTCCGCTAACCCACAAAATAAATAATATATTATCGGCACTCTCAGTTAAGAGATGAACAAGAATTTAGGATAAGCTTAGAAAGCAGCTAGCAATATAGTAAATACAATGCACAATATAGATTGTTGAAGGTGCCCAAATGAGGCATATAACTGGCCATGGTCCCATCCCGAAGAAGGTGGCGGAACCAGGCCATTGCTGGCGTCCGATTCTGTCACGGTTTGCTGGGGGGAGGGGTCTACCCCCGCCATGTAGGAAAGTTCGTTTCGTCTCGCGGTGATAGTCTATGGTTTTCCTCACTTGCGCGGTAACTGGTTCTCAATTCCAACATGTTTTCCAAACCCGCCAGCCGTTACTGCTCTTGTATTGATCGGGTTGATAGTTAACCATACGGCGACCACTTGAACAACGGGATCAATAGTTTCTCCAATCCAACAAAAGCAAACACCAGCGAGATTACGTCTCCATGTTTTCACAGGCGCCAGTGACGGACAGCCGCCCAGCCGGGCGGTTCGCTCACCTCTGATGCTCAGCCGCGCCTGCCCAGCCTCGCCGCTCACCCCCCCTGGGGAGCCGCGCGCGAGAGAGGGTACCAGTCGCTCATGGGGCACGGTCACACCGGGCCTGCCCACCGGGCCACCGCGTCTGCCCAGCCTCGCCGCTCACTCCCCCCTGGGGAGCCGCGCGCGGGAGAGGGTACCAGTCGCTCATGGGGCACGGTCACACCGGGCCTGCCCACCGGGCCACCGCGTCTGCCCAGCCTCGCCGCTCACTCCCCCCTGGGGAGCCGCGCGCGAGAGAGGGTACCAGTCGCTCATGGGGAAGGGTCACACCGGGCCTGCCCACCGGGCCACCGCGTCTGCCCAGCCTCGCCGCTCACTCCCCCTGGGGAGCCGCGCGCGAGAGAGGGTACCAGTCGCTCATGGGGCACGGTCACACCGGGCCAAAGCCCTGGCCTGTCGTTGACCGGCATTACCAATTGCACAACACCACTCGGCCACACTGACATGGATGTCACGATGGTGACACGGATGTCACGATGGTGACACGGATGTCACGATGGTGACACGGCACAATGACACCGTATCCGCCGACAGGCCGTCCTCGCTGGTGGGAACGGAAATGAACTCGGTATAACACCCCGGCCACAGCCGCAGCTCGAAGCGTCAAATGCCGACGTCAGCGGCGGCAGGTGCCGGCCGGATGGCTGGGATCCGTTCGAAGCCTTCATGACAGGATAGGACTAGTCTGGACAGGACTAGTCTGGACATGATTAGTCTGGACAGGGCAGGACAGGACTAGTCTGGACAGGACTAGTCTGGACGGGACTAGTCTGGACAGGACTAGTCTGGACAGGACTAGTCTGGACGGGACTAGTCTGGACAGGACAGGACAGGACTAGTCTGGACAGGACTAGTCTGGACGGGACTAGTCTGGACAGGACTAGTCTGGACACATGGCAGCCAAACGCATTCCGGAAGAGGGGTCTGAAGTTCACTTGCTACAGCCCCCATCTAACGTGAAAAACTTCGGACGTTAAAAAAAATATTTGGCGTAAATCGAAAGATCTCAACAAAATGTGACTCTGCACCATGCAACTTGTACTCCTTTGATGTGCTACGTCACAGGCACCCAAGGGTAAGCAATCGGTCTGTTTGATCTAGTTCCCGACTTAGGCTAAAATACGATAGAATATACGGCGAGAACCTCCCATTCTAGGTCAGGCATGTCACAGAAGCCGACCGCAAATACTTAAGAAGTTAAACAGGTCTGAGTTAAATAAAGCATAATAGCATGCTTAAGTCATGGAAGATGTAAGGCAAAATGTCATGTTATCCTTATTAACAAATGGCACATGTTTATACACCAAAAAGTCGACCAGAATTAAACATGATTAGTGAAGCTCCCAGAAAAAATCAAGTTTCGAAGTGTTGAAAATTTTCAAATCTTCCAAATTATCTTTTTGTACTTCGTAGAGAATGCTTAGAAGTGGTATTCTATGCCAACTTAGCCTTCGCAAAAATGCGTAGTTTTGGCAGAATTTGCGATTGTATTCCTATAAGTCATAATTGAGCATAATAGCGCCATCAAAAAGTTCAAATCTGATGAGCACGTTTTGTTATGTTGGCTGAGGTATGCAAATGCTAAACGTTCATATTGACATATCGAGGGCTGTCCATCCAAATAAGGAAAATTGGGACTTAGAGGTCACCTCGCCGAACTTGACCTAGGTCAGCGACTTTTGATGACCGGACCTCAATTGTCCTTATTACACACCATGGATGATTGATGCAGGGAGGGGTTTGTCAAGTTTAGGCACTATACCCTGCGCACTTTTTCGCTATCTTGAAAGCGTGCCAGGAGGAGTCAGATGCCCCCCCCCCCCACCCCCAAGGCCATGTGAAGGTTAAAATCTGTTAGTTACTGTGGATAGGCTGTTAGTTAGTTACTGTGGATACTGTAATAGCTAGTTATAGTAACTAACGAAGATGTTAGTTACTGTGGATAATGAGATAAGGGACATTCCTGGCAGTGGTGTACCAAAGAGGGAAAGGGGGAAATTTCCCCTCCCCTGAAAAGTGATAGAGGTGGTGACCCCAGGATTGAGTGGGAAGGTTGGAAATCACTGCTGGCTGTTGGATCCCTGACGAGTAATACAAGTAACATACAAAATAACAGATTTGGGACGCCCGTATTTTTTCTCACAAGAGTTAAAAAAAGATGCCTTTAGCCTAAGTGGTTCGCCTCATCGACTGCTCGTGCAACTGTATAATTTATTCTTCCCTCAATGGGAATGCAATCGCCATGGGTCGACCGAAGTGAAATATAGTTGGCGAACGCGTGGCATGCTGTTCTAAAACTTACAACGGAAATTGCAATACAATGCACACTATGACTAATTATGTGAGGGTTCGAATTTTGCGTTCCGGTTTTTAGCGGATCAGTAGCTGTATGAAAGAGCCAAAACCACATAATGAATTAGCTGGCAAGTATAATCGCCAATACGACGAATCTCCAGAGCCACAGAGGACTTCTGAGAAGAGCTAAAGGCAGGCAATGCGCGAGCTAAATGGAGCATCAGCATTATGTTTGCAGCATTATGCATTATGGATGTTTGCAAAATGCTTAAGAAGTATAGGCATAGAAAGCAAAAAGCAATAACAATGTGATTTGTAATGAAACTATAAAAGCTAGAGGTAATTGTTTTGTAAAGTGGCTGATGGCTATCAGAAACACCCTTGTGTGCGATTTTCGTGATCTTGCGTCTATTAAGCGTGGGTTAAATGAAGCGAATTATTATAAAATTTTGGCTTTTTTGTCCGTTTTACTGTCAATTATATTACATTTGTCCGTGTCTGATGGAATATATAGCACAGCTAGACATTGCCAATACAGTTTGCATAGTTTATGAATGTTAGCTTTATAGGCGTTGCTTGGAAATGGGCTTAACATACTTCACCTTATTGTTGTACGTACCGTTTCGTCTGACACATTGCATGACAATAGCTCGCAACGTTTTGAATCGAGTTTTTCATGTCGCATTAGGTCCATATATGAAGGTAATCAAAGAGCCACATCAATAATTCCATCACTTTGGAGATATTGACAAGCATCCGGAGAGAGTGGGGACCCCCTCCCCCCTCTCTCTCTCTCTCTCTCTCTCTCTCATTCCAGTGCACGTGTTAACCCGCGAATGATAATGGTGATTACCCCCTGTTGACTATTCCAGATTACAATGGAACCACTAAGCTAGAGCTAGAGATGGGAAGCTTGGGGAATGGAAAATAAGTTTAAAAAAGTACTTACACTTCCGTATATATCACGTAATACTCTCTTTCTCGTGTTATATCGAACGCAGCATGCCATACTTGAGGTTACGCGGTAGACACTGACCTCTCTATGGCCCTAAAGTATTTGACCATACAAATTCAACATTATATTTATTTGTGAAATATTCAAAATTTGAGTTTTCAATTTTCTTTCATTTTTTTTTTATAATGGGTAGAGCGAGCCACAAAACGTCGTTCGAAGTGAACTCGCCCTAAAAAAAATGCTTACTTTAGCCAGAATCTTCGATTCTAGCCCAAATTGGCAAACATACAAAACTAACATGTCACCAAAAACGAAAGATTAAAAAATTCCTCTCGTGCGTTTCGTTGCATCCCTGAAGATAAGCAAACGATGAAAGTTTCATTCAAATATCTTTATCCGCTAGAGCGTGACGACTGGTTTATTGTTTTCTGGATGTGACCTCACTTGATCTTCAATAACTCGTTGACCGTAGATGACCTGACCAATATTTTCACCAACATGCAAGATTAATGTGGGAAAAGGTGTGCAAAATTTCGGCTCGCCGCCGCGCGTCATTTTTTCCCGTCATTATTTCAGAAGGTGTTATATAAAATAACGCCTTCTAACGAATTTATGATGCCATTAAAACAGGACCTAAAATGATCTTGAAGTCAATTGTTGATACAACATACCCTATATGTTCGTTTGAAGGTACTAAAAATCTCAAGCTGCTGTCTCAGACGGTTTGGCTGTTATGGTAGGAAAACCAAGGGGCGACTAAAAAAAGCTCCCCCTCCCCTCAGTGACTCGCGGGATTCCTCAGCTGTCCGGGTTGGGAAGTTTGTGTCTTAAAGGTCTTCTACTTTTACATATTGTGACGTCATATCTTTTATATCATAATTTTGACGCATTTTGTTCCCATACAGCCATTGGTTCTACCTGATTCTAGCAAGTCCTTGGTTCCAACGAGCTCGAACAGAGGGTCACAGCAAGATAGCACAATTATAATAAACGCTAACTAAACACTAACACTGACATTTAAACAATAAACGAAACGCATAAATAAGTATACAAGAAACATATGTCATATGATATGTTTAATAAAGCATTGTGGATCGTCAACACTGGTATAGCCCAGCAAATTCACACGCACAACGGCTACATGATTATTAATGTTCTTGTGAACTCGCCGGATCGTGGCTCCACAAGAACAAGCGCGACTTTTTGTGTAGCGCACAAAATGTCTCATACGGCGACATATTGGCACACGGACCGCTCAAACGGCGACATATTGGCTGGTGCTCTCGACTTCGGTGACCTTGATCGACGCTGCTCACCTCTTTTACCTTGATCTCGCAGTTGTTCACACATACTTCCGGAAGCACTGGTGTTGGGTGGCGTTGCTCCCGCTAGTCGCTGGTGTCGCCGACACCAGCTGGTGTCGCCGATCGCTGGTGTCGCTGGTGTCGCCGATCGCTGGTGTCGCTGGTGTCGCCGACAAGCCACAGAAGCGGGCCTGGCGAAGCTGCTGGTCTGGCGAGCTGGGCCGTCAGCAGGCTTTGGTAGCTAAATACCCACCTGCCTTCAAGATTCCCTCACACAGAAGGTTGAACGCATGGCCACTGTGACGTCATGGTCCGCTCGGCTACCAAACAAGTGTTTTATTTGTATCTGAGGAGCTGCCTGGTGTCGGGAGACCCCGTGTGACAGTCGCGCTATGCCGACGATGTCAGCACCTTCGGCAGCAGCGCACTGTATAAGCATAGGGTCCCCCACATACCGGTATGATACGTGACACGTACATATTCACGTGTGAATGCACCACCTCAATAGGAATTCGGGTGACATTGTACTACGATTTTGGCATCTTGTGAAATGGGACGCCTAAAGTGGAACAATCTGGGCAAGTTTAGCTCGGCCTCAATGGTAGCACTGGTTACGAGCCACAACCCACCTTAATCCTCCTGCCAGACACAGCGTGCTGTTCCCGGCCACCTGAACACGGCGTGCTGTTCCCGGCCACCTGGACACGGCGTGATGTTCCCGGCCACCTGAACACGGCGTGCTGTTCCCGGCCACCTGAACACAGCGTGCTGTTCCCGACCACCTGAACACAGCGTGCTGTTCCCGGCCACCTGAACACAGCGTGCTGTTCCCGGCCACCTGAACACGGCGTGCTGTTCCCGGCCACCTGAACACAGCGTGCTGTTCCCGGCCACCTGAACACCCGACCGCACAGTCGACCAACGCAAAGTGCAGCGGGAATTAGAATGGTCGTCAAGCAAGCCGCCATGACAGTGTGCAGTGGAGAAATGCCGACACCTCATGCTAGCCGACTACTAAGCCAGCATTTACGACAGTTCAACGGACGGAAAAAGCGTTGCATGGCGTGCCGCGTGCGAACACCGAGTAGCTGTTGGTACTTCATAATGTGTTTCGCTCACGTCGGTAGCGCCTCATTAGTTGCTGCAGGATTGGCCGGCACGATTTAGTTGGTACATTTCATATATCGGCTAACTACACTGGATGGATAATTGTGCAGGAGCGGTGGACTGTTCCACGGGGCGGCCGTGTTGGCGTACTTCTACTTGGTATTGCAACCGTCGACTGAAATTGACAACTGAGCTCCACGGATGGCATAGACTCACGATTTTACGCAGATCTTACCTCCTGCACACTGGTAAGCTTCATCCGACCATCGTGTCCACAGCTCCCTGTCGTTTCTTTTAAATTACTCCGCCTGACACGCAGTATTTTGATGGTCCCCAATGGCACGCTGCAAACCGATCCTTAGTCCCCAGGTGATCCACCACGTGTCACCAATAAGAGACACCGAGCGTACGCAGGAGTCCCTGATCTATCTTGTATTCTACGTCTTATATATATATATATATATATATATATATATATATATATATATATATATATATATATATATATATATATATATATATATATATATATATATATATATATATATATATATATATATATATATATATATATATATATGTATGTATATATATATATATATATATATATATATATATATATATATATATATATATATATATATATATATATATATGTATGTATATATATATATATATATATATATATTTATATATATATATATATATATATATATATAGGTATGTATATATATATATATATATATATATATATATATATATATATATATATATATATATATATATATATATATATATATATGAATATACGTCTGCTGTGATTATCGCCAGGAGCTTGAGAACATTCCGGACATTCGCTTCGGCATAGCTTGTGAAAAATAGCATATAACGTTGGTACCGGAGTGGGGTGGCGTGAACGTGCCACGCGGCCACAGAGGTCGATGCAGAAAGACCAACTGGAGCGACTGGCCGGAGCAACTGACCAGCTCCTGGCTATCCCGTGGGTAGCCAGTTACCACCAACTGACTATCCCGTGGGTAGCCAGTTACCACCAACTGACCAGCTCCTGGCTATCCCGTGGGTAGCCAGTTACCACCAACTGACCAGCTCCTGGCTATCCCGTGGGTAGCCAGTTACCACCAACTGACCAGCTACTGGCTATCCCGTGGGTAGCCAGTTACCACCAACTAACAAGCTCTTGGGTATTCCGTGGGTAACCAGTTACCACCAACTGACCAGCTCCTGGCTATCCCGTGGGTAGCCAGTTACCACCAACTGACCAGCTCCTGGCTATCCCGTGGGTAGCCAGTTACCACCAACTGACCAGCTCCTGGCCACCCCGTGGGTAACCAATTACCACCAACTGACCAGCTACTGGCCACCCCGTGGGTAACCAATTACCACCAACTGACCAGCTACTGGCTATCCCGTGGGTAGCCAGTTACCACCAACTGACCAGCTCCTGGCTATCCCGTGGGTAGCCAGTTACCACCAACTGACCAGCTACTGGCTATCCCGTGGGTAGCCAGTTACCACCAACTGACCAGCTCCTGGCTATCCCGTGGGTAGCCAGTTACCACCAACTGACCAGCTACTGGCTATCCCGTGGGTAGCCAGTTACCACCAACTAACAAGCTCTTGGCTATTCCATCGGTAGCCAGTTACCACCAACTGACCAGCTACTGGCTATCCCGTGGGTAACCAATTACCACCAACTGACCAGCTACTGGCTATCCCGTGGGTAACCAGTTACCACCCACCAACTACGAACGGCGTTTGGAACCTGGCGAAACCAAACGGACGACAGCTTCACATTATTAAGCTGACACACATTTACAATAGTTTGGGAAGGCAATGACGATGGCAATTGCAAGCCCTGGTGCACATGTGGACTTGCATCCATTCGCTCCCGCTGTGTCTGACATGATGGGGAGGCAGAAGGTAGATTCCTTTGTTGTCCCACACCTTTCATAAATGCTCCATACTGCCCTCCTATGCAATTAAGTGGAATACAGTACAATATGTTTACTGATTTACACACATGGTAACGACAGTACCAGCTCACAATTGGTGCCCAAATGACACCATGTGCCACATCTCGATCTACCCCAGCAATAACACCATCTGCCACTTCTCGAGCTACCCAACAATGACACCATGTGCCACCTCGCAAGCTACCCGAGCAATGCCACCATCTGCCACCTCTCGAGCTACCCCAGCGATGACACCATGTGCTACATCTCAAGCTACCCCAGCAATGACACCATGTGTCACCTCTTGAGCCACCCAAGCAATGACACCATCTGCCACCCATCGAGCTACCCCAGCAGTGACACCATTCCCGTGGATAATAATGTCTGCGTTTTCCGCGTCATCCAGGGTGCCAACTCTAGACAGCATTTGCTTGTTAATTCGGCAGTGCAATTGAAAGGGACCTGCACGTGTTCGTCATGGGATGAACATAGCACAATAGTTTGTATCTTTATTTGCATGACCGCATGGCAGTTCGGAGAGACTGATTTGTATGTGAGATTGTGTGTTTGATTCAGACATCCCATGCTGATCAAATTGTCACAAATATCACCGTCTTGCTGCGATCTGAGCAGGTAAACAGTTGGACTATGCACCAGTTGTCTCTCCCCAATATGCTTTCCAAATGAACTGACGAAAAGGGGCGTTTGGATTTGGCGGGGAGCTGGTTCCAGAGTCGTTTGGTTGGGAGGACGGCGAAGTTTCGATAGCTCTTGGCTAGAGTTACGGGTTCTGTTATGCAAGGAGTGTTACGCAAATATTCGGTTGCGTCATAGTTTCTCCAGTCTGGAAGGAACGCCAGATGTAGCCTGGAAGACTAACGAGCCGAACGGATCCTCTGGGCGCTAAATGTAGGTGGGAAGACGACATGCGGAACGGATCCTCGGGGTGCCAGATGTAGCCGGGAAGACAAGAAGCCGAACGGATCCTCGGGCGCCAGATATAGCCGGGAAGACTGGCAAGCCGAACGAATCTTTCACTTTGCCCTCACTGTTGGGAGATGATCACCCTTTTCTTTTGAAGTTACTTTTCATTTTTCTGCGAAAAACCAACTTGTTCCAGGCCTTATAAACTGACTTATACGATTTAATACTTTGTTCATTTTCATCAACGGCACGAAAAGGTCTGAGGAGACCGAAGTGCCTAATTTAACAAAGCAACGAACGAATCTTCGGGCCACCAGTGTCTCATCCCAGCTCCCGGTACTCCCAGCATCACTGGGTGTCAGTGTCCAGTCCAGCATCACTGGGTGTCAGTGTCCAGTCCAGCATCACTGGGTGTCAATGTCCAGTCCAGCATCACTGGGTGTCAGTGTCCAGTCCAGCATCACTGGGTGTCAGTGTCCAGTCCCAGCTCCCGGTGCTCCCAGCATCACTGGGTGTCAGTGTCCAGTCCAGCATCACTGGGTGTCAATGTCCAGTCCAGCATCACTTGGTGTCAGTGTCCAGTCCAGCATCACTGGGTGTCAGTGTCCAGTCCCAGCTCCCGGTGCCTCCCAGCATAACTGGTTGTCAGTGTCCAGTCCAGCATCACTGGGT